>OZ010791.1:220852485-221384985 GCA_963932465.1 Maratus speciosus | reverse complement strand
TAAAAGGCAGAGAACCAACGCTTAAAAATGCAAAAATAATACGCAAAAAAGCAGAAAACAGGTGTTTGGAATCCACAAGCGAGATTCTTCTTCAATGTGACAGAGATGATAGAGAGCAAGGTACAGTCGTGGAAAAAAAGTAAACACCCCCTACTAACTCCTCAACAAATTATCATAGAAGAAAGTTACTGGTACCGAACGATTGGTAATAAAGTCTACTTTTAAATGATGTATATAAAATTTGCTTAGGGGCCATCTACATATTGAAACGAACCATAACTTTGTTTTTTTCAATAGAAGTACACAATTCTGACAGCATAAATGAACTCTACACCCTTCAATTAGCCATAAAACAAATTTTTATGCAATTCGTACCAGAAGTTTCCGAGAAATTAATTATTTTAAAACGAGCGTATTTTAAGGCCTGTATCCAAATTGAAGTGCAGTACTTGATTGTTAACCGAGAGAGAGCCACCTTCTTCATCAGGGCATCTGAAGCGCCACTTAAGGAGTCGATGAAGCCTGTTAGATTACTGGACAGCAGAATACATTTCAAAATATCTACTCACTTCTATCATAGATGGCCCCTTAAACCATCATTTTGCCATTTTTTAAGCATAATTTCAAAACTACTTAAAAGAAAAATGTGAAATTTTGGATTTCCATAAAGCAGGACTTAATAAATCTAAATCCATCAAAAAAATTGTAGGTTGTAATTCATAATTTTTTAGAATATTAATTTCATAATTCATAATTCATAATTCATATCATAAAATTATAAAAATTGCAAATTCAGCATATTTATGTTTGGGTATATTAGTATTATTGCTGCAAAAAAAAAAAAAAAAAAAAAAAAAAAAAAATTAGCGCATTAGGAGCATAATTTCAGGAGATATAAATAAAAATATGAAAATGTAATTTAACATTACAAGAACTTAATTTTGAATGTTTATAATTCAAAAACTTATCATTCAAATGACTTGAAATTTGGTGTCTAGACATAGTTTGAACCGAAGATTTGAAATATCGCGTTAAAATTGGGCATTGCCATTGAAAAAAATGAAGTTTGGATTCGTTTTTATATGTAGATGGCCTTCTAAGCAACTTTTATATACATCATTTAAAAGTAGACTTTATTTCCAATCGTTCGGTACCGGTAACTTTCGTCTACGATAATTTTTTGAAGAGTTAGTAGGGGGCGTTTACTTTTTTTTCCCCACGACTGTACATCGTGCTAGAAAAAACAAGACTGGGCATAACGACAGACAGGCGGTTACTTTTATCAACGCCTCGGTAAGGAAGAAAGTCTTGATTCGTTTTGTTGTGACGTCATGAAACGTCACACCACCGTCTCCTGAATGCTAGA
The DNA here is from genome assembly GCA_963932465.1 of Maratus speciosus. Taxonomy (NCBI): domain Eukaryota; kingdom Metazoa; phylum Arthropoda; class Arachnida; order Araneae; family Salticidae; genus Maratus; species Maratus speciosus. Next base: position 221,383,619 of record OZ010791.1, on the reverse strand, counting down.
CCTGAGCGCTGACAAAAAAAGGCGGATTTTTTTCACAATGTGTACGGTCCCTTAAATATTCGCATCAATGATTTTTTAAAGTTTTTTCCGCTTTATTTTTCTGAGATTTACCAGGTCAAAGAAACCTTTTATATAATACTGGTGTCTAAATTTAAGAGACCATGCATACGTTAAAAAAAAACGCTGGCAAAAGATTTGGCAAATACTCCAGTTATCTATACGGTCTATAGATAACTGGTGTATAAAAACATTAAGCATTCTATATTTTGAATATCTGAAGTGAATACAGCATTTATGGTATTATTATTATTATTTTAAATGTGTTATTAAACTTTGAATTTGAACTTTAGAAATTAGATTCATGAAATTTCCAATGTTTTTTAGGTATTCAACTTCCTGTTCATATTAATATTTTTTCCAAATTTAAAATTTATAATGCTTGAATCTTATTTAAAACTTCATTTATAAATGTTTGGATTTTGTCTTAAATCTTCATTTATAGGTACTCCATATTTATAATGTTTGAATCTTGTCTTAAAACTTACTCTATAATTTATATATTTAAAATAGATGATATATAAAACCATTAAAAACCATTACAAATTACCAACAAAAATTGTGAAATTATAAATAAAAAGAAATTTATTCATTGACGATAAAATTGTTCCCCTTAACATATTCAACACAGATTTTAAAAATAAAGCAAAAAAAAAAAAAAAAAAAAAAAAAAAAAGAGAAGAAGAAGAAAATGAATGATGGAAATTTGTAGAACAAAGACAGATTCAACAGACCCCAAATGCCTTGAGTTTCACAATTATAGTGTGTGGTTTAATTTTCGTATTAGCCATACAAAGCTAAAGAATGAGAATTTGGGACTATCGCACCGAAAAAATATTGGAAAAACGAATAAGTTTAAAATAAAACGTGATTAATTAAATAAAAAAAAAAATAAATAAACTCGATTGCGTAAAAAGCGAACTAATCCATTATTCTCATCAATGTAAAACTATTTTTTATATACCTTATCTATTTTTTTATTTACTTGTATGGATGACTTTTAAGTTGTGTTTAATTGTTAGTTCCTATCTATAAACACCCTTTTGATGAGGCATATAGATCTATGATTGTTAGAGTTGCAGTAAAGATAAAGAAGCTACCTATACAACTTCCAGGTTGTGTAATATTTAAACGGAGCTTCTGACTGTAAAATACACTGATGTCCAAAATTAAGGTCATAAACATGAAATCTGTGAAAACTGATGAACTATTCACTGTCTTACCACGAAATTTGGCACAGAGGTATATTGCAATGGGAGAAAGAATATAGCAGCATAACAATATGGAAAAGATTTTAATTGTGAATTAAGATACAGGGTATATGAAAAAGTGTTAAATCATGAATCAGAGATAAAGGATTTATCTCGTGAAAAATCTGTCTAATAGGGAGTGTGACCGCAGGGTACTGCTATACAAGCCTCACAACGAGCTCTCATACTGTTTATGAGAGTGTCAATAAACTTTTGTGGCAACAAAGCCCATTCTTCCAAAAGCGCGGCTTTTAACTCCTGGCGGGTTCTGGGAGGGGTGTTGCGCTATGAAATGGCTCTTCCAAGACCATCCCAAACATGTTCAATAGGATTGAGGTCTGGAGACCTCGAGGGCCAATTCATATGGCGAATATCCTCTTCTTCAAGAAAATCATGAACAATGTGAGCTCTGTGTGGCTTCGCATTATCGTCCATAAACATGAAGTCCGGGCCTACATCACCCAGAACAACTTCACATAGGCTTCAAGGACCTCAGCCCTAACGCCCGATGTCAAGTTGTGTATATCCCTTTAACTGCATCCAACAGAAGAACCCGGTTATTGTGGAGCCGAAGACATCAGTCTTGGACACAACAAGAATCGGGACATGTTCATTCCAGTGATGAGTCGAGATTCACCGCGCAGATTGATTCTCGCCGAATCTTTATCTGGAAAGAACGTGGAGCTCGCTATCATCCCTCCTACGTAAAATAAATCGACAGATTTGGAGGCAAAGGAATCCTTGTCTGGGGAGGTATAATGTTGGGCAGTCGTACACCGCTGCATGTCTTCGATGCGGGTACCGTCAACGCACATCTCTGTAGAGATGAGGTCCTTGAAGCCTATGTGAGGTTTTTCGGGTTGCCGTAGGCCTGGACTTCATGTTTATGGACGATAATGCGAAGCTCCCATTGTTGAGGATTTTCTTGACGAAGAGGATATTCGCCGTATGAATTGGCCCTCGAGGTCTCCGGACCTCAATCCTATTGAACATGTTTGGGATGGTCTAGAAAGAGCCACTGCACAGCGTAACACCCCTCCCAGGACCCGCCAGGAGTTAAAAGCTGCGCTTTTGGAAGAATGAGCATTGTTGGCACAAATACTTATTGACATCCTCATATACAGTATGAGAGCTCGTTATGAGACTTGTATAGCGGTGCAAGGTGGTCACATTCCATATTAGACTTTTACCAAGATAAAGACTTTATCTCTGATTCATGGTTTAACACTTTTTCATATACCCTGTATCTTAAATTCACAATTAAAATCTTTTCCATATTGTTACGTTGCTACATTATTTCTCTCATTGTAACATACCTCTGTGCCAAATTTCATGGCAACACAGTGAATAGTTCATCAGTTTTCACAGATTTTATGTTCGTGACCTTAATTTTGGACAGGAGTGTAGTCAACGAAACATCGTCTTCATTTTGAAAGACCTATCCAATGATATGTCACTCTATACGGTGCGTAAATTTTTTTCGTCTCTACCGCCATTTTGTATTTTACGGCCACCATTTTTGAATTTATAAAAATAAAACCTAGCCTATAACCATCGGACAGTTAAAACAAATCGATAGAGACCTCATTCATTAAAATCCATCCAGCCGTTGAGATGTTTCGAGGGTATAAAGAAATCCACATACCCAGATATGCGTGAAACACATAACTCTTCTTGGCAGTCGGGTAAAAAGGATTGAGAAATAAAAAACATAACCAATTTGAAAGCCTTTCTGACCAAGAATGAGGCGATATATATAACCATTATAAACTATTACAATTTATCTTCTATTTTAAATATATAAATTATAGATCAAGTTTTACGACAAGATTAAAACATTATTAATTTTAAATTTGGAACAAGAAATTATTAAAACATTGAAACATTTATATTTGATTTATAATTAATTATGATAGACACACTTATAAATAAAGTTTTAAATAAGATTCAAATATTATAAATTTTAAATTTGGAAAAAAGATTAATATGAACAGGAAGTTGAATGCATAAAAAACATTGGAAAATAGAAATATTTGACATATATAGCAAACATTTTGTAATTAAAACCTTTTAACAAATGAAAATTGATTATAAAATACAAAATCATTGATAGAACCATTAAATAAAACTTAATTTATATATTTAAAATATGATAATTTGTGTTATTTTATAACGGTTATATATTAGCACTCAAATTACTTTGCTGCTAATGCGCAAGTCATTATGAATGTATGCTATTAAGATGTATTACAATACATTTCCACTTTGAATAGCCAAAATTCTTTTTGAAGCATTAATTCTTATTAAAGGTATCTTATATACTTTTAATTATATATATGTACATATACCGAGTGTCCTAAAAAGGACTGACTGATTTTAAAATTCTATAACTTGCAAACGGTGACAGATATTTAAAAAATTCTTACAGGAGGTTTATGCATGAAGCCAAAAGCTTTCTACAGTGATTTTCGATTTTAGTTCGAATTACAAACAATAGATGGCGCTATAAGCAATAAGCGCTAAATACAGGTTCGATTTTTTAGCCTTTCTCTTCTTCCATGCGGAAAAAAAGAGATTAAAATGTACTGAGTGAGTCCGGAAGTACCGAAAATCGAGCCTGAATTTAGCGTCTATTGATCGCAGCCCCATCTATTGTTTGTTATACGAACTAAAATAAAAAATCACTGTAAAAAAACTTTTGACCTCATGCATAACCCTCCTGCAAAAATTTTTTAAATATCTCTCACCGTTTGCAAGTTATTGAATTTTAAAATCAGTCAGTCCTTTTTAGGACACCCGGTATATATATATATATATATATATATATATATATATATATATATTACAATTTTTCAGATTTTGCCTTTTTTTTTAGAAATTTGATCCTTTAAATTGGAAGAAATATTTCTTTTATATGTTCGAGCAATATAAAGGAGAAAATTTTACTTCGCCATTTTTCAGATATCGCAATTGTTAAAAAAACAGAAATTTGATCAGTTCAACTTTTTCAAATGCAATAATATAAATTTTCTTTTCAATTTCGAAATTTATACCGACGTAGCAGTTGTATTTAGAGATAATATCATTTATACATTCTCCTTATCTAGCAAATATTTCAAATGTTTCGCAATTTTTTTTGTTTCTTGATTTTCAGCTTTTGATAAAATTTGGAAGTAATGAACTGTGCTAAACTCAATCCTAAATATCAAATCAACTGTAATCTTTGAGATTTCACATGTATATATATATATATATATATATATATATATATATATATATATTACTTATATATATATACATACATACACATATATATGATATATACAGAGAAAGATTTCGATATAATTTCATACATCTCGAGCAGTTTGCATATATCGGTTGGACAATTTAAGACTTGAAGGAAAATCATCTATTATATATATAAAATCCAAACGGAAATTTCGTTCCGAACGCCGAGATTTCGAGTTCTACCGCATGGATTTTTACGGAACTTATACCGTTAGATAGGTATCGTTTCAGGGAAGGTTTTAAGCTATAACACATCATTCTACCTAGATTAGTTATAGAATTATTACGGACAATTCTATTATTTTGGACTTTGTTACTTCATATTTCCTTAAATATCTGGGCTCCTATTGGTCGTAGAGCTTAGATCTCGCGCCAAAAGTAGCTCCGAAGCACCCAAGCAAACTTTTCCCCGCGATTATTTTGCCGTCTTCCGATTTCCTCTAACTCTATTAGGGGCCCGCGTAGGGCCTCTTTAAAATATTTTTCGTAGTAATTTCAGCATTTATCTTAAATTATTGGTTAAGACCGCCACCCTCCCGATTCATGTATCTACGGAAAGGTTGCATGAAGGAGTTTCGTTCAGATACGTTTTCGTTAAGAATAGAGTGCGCCCCCTGGTGGTGGAATGTGGAACTAACATAACGCGATATTGTTAAAATTAGGAAATCTAACAAAGCGACGTGTTTTAAACTTTGAGATAGTTCATAACACATAATCTATTATCTATTCTATTATATATATATATATATAATCTATTATCTATTCTATTATCTATTATATATATAAAATCCAAACGGAAATTTCGTTCCGAACGCCTAGATTTCGCGTTCTACTGCATGGATTTTTACGGAACTTATACCGTTAGATAGGTATCGTTTCAGGGAAGGTTTTAAGCTATAACACATCATGCTACCTAGATTAGTTACAGAAGTATGACGGAAAGTTCTGTTATTTTGGACGATAAGGTTACCATTTTATTTCTTGGCGAAGTTTTTTGTTGTTGAAAAAATTGAAACGGCTATTACACCTAGAAAAATAAAAGACAAAAAACTGTTACTAATTTTATTTAAAATCTTTAAAACAGAAAAAAAAAAGAAATCCATTTTAATGAGTGATAATATTAAAAAACGAATATATTTAATTTAAACATGAAAGAGAATGTTCGTAATACTTAAAGAATTACTCAGTTGAAATATTGCAATTGAAATAATATTTGGCGATTTATCTTTTGCATCAGGATAAGAAAAATGCATCTGAAAATTGATAAAATGATAACAAGGAAGTTCCCCATAAGCGCATGCTCAGCATTATTTGAAAAAAAATTATAGAATATTATTCTCATAAATATAGATATATATCCATAAAAAAAATCGGCAGAACCTCTATTTAGCATTTCTAAAAATATAATGAAAATTTAATTTTTTGCGATTTAGCGCTGGCTGGCGACACGATAAAATTTTGAATAATACTATGATAAATATTCTTTAAGAAAAACTTTTTCAACTCCCGATACGAAGTTAGTTTAAGTAAGTTTAACTTAAATAAATACATATTTATAACTGCAGTTTTGTCATATACATTTATATATGTAACAATGAAATTTAACGATCGTATTTATACCGTTTACAATGAAATTTAAATGGATTAAAAGTGTTTCAAACTCAAATTAAGGTCCGATTCTGAGCATTGACAATTTGACTTCGATATTGTTAGTGTCAGAGACAACAAGAGAGTTTTATTGCCATGGAAACAACAATTTAATATCGAAATGTTTAATGATAGCATTTTTAATTAAAATACCCTTAAAACTTATCCAGCCGGTGACACCGTATAAAATTAAATAGCTCAATACAAGTAACACGCAATTTGCATATATTATATAAGCTTACAGCAAAAATAGTAAACTAATCCACAGTTTAAGTTTAAATTCATTGAGCATTAGGCATTTAATTACTTATTTAACAAGGAATTTATAAATGCATTTCAATCTCTTGCATTTGGCGAGGAAACCTATTGGTTCGCCAAAGAGCGTCGAGCGTTCGTCTGTTCGCGCCAAATACTCGAAAAAATAATTTTTACAGATTTTCTACTGCGATTCTACCGCAATATTTTTACCGATCTTTTTTACATACATGAGTCATTTTATTAGCATTTCCTTTTTCAAAATATTTTGAGTATGCATTTTAAGGAGACCTTCCTTGTGAGTAACCATATTTATTATTATTATTATTATTATGTATCTCTTACAGAAAAAACTAGCAGATGTAATTATAAAAATAATGATATTACATAAATAGCAGTTAATATTATAAAAGTGGAGTCAAATATTTAAATTTTAATGCAAACGTTTGCCCCCCCCCCCCACACACACATATTATAAATAATTTAATTTCAGATATTTAAAATATTTTTCGCGTACTTTACTACGGATACATGCTATTTTGTTTTTCCCCAAACTTATGACTTTTATAACCTCGAACTCAGATCAACAAATATTGTCCACTCTCTTTTTTTTTTTTTTTTTTTAAACATATATAGCCAATTTTTCTTTTAGAAAAGTCTACTGTTTCAAATGTTAAGTACTAAAGATTATTCTTAAGAAAATTTATGCAATTTTGCGTTATTAATACCACAAAAGAAAATATTTTGCAATAAAAATTGCTTACTGAAATACATTTTCGATTGTCTTTTTAATTCGTCATCCCATTTCCAGTTTTTTTTAAGGTTTTTGATATTGGATTAATCTTCCGTAATCAGGTTACCTGCTAATTAGTGTATTTACTGAACTATTTAGATGTTTCTTTTATATTTGAAAGAGTCAGATCAGTGATCAGACAGTGACTGTCAGACAGTGATCGCGATTGTAGAAGATTACATGAAATTTGTACTTAGCTATTAGTAAATTTATGTTTTTTCATTATGAAGCAAACGGAGAACAGAAGATGTAGTATTATATATTTTTTTATTTGCAGTTATTTTACTGTCACTAAAAAATAAATACTTGGGAAAAAAATTTGAAATTCCAATGGTGGCTGGTGGAACAATATTTGTTGATTTATCATTTTAGCCTAGATAAGAAAAAAAGTACCTGAAATGCAGATAAAATTGAAAATAGAAATCATTATAAAGCAAGTTCTTCTGGCGCACAATCCTATTCACTAAACTGAGGAAAAAATTAACGATTTTAGGTTTATTTAGGCAGCAGACTGAAGAATAATGTAATTTTGAAAATAAAAAGTGTATTTATTTCTCCGTGTTATTGCATTCTTTAGAGAAATGAAAAAAGGTCTTCGGTGCATCAAAAAGATTATTTAGTTATATTATAACGTGTTAGGTTATTAAGTTTTGTATAACTGACTTTATTTGTCATTTACAAAGAGTATTTTTGGCGAAAGATCTATAATTCATCCAACAGCAATTTGACTTTATTTAATGGGATGTAGTCTGGCGCATAATTACATATGTTTTACGTGTTTTAACTCTGGTAAATTTGTAACCATATAGTTTGCAAACACTTCTAATGTTTGCCGTAAAACTTAGCTGTGCACCCGATTATGGACGATTGGGAAGATTTTGATTGGATGAAAACAAGAGGTTTATTTTTCTATCATAATGAGTTATCGAGTTTTTTTTCAGGTTAACAGTTACATAATTGCAAGTGGTATATATATATAAAGGAAATGGCAATGAAAATGACATTATTTTAATTTTATTCAAACACTTCATTTTTAAAAATCCACTTTTATGTGATTCACATTTCTTTTAATGAAAGTTAAAGACTTTTTGTGTGCAAACAATTTATTACATTTTTTTTTACCGTATTTACTCTGCTGTAATCCGAAGATAGAAAACTGCAGTTGACCTGCTAGAAGACGTGTATTACAAAATATAATGCAACGGAGAGAGAAATTGTATTTAAGCTACCAGAACCACACATAGCACCAAGCTGAGAAGCCCGGAGTTCAAGAACTATCAAACGAAAGTGAATAATCCGAACTAAAGTAATGTTCAGTGGTCACTCTCTGCAATCATTGTAATTATCTCTCCTTTTAGTAGTGTGGTGACTAGAGAACATTTTAACATTTTTGATTATCACAACGGCCGTATTTTTTCCCAACCTCCACTTTAAATATATACTGTAAAAAGAATTTCTTCTGAATAGTCCGAATTTTGCCTAACCCATAAGATATTATAATAACTAAATAGCGTTCGCATAGTATTCAGCAAATGCGGAAAGATTTTTCCGGTGAAGGTCCATATTAATTTAAAATACAAGGTCGAATTCATAATTTTGTTTGATCAATGATTATTTGGAAAAAGGACCAGCGAAGCGGGTGTAGCCTGCTAGTCTGTTATAAATACAAAAATACATAATTTGCATATTTCGTAGCAAAAGCTTTTGTCAAATATCTGATCATTTCATTCAGCGATTTCTCCTTGCAACGATTTCTCCTTGAACATTTTATATCGTTATTATGGATTCTAGGTGTTTCGAGAATAAGATATTTCGCTCGCTTTGGCAAAAAATATCATTTAATTTTCTTCCATGTAGTAGAAATTCTATCAGAAAAGTTACTGAAATGCCACATTTAAAAACTTTTACAAACTTTGACATTAATAAATTCTGTTCAATGCATCATAAATTAGTTTAAAAACTAAGATCAGGCACAGCATTAAAATCGACAGATTAATTAAACTGAATTATTATCAGAAATATATTTAAAAATACAAGCTTGAGTTACCCTAAGATTTCAGAAAAGCTTAATTAGTTGAGAGGAATAAATATCTATCCAAAAAATATGGGAAAAATGATACAAGTTATAGTGTCTGATGAACGAGTGAAACTGAAAAATAAATTTATAACATAAAGCTTAATTAATTAAGTGAAATAAATATGCTTCCAAATAATATGGGAAGAATGATACAAGCTGTAGTGTCTTATGAACGAGTGAAACTAAAAAACAATTTTATAACAAGTGTCAGAGGTCATATATTTTCGTTTCTAAAATTCATAGAAAAGGAATGAATTCGAGAAGACCAAAATAAAGTTTCTGGAATTAGAAATAAGTTTGGTTTATAATTTGTTATTTAAAGTATTTGCTTAAAAATTATTGATGCAATTCAGCCTTATTTTTTTAAAAAAAGAGACCCATACGCTTTTTAATGTCTCTTAATTATCTGTCATTAATGTATAGTATATGCCATCCTACAACCTTCATTTAGGATAACATCAAAGTTACCGTAAGCGCAAAAATATTCTTAATATTTCAAAAATAATTTCAATATGTTGCCTATACTAAATATAGCTTTTATTAAAAACTTTTTCTGCTATGAGAAAAGTAAATAAATTAAACGATACTAAAATTTTATATCTTGTCAATTGCAATTTGACAGGAAGGGCTAGATAAGCAATATAAATTTGCAATTTTATCTGAAAGGGGTTACCATAAAGTTACCTCACATGTATTCAACCTTACATATAATAAAACAAAGTGTCTCTATATGTATCTGTATATGTCATTTTGTTGGCGAACGGCTGTAGCTATAGCTACAAATTTGGCCATGGATGTATCTCTAAACCGAATGTATACACTTCGAAGCCAATTTTTCTATTTTTTAATTATTATTTTTAATTCATTGAAACTTAATTGTTTCAATCTGTAAGGTGAGCTCTTTGGTGGAATTCGCCAAAAACATTGGAAAACGCGATCTGCCAGTCGAAAAGCACGACAAGTCTGCACCAACAATTCGGCTTCAAAACTCCAGGTCAATCAGAAGTAGTTCGGGCAGCGGTGGCCCAGTTGGCAGAGCATTGAATCCGCAGCTAAGGCCGCGGATCGAGAGCCCTACTGCTGGCTATAGTCCGCCATGTACGCTAATGGCCCCTGGTGCATGTAAAATCCGTCGTGGGTGCAAAGTCCTCCAAGTTACCTCTGAATTATACCTCTGGAGGTGCCTTGCCATGTGAAGGTCTCGTTACCTGACAAAGGTTCCAAATTACGAGATGAACATGAGTAGCAATGGGCAGATTCCAAACAACAGGATGAAAATGTTAAGCAACCAACATAACACCGTTTACAACTAAGCAAAAGGCACTGCCGAAATGTTCTTGGCGCTCGTTAGGTTTATTGCCGCTAAGCGGCGATTAGGTGGTCACCCGCCCCGATACCAGGAATCAAACCCGTTCAGCTGGGGCTTCCCGGTAGGTAGGGGTCTGGTCATCGATTAGAAGGAAAGAAAGTTCTTCTTAGACATCGAAGAAGGCATCTGTTTTTTTTTATCTCTTTTAACTACTGAAAACTATTTTGACTACTTATCTTTTCAAATGCACAGTTTGGCAGGAAGGGATCGATATGCAATATAAATTTGCAATTTTATGGGTCAGTGGTTACCATAAAGTTAGCTCAAATGTATTAAAACTCACATATAATAAAATAGAGTGTCTCTATGTATATCTGTATGTATGTATATCATTTTGTGGGTGAACGGCTGCAGTTATAGCTACAAACGATACCATGCAGGTACCTCTAAACATAATTTATACACCTCGAAGCCAAATTTTATTTGTTACTTATTATTTTTAATTAATAGAAATGTTAATTTTCCTAGTCTGTAAAGTCCGCTTTTTAGCATAATCCACCAAGAACAGTAGGAAACGCATTCCACCAGTCGAAAGAAAGTTATTCTTCGACATGGAATTTTGCAATATAAAATTGCAGTTTTATGTGTCAGTGGTTACCATAAAGTTAGATCAAATGCATTAAAACTGATATTGATAAAATAGAGTGCCTCTATGTGTACCTGTATGTGTGTATATCATTTTGTGGGTGAACGGCTACTGCTGTAGCTACAAATGGGCCACGAGGTATCTCTAAACAGAATTTATACACTTCGAAACCAAATTTTAATTTTTAATTATTATTTTTAATTACTCGAAATGTTAATTTTACCAGTCTGTAAAGTGCGTTTTTTGGCAGAATTCGACAAGAAAAGGGAAAAGCGCGTTCTGCCAGTCGAGAGAAAGTTATTCTTCAACATGGAATTTTGCGACCTAATTTTTATTCACTCCCTGATGTGCTATAATTATAAAAATATGTATACAGGTTAGTTTCCGATGGCATTGCAAATTTATTAAATTTTTATAACTGAATTATAAATTAAGAAGTTAATTTTAAGGCTTTTTTTGTTATCCGGGAGCAGGTGATAAATCCCCAAATATTCTTTGTGATTACAAGTGTATTCGAGTTACAACAACAATGGAATTAAGTATGTGCGAAACCATGGTTGCTATAGTGCGCAGATACAAATATACCGGCTGTAAAACTGCAACAATGAAATATTTTAAACATTAAAAAGTAGAAACCAAAATATAAACAAAAAATAAAGAGATTAGATAGGTTAAATTAGGTAGATTTCGTCAGAAATACTACCTATTGCCATCACCTCTATGTTGGAATTTCTGAATTTTTTTGCAGACCTACGTCGATCACGATCCCTAGAACTCAAAACCACCCACAGTTCAAAACTTTATCTATCTATCTATCTATCTATCTATCTATATATCATTTTTTATGGACACGATATCTTCTATAATTCTGCACAAATCTCTTCCAAACTGATACATAAAATCAAGGGGTAGTAAATCTCGGACAAGTTCATCATTGGACAAAATCGGACCAAGGGGGTGGAAATAGGTAGGGGGTTTGTAAAAACCTAAAAAACCCACAATTTCTTAGTTATAATACATATCAAATCAGTTTAAAGTTATTATTACTTCTAGTAAATGGGCCGAAAATTTAGGTATCACAGATTTTTGATAAAATAAAAAATGGGCTCGAAGGGAGGAAAAAAATAGAGTTTTAGGGTGAAAAAATTCATAACTTCATCAATTCTTAAGATATCAAATTCACTTAAACTTATTACAATTATTCTTAAAGTTATCTACAACTTTTATACTGATAAGTTTTTGATAGGACCAACTCTTACCGAAAAAAATAAATAATTAAAAACGAAAAAAATGGGGGGGGGGGGGGGGGGCGTTGAAGAAGAAAAAAATTCACAACTTCGTCAACTTACAAGATATCCAATCCGCTTAAATTTATTATACATCTTCTCAATATTATTTACAACTTTCATACTGACAAGTTTTTGATAGCCCAACTCTTACAGCAAAAGAAATTAAACAAAAATAGGGGTTTGCGAAAAAATTATCGTGTTAAGGGTGTATTGAAATCCAAATGGCTTATTTTCTGACTCATTTTTAAATTAATTTTTGCTCAAACGCAACCAATTTGCCAGTTCTCTTATTCAGAAACTATATATTGTGCTCTAGTGGTGAATGTTTTGATAAAAGCAGAATTTATTTCAAAAAAGGCTGTCAAAGTGGGCATTTTGAACCGAATTTCTCGAAGCGATAGTGTTGGAAACGAAAAAAATGGTCGTACTGAGAAAATAATTGTTTGTAAATCAAGTTTTAATTAATTGAACAAAAAATAAAAACAGAGGTCACTTATACACTCTTCACAAAATTATGTCAGCAAGTTTCATGTTTTTACTTTTAAAAAGTAGTCTGAATTTGTGTCAGAAAATTTCGAGTTGTTGAGCGTGGAAAAACATCTTTTTGAATACCGCATTAATATGATTCTGATACAACCAGCTTTTACAGAAAAATGAAATTAAAAATTCGTCAAAGCTGCCAGATAAAATTGTTAAACTGGGTTTTATCTATAATCTTGATTTAGTTTTTGTTGCTGAAAGTAGTACTTAACTTCGAAATCTACCTCCGCCTGTAGGCCGTGCCAGCAGGGATTTTTATATTTTTTGATTACGTCTTTATCAATTCGTAGTTCAATATTAGTTCAATTATGACTATAATTAATAAAACAATTTAGAAATCCTGAGTAGATATTTTCTAAATATATGTATGACCTTATTATTATAAATATGTATGACCTTATTTATTCATGAACTTTTGAAAACGCTTCATTTAGAGTTTAAAGTGCCATATAAAAATATAGAGCATAAAACAATCTTGTACAAACAACTGCAACAGCAAACTAGTTTAGTGTCCTGAATCAATAATTGCAGTTTCTTTAATATTATATTGTTTCACTTTGAATAATTTATATTTCTGCTGATTCTGTTCTTTCTTATCTAATATAAGTTGATATAATCAATATGAGTCTCTGTATGTATATGGAATATACTAGGAGAAAGCGATTTATGGGTTTAAAAAAAGATAATAAAATTTTCTATCCGTAGATGGCACTCGCACATGTTTCACTCAAATTATACTCTCGTTACAAATTTAAAAAATCGTGTGTGAGTTTTGTGGTTAATTAATTTTTGTTACGTTATATTTATATTTAAATTTCAGTTATTTATTTTCTAACTAGAAAGACGTATGTTACATTTAGTAGGTTAAATTAGAATTATTTTTAAAATTTAAGAATCTTATACGCAATATCCATAAATATTCAAATATAAAGTGAACACGCTATAGTAGTGTAGACATTATATAGTGCATACATTATATAAGCTGTTGCGTTTGAAAGTAGGACAAGTCCGTTTTATGTTATTGATAGGTGTAAGGGTCGAACAAATGAAAGTGGCATTGCTGTAGAAACTCCGTCATTTGAAGAGAAAGATAACCGCGCATGGACTGAGTGCTGGGAATGTATGTGATATCGTCAGATCACGCCAGATGCTGTGTGATAGTGAGGGAGTACGCTAAAAGGCATCGTTCGCATCATGGATGTCTCCAAACAATGTCAATTCGCGGTCATGCAATTTTTAACAGAGGAAAATGTAAGTGCTACTGAAATCTATCGTCGAATGCAAAATGTGTATGGCACGGAGTGTATGTCACGCAGATTTTCATAGGGATTTTCATAGTGGAAGAAGATCACATGCGCTTGACCATGAACAGGTCGTGACCTGTCGTCAGTATTGCTTCTTTCACAACGAAAATCCCCACACCATCGAAATACCCATCTGCGTGACATACACTCCGTGCCATACACATTTTACATTCGACGATAGATTTAACTAGCACTCACATTTTTCGCTGTTAAAAATTGCACGACCGCGCGTTGACACCGTTTGGAAGCGTTCATGATGCGAACGATGCCTTTTAACGTGCTCCCGCGCTATCACACACGCATCTGGCGGGATCTGACGATATCTCATGCATTCTCAGCGCTCTTCGCCCTCTATAGGAGCATGCGAAGTCATCTTTCTCTTGAAATGACGGAGTTATTATAGCAATGCCACTATCATTTGGGCGACCCGTACATTTAATGATTTGCATTTAAATGGGGTTAAAAATATTCGTAAGCTATAGCAGACTTATTTGATATTTTTTGTGGTCTTATATCAGGCAAATTTAAATATCCAATAATGGTTGTTTGCATTCGCTGAAAAAATTTACGGTTTTGGTACACGGCAATGGACTTGCTTCGCTTTTAAAAGCAACTGTTTCTTGGAACCGTTGATTTTCTTTGAATGAAACGTAATTATAATAAAAAATAAGTATATATTTTCTTTTATTTATTTATTTATTTTATCTCATTATTTCATTCTTCTTTAGAAAAAAAAATCAGTAATAAGTTGTATACATGTAATTATATTTCTTAATTTAGATTGTGAAAATTTATAAAATTTATGAAATTCTGACTGTGCTTGTTAACCCTTAAATGCATAGAGTAACTCAGGAGTTACATGATCTTTTTTTTTGCCATTTGACTGTTGGTATTTTGGTGAATTATTCTGTATTATTTACATATGATAACATGCATTTAGCCCCTTGAGGCCTATTTTTGTTCTGATTTGTTATCACGGGGAGGTTATAACAACTTTTGTTGATACTGCTTCCAATGTGCTCGAAAGCGTATTTTTTCTAACTTTATAAGGTAGTAATTATTAATTCTGCAAAGTATTAAAAGCATTATTAAATTATTATATTGTTGAATAGTTGTTATTGCGTAGAGTAGAGTAAATACTTTAAGTATATAATTTAAAATTGTTATTTCTTGAGCTATTTTGTTATGTAACTCAGGAGTGATAGTATGCATTATTTCCAACAGAAATCTAAATGAATTTTTTCATAATTTTTCTAGTGTATAATTAAACGAAAATAGACTCAAAATACAATTTTTTCCGAAAAAAAAAATCATTCTTCAAAGGCTTAATATCATGTAACATAAAAATTGTGACTTGTTTTACATTTAAATCAATGCATTTGAAATATAGTTGATCAAATAAATTATTAAGTTTACACTATTATTTTTAAAATAATTATACTGATTTGTAAAGTAATCATAGGTAATGAATATTCCCCACAGAGTGAAAAAATTTTCAACCCGGGACTCGATAAATTATTAACTTTACACTATTATTTTTTAATTAATTATACTGATTTGTAAAGTTATCATAGGTATTGAATATTCCCCATAGAGTGAAAAAATATTCAACCTGGGACTCGATAAATTATTAACTTTACACTATTATTTTTAAAATAATTATACTGATTTGTAAAGTTATCATAGGTATTGAATATTCCCCATAGAGTGAAAAATGTTCAACCGGGACTCGATAAATTATTAACTTTACACTATTATTTTTAAAATAATTATACTGATTTGTAAAGTTATCATAGGTATTGAATTTTCCTCACAGTGAAAAAATGTTCAACCCTGTGACAGCGTTTCTGTCCCTTACATATAATTTTTATTCAAAATTAATTAAAAACATAATTTTTACTTTTAAAATCACATTATCCCCCCCCCCTCTTTCTTATGCTGAAATATGTAATTAAATTCATTTCTCAAAACCATCCTGCTTTTATTAAAAGGTTTTCTTGCAAAAAACCTCACTTCTGTCCTAGCCTTCAAGATGTGAAGGTTTTAAAAGTAAAGGGCGTTTGGCGCCCCTTTTTGTAATTGGGGGTCTCTCTCATTTTTTTCTGACTGAACCACCTCTAATATAACTTAAATAAATAGTTGTTCCAGTAAATTAATAGTTGGAGTTTTTTTTTAGCATTTAGAACCCGGTCTTCAAATCGATGCTATATACTCATATGTGACAGCGTTTCTGTCCCATACATATAATTTTTATTCAAAATTAATTAAAAACATAATTTTTACTTTTAAAATCACATTATCCCCCCCCCCCCTCTTTCTTATGCTGAAATATGTAATTAAATTCATTTCTCAAAACCATCCTGCTTTTATTAAAAGGTTTTCTTTCTAAAAACATCTTTATTTCTAGCCGCAAAGATTCATTCCTTTTTTTTTTCTTTTCCGTATCTGTCTGCTACTGCTCCCAGTGCAAAGAAATAAATAGGAATTAAATGGCACATCTGCTAGTATCAAGGTCTGCATTTAATTCCATCGGATTTTTGCGCGCCACATTGATAAGAATTTTTATCTCTACTAATACGTGAACGTTCCATATGTATCAACAATTAAAAAGAAAAATGAACAGATCTTATGGGAAGCATGTATTTATCGTGTCTTGTGGTCGAGCTAAAAGCCAGATGCCTGATTTCCAACATTTTTCTCAGGCAGCGGTCTTCTTTGTATGATCTGTTGTATAAACAAGTTTCGCTTTTCTGACGCATTTCTCATCGTATTAGAATCGCTTGCTTGCAATCCCGCCCTCCCCCGTCCGATTGTATCACCACATTTTGCGGTAATGTTTATCGCCAAGACCCTTTGTTCATTTTCGCGCAGTCACCAAAAGTTGTAAATTGGCGATTCTGTGCAACGCCAAGATTTCTTGACTTCTTGCAAAAAACGAGACTTCTGTTTCAGCTTTCAACATGTAAAGTTATCTAAAAAGAACAGGCGCTTCGGCGCCCTATGTATCTATGGGGGTCTCTCTCTCCCATTGTTCTTTAACTGAACCACCTAACGATGCTTTTAAATAAAGAGTAAGTCCAGTAAATTATTAGTTGGAGTTTTTTTTTAGCATTTAGAACCCGGTCTTCAAATCGATGCTATAAACCCGGGACTCGATAAATTATTAACTTTACACTATTATTTTTTAAATAATTATACTGATTTGTAAAGTTATCATAGGTATTGAATTTTCCCCACAGAGTGAAAAAATGTTCAACCCGGGACTCGATAAATTATTAACTTTACACTATTATTTTTAAAATAATTATACTGATTTGTAAAGTTATCATAGGTATTGAATTTTCCCCAAGGTGAAAATATGTTCAACCCGTGACTCGATAAATTATTAACTTTACGCTATTATTTTTTAAATAATTATACTGATTTGTAAAGTTATCATAGGTATGAATTTTCCCCACAGAGTGAAAAAATGTTCAACCCGGAACTCGAAACAAGAACCGTTGACTTACGTTGTACATGCAATGCAAGTCAGGCGATCTGGGTTCGAGTCCGAAATTGAGCATTTTTTCGCTCTGTTGGAAAAGTTGGATTCTTATTACTGACTTTAATTTATTTTTACAAAATGTACTTGCTACACTTTTAAAATCATTGGCTTATATGAAAGATTGTTATACAACGGGACTGTTTCAATAAGACAAACCCTGCTTTTATGTGACTTACATTGAAAAATTCTAATTTCAAAAATAATTGAATATAATTAAATTTTATTATTCTAATATGATGCAATATTTTAACTCTACGATGAGATGAATTATTTATTGCATGGATAATTTGAAAGAATCTAGAAATAAATTGTTACTTTCTTTTTCTTAAACATGATGACGGATGTAGCGTACAGAAAATTATAGATGAAAATTTTATTCATGTTATTCAGAAAGAATCCGAATATTAATTTAATCTTTTCTTGCTCAGTTTGAAGATTAAATTTCGTATATTTCTATCATTAAAGGAATAAAATTTATAAAATTGTGTATCATGATTTCGAATTCATTCTCATTCTTAAAATAAAAGACAAGCAGAATAAAAATGAATTTAAGAACATGCATAATAGTTGTACTATATGAATTTTTTGAGAGATAATAATTTTTTTTCAAACATTAAATATTATTTGAGGCGAGCGAATTCACAAATTAAATTTGATATACTCACAAGATAAATGGAAGTAATCATGTATAGAGAAATTGCGGAATGCATTGGAAAATGAAATAAGGAATATTTTAAGATACCGATGTGAAATTATTAAAATGTCTTACTCACAGCTGAAAGAACTTTAAGTTTATGGATGAAGCATCTGAAAATAAATGGCAAAAATTAATTTTCAATGAAAATTGAATTTACAAAATATATTTGAAATTTTTAATATTGCGGTTTTTATTATTAATAGATTGAATTCTAAAAGGAAACCTGATAAAAAAAAACAGAAACGTGAAAATAAATTATTTTTTGTCTTAATTTGATAAGCTCACTCAAGTAAATTCTGTAACGACATGAGTTTAGATAGTTGAATGTATTTAGGTACTTGGATGTAGAGAACGTCAGTGTGCAAGGTACGTATGTAAATAAATAATTATTTTAATAATCGAAATTTTAAAAATATAAATTTTAATAATTGAAAATGAGTGTTGTCCAGGTTCATAGTTCATAGTTTTTTTTAATCAGATTTCTTGATTGCTACCAACTTTTGAATCAGTAACATTCGACTTATTTAATGCCAGATTAAATAATGATAATATAACTATTACAAAAAAGTGTTAGCAATCAAGCAGTCACATAAAATAACCCCTGTCCAACTGGAAATATTGTAATTCACACACATTTTTTTATAATTTAAAATGTTGAGTTAAAATATGTATATAAAATATGGTTCACACATATCGTGTGAATATATTCCGTGTAGTAAGTTATGACCTCTACTTTTGCTATAGATTTATTTAAAATTAAAAATAAATAATTTATAAAAAGGGAATTTACTCATAAAATAATAATTAATAAGTTAAAATTGGTGCCAATTGTTTATGGTACCTGTGCGATTAGTAAGGGATCCAAAATATATAGCTGAGATAATACATCAGTATAACAAATAAGCATTTTTCGGATGGATTGCTCTTAATATTTAAGAAGCTATCTGAAGAGTGTTTACTGGCAAGTAGTGATGAAGGTATTCGTTCTCAGACAAAATGTCATTACATCAGCATTAATGTGTGTAAAATTAGTGCATTCTCAAGTTTAAATATTAACAACTCAACTTAGAATTAATCAATTAGCTCAAGTATTGTTTTGTATTAACATATAATAATAAGAATAATGTATAAAATTTTTCAAATTAAATATTACTGCTCCTTAATGATTTTTAAATTAATAGCATTGTTTATGGACTTCCCATATATCCCAGATATCAGTGGGAGGCAGCCTTATTTTCCGACTGTCAAGAAGGGTTATGTGTTTCACGCGTATCTGGGTATGTGGATTTCTTAATACCCTCGGGACATCCCAAGGGCTGGATGGATTTTAATGAATGAGGTCTCTATCGATTCGTCTTAACCACCCGATGGTTATAAACTATGTTTTGTTTTTATAAATTCAAAATGGCGGCCGTAAAATACAAAATAGCGGTAGAGACGAGAAAAAAATTACGCAACCCTATTGAGTGGCATATCATTGAATAGGTCTTTCAAAATGAAGACGATGTTCATTGACTATTTTACAGCCAGAAGCTCCGTTAAAATATTATACAACCTGGAAGTTGTGCATGTAGGATCTCTAGCTTTACTTCAACTCTAACCATCATAGACATCTATAGACCTCATCAAAACACTGTTTATAGATAGGAACTAACAGTTAAACACAACTTAAAAGTCACCAATACAAGTAAATAAAAAAGATAAGTAAGTAATATAAACAAGTAATATAAAAAAATATTTTAAGTCAATTCCTACTTAGGTCAATAAGAGAATTTTTTTTCTCCTATTCTTTCCTCCTGAGTGACGCTTAAAATGTCTTGATCAAGAAGAGGGCTCTCTCGGTCTTAAAATACATTGATCAAGAAGGGGGCTCTCTCGATTATTAAAATTAATTAATTTAATTTAATTAATGAATTAATATTGGAAAAAAAAACTGGATTAACATCAAGTGTCATCCACTACAAGTTTAAAAAAATTATTTGAGCTTGATTGGATGAATAATAAGTATTTTATTAACGATTGAAAATTTGAACAAGATATATATAGCGAGAGTGTGAGTTAATACACTGGCCTCCAAAAGTTAAGGTACAGGGACTGGATGCTTTCGATTGCACACGTTTTGTTGAATATCTACCAAAATTATTGGCAAATTGTTCTTGAACTTCTGGGATGAAAAGAATATGTTTGATTTCATATTTCTCGGTGAAGATTCAGTCGGGAGGACAATTAGGGGGCTAATAATAAATTTAATAATAAAATAATATTTACTATCACCTATGTAATGGAAAATGCTGGGAATGGTTTGTCACTGCGTTAAATAACTATTTTGGTCCTGTTCAACGCGTGAGTGCATTTGTGTAAGCATAGCACTCATATTGGTGAAGATGTTATTGTGTCTGTGAAAAATTCAAAAGTTTTTTGTTTATAGCATATAGAGTTTCCAGCCAAATTTAACACAACTTTCCAAAAACCTGACAAAGAACTGTAGCAACAGTATACTGCAATTAAAACATGAATATATTGAATATTTGATGAGATATGGGCATTTGTATGAAATAATTTTTAACTGCGCATGCGTAAAAGATCCTAAAATTTTTATTATATAATTTGGTAGCCATCTTTTTAGGTCAACCTCTATAAAAAGTCCAGTCAAATATTGCGAAAATTCATAAAGATAGGGTCGATACAGTGAGTTGCTTCCTAAAAATAGCTTTATTATAAGGGATTTTCCACAACTTTTCAACCAGCTCACTACATCTTTCATAAGTCTCATCATCTCACATAAGTTTTCACAGCATTTGCCTGGTCTTTTTATAAAAGTTGCTCCAAAATAGTGACTACCAAATTATGAAATAAAAATTTTGAAATCTTCCGCGCATGCGCAGTTAAAAGTTACTTAATAAAAATGCCCATATCTCATCAAATACTCAATATATTCATGTTTTAATTGCAGTATACTATTGCTACTATTCTATGGTAAGTTTTCGGAAAGTTGTGTTAAATTTGGTTGAAAACTCTGTATGCTATAAGCAAAAAACTTTTGAATTTTTCAGAGACACAATAACTTCTTCACGAATATGAGTGCTATGCTTACACAAATGCACACAATCGTTGAACAAAACCCAACTAGTCATTTAACACAGTGTCAAACCATTTGCAGCATGTTCTGTTACATAGGTGATCGCAAATATTTTATTATTAAATTTATTATTAGCTCCCTAATTGACCTCCCGACTAAATCTTCACCAAAAAATATGAAATCAAACATGTTCTTTTCATACCAGAAGTTCAAGAACAATTCGCCAATAATTTTTGTAGATATTCGACAAAACGTGTGCAATTGGAGGCAAGTGTAGTAGGAATTGAAAAAAAAATAGTTTCACATTGATGAGAGATAATTAATTAGTTCGCTCGGGTTTTTTGATTTTTTTAATTTAATTGTTTATTACATGTAGTATTCTGAAATGGCATGTAGTGAAAGCTGGATCAGATGAAACCAATGCCGTAGTATTTATTTTTTTCGCTCCCTTAGAAAATGATATGAAGCGGTGGAGAATCAAGAAGAGCATGTGTCTATCAATCTAGAACAGGTTATGACTTATCGGTTAAGATTCTAGAAGAATAGCTGATTCAGCCGAGAATCTTTAAGAGTATTGATTAGACATAATTTTAGCAGGTGAATGCGGTAATAGGATCTAACATACATTCGAAAGACTGCAAGGCATTGAATTCTCCAACTGTTGGTGGCTCTCAGAAAAATTAGTTAACAATGACTTTAAAGAAAATTGGTAATTTAGGAACGCATTGTTAATAATAGCACTAAAAACTATTTTTGATAAAGGCTTCTGAAAGACAGATGATTAAGGCTGATTGTAATCTCTGAAACTCGTATCCGTGACTATGATGTTTCATCTATCTATTTTACTAAAACAAGGAATTTGTCTGTCTGTGCACAAACTCACGCTGTGATCGATAAGGCCAGCGCAAGACATCGGGCACGGAGGTACTCCATGATGTATCCGAGAACATATTGAAGAGATTTTTACAAAATTCGATTAAGATTTTTTTTGAATTAACCTTTACAGAAATTACTACTGAATTTTTGTACTAGGTATAGTCCAAGGTTAAACATTTTAGGGAAGGTATTTGAGGCACCCTGAAAATTTGTGCAACACTTCTTTTGTAATGCCTGAATACAAAATCGAATGTCTGGCTGAAGGATCGTGGCCCAAAACCTGTGCCAGACAAAAAATGGCACTTGACATGTGTCTGGCACAGTTTTTGTGCCGACTAAAGTGTCTTTCATTTTCGCAATATTTTTTTCTAAGCATAAATATTATTGTGCCTCAATCTCAGCGTGCCTCAAATACCTTTTTTGGGTAGTCAAAAAATGACACTTGACACGTGTCTGGCACAGTTTTTGGGCCGACTAAAGTGTCTGTCATTTTCAAAATATTTTTTTCTAAGTATAAATATTATTCTGTTTCAATCTCAGCGTGCCTCAAATACTTCTTTTGGGTAATGTCAAAAAATGGCACTTGACATGTGTCTGGCACAGGTTTTGGGTCACGATTCTTCAGCCAGACATTCGATTTTGTATTCAGGCATTACAAAAGAAGTGCTGCACAAATTTTCAGGGTGCCTCAAATACCTACTCAAAAATGTTCAACAGCTCTCCTACTAGTATTTTTACAGCATTCAAATTCTTCGTTTCAATATACTGAATTATTTCATTCCTTATAGTACGGAATAAATTAAAAAATGTGCTTTCATATAAAATTTGTCTTAAAATCATAGCATAATTTAAAGTTTTTTAATGATTTTTTTTTTTTTAAATCAATCATGTAATTTTTTGCTTTTATTTTCGGTAAATGTCAAGCTGCAAAAGATTTTCTTACAATTTGTTTCTTTTCACGAGGTTGCAATATTGGCAAGAATTTTTTTAATCGTTTAACAGTATCGAATATTATAACCATATATGCACAATTTTGGTTATTTTTATCACAGGATGTAGGATAGGATAATTATATACACAGGTTATAGGATAATTTTTTATTTGTTAAACTAGCAAGTTCCAGAAAAAGATTAGAAATTATCTTGTATAAAAAACAGCCAAACTGAATCATAAATATAGGGTGACTCAAAATTAAAAATTGAAAATGCGTTTGAACTGTTTTGATATGAAATTTTTAGAAAATTTTATATGGATACGGGGTATTTCACACATTTATAGATAATTAAGCAAGAAAGTTGGATGTTCCATAAAATTATTAAATGCACGAAGTATTTAATCAGTATCGATGTACAGTGATTTGTAAAGTTGGAAAAATATTAGTCTGAAGATATAGTAATTAATAAAATTAAACTAATCTTGATTTTTTTCACTATTTATGCTGATTTATATAATAATTTCTAATTACAATTTGCCATTTGATGTGAAACTCAATCTCCTTTTATAAGGAAAGCTGATGTAACAAATTTTACTCGAACTAAATTACTATGCCAGTGAATTGAATCTACTATTTTTCAATTATTGTTGGAAAGTATATATTTTTGGTTTATTTTTTTAATCGTCGGTCTCGCATCCTGGATTCTAATTTCTCTAAATATACTGGGATTTCCATGAAAATTAAATATTATTTGAAAGATCGCTTCTATATGTTCCCTATCTAAAAGGAAATACACATTATTTGAACTTCTTTTATAAAGGTATAAAAAATATTGAAAGTATGATTTTCGGAAATGATACTTTCTGAAAATCTTGAGAAGACTCTAGTCCCTACGTCACAGATTTTTTTGTATTTAAATCAAATCATTTAAACAGTATAATGTACCTGCAATATTTGGGCACCAGATGCTGACAAAGTTAATAGCCTGTTCTAATATCTGTAATGTTTAACAAGTGTTTTAAAGCCTGATGCTAGGCTTAATGTCCTTATATGATATGATCATCGTGTGATGTATGTTGGAAAAGCATCTGAAAAAATTCAAGATTGTTAATGTCACATTAGATTCAACTTATTGAAAAGAGAATACTTTTACTTCTTTGAAAAAGTTTTAATTAGTCTCACACATGAAATCTTCATTGAGTTCAAAAGCATATTAAAAATTGTTTAAATACCTTTACCACATATTTTAATAAAGAAATTAGTCTGAAAGATTTATTGCAAAATTGTTCATTTTTGCTCCATTTAGTATCATGCATATTGACTTTAAAGAATAACAATTTCCTTTCAAAAATCTGCCAATTCATTTTTAAAATAATAATTAGTTAGAATATAGTGATATTTTTGAGTAAATGTACTTAAGTACAAGAAAAATATTTTTGTTTTATAAAAATTAGGCAAGCAATTATATAAGTAAAACTGCATAAGCTTAAAAATATCTTATAACATATTATTTGTAATTTTTACATCATGTCATATTATCATTAATTACTCTTGTCGGCACCAAAATCCTCTCTGTAAAAATAACAGTTGATTCGTATAGATTTCCTTCATCTAAATAAAAATATGGTAACGAAATTACTGTATCACGCACCATTCTTTTGGTAGGAGGGTTTGCTTTTAAAATTAAGATAGCTTATATCTTGCTAAAACACAAGTGGAAATTTTGTAAACCATAAAATGTAAATAATAATATGTAAATTAACTATAAATAAATGAATAAATACGATAATCGAGTTAAAGCGGCATAAGGAAGGAAAATATATTAGTGGATAGAAAATAGTAAATTCCGACACGAAAGCGGGGCATAAAACGAAAAATGCACAATACAAGTATCAACAAACTGTATTCTCTTTATACACTGGGTTCCAAAAATTAAGGAAAGACAACAAAAACAGCGATTACTCAAAATGTTACATGTGGATTTTAAAAAACTGAGCTACAATATACAGCACATAGTAATGCATAAAATAACATTAAAAGAAATAACCAGACGATTGTGGTGTTTCAAAAATTAATACAATTATAAAGTAATCAAAATAAATGTGGTTGTTTGGTATAGGAAAATCACCTTTAATATGAAGTATGATCGATGACCCTTAAAAGCAATACAGAGCATATAGCGATGTGGGATATTGTCAATTATGCAATCGATAAGTTCGCTAGGAAGTGCGAGCCATTGCTCTTGTAAAGAAGTTGTATGGGTGGCAAGGGTATGAGAAGAGGGATTGAGAATAGCAACACATCTTCCTAAAACATCCCAAACGTGCTCGATGGGATTCAAGTCCGGTGATCAAGCTGGCCATTCCATGCGCTGAATTGTTTGGTACTGAAGAGAACCATCCACGACGCGAGCCCTGTGCAGTCTAGCGTTCTCGTCCTGTAACAGGAAATCATTACCTACTGCGTCGGCATAATGGCGCACATAAGTATCAAGAATGTAATCTCTATAGACGTCAGCATTCGCAGTTCCACGTGGAAAGACATGGAGGTCTGTACGTCCACCGAAAGAGATACCATCCCAAACACAGACAGTGCCTCCTCCGTATGAATGTCTTTCACGAATGTTTGATGGATTATAGCGTGCTAGCTGTTCGCTCCAAATCAAATAACGCATACTATCGCTTTGGAGTGCTATTGTCATCCGTGAAGAGAACACATCTGCATTGATCAGCCGTCCAGTGGACATGTTGACGTGTCCACCTTAAACGTTCCTTCCGGTGACGTGAGATGAGCTGCACACAAATGGATGGTCGCTTCGCGTAAAGACCACCTTCATGTAGCTTTCTACGCACAGTAGACGTTGATACCAACCTTACAGTGGCTGCAGCAAGGGAGGCTCTAAAATGAGAGGGGTTATTGTTCAATTCCTTCGTACATATAACCGGTCATTGGTGCTTGTCGTAGCTCTTGTCCGTCACTGACTGAACATTCTAGAACATTCAGTGGTTTGAAATAGTTGTCAAAGCCGATGAACAACAAAATGACTCGCATTTAGCCATCTGGCCACTCTTTCTGACTTTGACCTGCCTTCAATCTTGCAATAGTTCGATATCGCAGTTCTGCTGACAAATGATACCTCAAGGTCATACTGATAAATTGGCTATCTCAGTTTTCTTATCTCATAATCACAGCGACACCTGCAGCCATACTCTGTAGCATGCATTTTTATGCTCCTCACAGATGACGGAATCCGATTGCAGCGCCACAAATTTGCTTTTTGTAATTTTATTCAGCATCTTTTAATTAACAACATATGCCAAATTCATACGCATAGGTTTATTTTTGAACAAGTTATCGCTCTTCTTGTAATTTTTCCTTAATTTTTGGAAACCAGTGTATGCCAATATGTTTTATCAATTTGGTATCTCTAACACAGTGAATGCACCTTTTTCATGAGTTCAATTTTATCTGGCATTGCAAATTAATATAATAATACTTCATTATTTGTTATTATTATAAAACTATCTCCCGGAAAAATGGTACCTGCTGGAGCAATTTGGATAATATATTTAGATTGAGGAATACCGGATCTGCATACTTTATATATTTCATTTGCAGGGAGGAAAAATTTTATTATTTTTTTTTCAAATTATGCTGCATAATCAGTGTTATCATTCGATACTCTGCGTAAAATAGCCGCATGTAATTTCCGCCGCGTTAAAAATATGATTGCAAAAATAAAAATATACATATATATTGATATATGTTATATATAAGATTTATACTCCGGGAAGTAAATATCTTATCTGATAAAATATGAATCGAACGCAGAATTACTTCTATTCCGAAACTCCACTTCTTCTCTTGTATTTACGATATAATTTTTTATTTTTAACAATTTTCTCATATCTTTTTAGTCTATAAAGAAACACATATTTTCTTTTTTATCGGAAAAGATCACACACTGTGTCTTTGAAGATAATTGCTTTATTTCCAAATATCTTTATACTGTTATTTATTAATGGCATTTTTATGAGTAATTATATTTTCCGAAGAGAGATGATTAATATTAGTTATCTACTTTTATTTTTACAAAGAAATTGATGTATGTGTACATATTTATTATTATCAAATTAACACTTCCACGCAAAGTTCCCTAGTTTATGCAAAATATATTTCAGTTAATATATTTACACAAACATACAGAATAATGTAAATTGAACAGAGATTAAATATTTTATTGTTTTATATTAAAAATATAATAATATTTTTACGTGAGACATTAAATTTAAAACATCTGCATTTTAACGATTTTATCATAAATTTCACCTTTCAATACACTTGATGAACAGTGTGCCCCATATAAAGCTTGCACTGTGGCAGGACCGATATTGTTACTTTAGTGGAGTCATGAATGTCACAGTGACGGTTGTGACGTTTCTGTGAAATCTCAGAACATCAAAAAAGTGATTGTGATAGTTTCCCTAAATATTCCAATATCTTTTAACACGGTCATTTGTATAAAAATTCGAATTGTATAAAAATGAGTAATAATTTGTTTACATTGCATTTATAGGAATAATTTACAGAACAATTTAGAGAAATATTAATTATTTGACAAGAAACAATTAAAAAATCCATAAACGTAGGCATTTTATTAATTTATAAAACTTACACTTTAATTTGTTTTAATGTTGTTAGAAATTTTGATTTTTATTAGAATAAATTTTATCCGATCAGTAACAGAAATGATGGTTGGTTGGTTAATTTATTAGGGTTTAGTGGACATGCTGCGGCAAATAAATAAATAAATAAAAATTAAGTTATCTTAAATCCTTCTCGTAAAAATTAGTTGAACTCAAACAACAGAAACACAGCTTAATGAGAAACGTATTGTGTTGATAAATGCAATTAAAATCATTTTATGAAGTAGTAATTTAAAGTTTAAGAAAGTTTATTTCACCTTATAAACTTGTAAAATATATTAAATGGCGATTGATTAAAAAACAAAGCATAAAGTACCCAAATTATGCTTCATAATCAGGTTTATTTAAACAATAGACTATTAAGAGAAACTAATTTAAAATCATGTAGGTTCAAACTCCTAAAAAATCCAATATTTTCTTCATTTGTATTCAAAATCGTTTCACAAAATGTCCAAAAGATTTAGGTGTTAAATCTTTTTACTATTAGGAATGATATATCCTAATGTACTTGGTATAAGTTTTATTAACTTTAAACAAGTACTTGACAACTACGTATCTCCTGTACAATCATCATTGTCGCAGGAACGTTACGGTGACTTTAATCAAGTCACAAATGTCGCAGTGTCGGTGACAATTACATGGAAACAGCTATTAAAGTTATCCTTCCAAGAAGTTAATATGTGGAATCAAAGTTTGTTACTAAACTTTTTTTTCTTTTGGTTCCAAATAGTATGATTAATAGATGATAGATAATTAATAGCTCTCAAACTGTCATAAATCCAAATTAATTGTAAAAATGGATAAAAATATCCCCATATTTTGATCTTCATTCTGTTTGTCTGTAAAACACACACACACAAAAAAAATAAATTTTGCATTTTTAAATCGCAGGGTTAATTTAAGCAGTATTTTAGTGTGAGACAATACAGCGACATCTATTGGTGAAATTTGGATTTTAAACAAGGAAGCTTATGAAAGAGATTTTTGACTTAAAATATTACTTTCCTGATAAATAACTTCAGTCATCATGAATAATATATCGTTCACCGGGACGCTCAATGGAGCTCTGATGTCACATTAACAGAAATAAAAATGAAATCCTATTTTTTCTTGACAGATTTCATCTTCTAAAGTGACGTATTTCAGTGTTGAATTCAGACACTGTTCTCCGGGAGGGATTTATGTGGCTCTAGGGGGGACATTATAGAGTTCCGGGGAGGAAATTGCACTTTTTGACCATAGAAAACACAAAATCTCAAACCTTCCGGGGGACCTTCACCAATGGCCGAGAGGTTCTGCTCTCAAAGCTGGTAGATGGGAGGTGCTGGGTTCAAACCCAATCGTGCCCGTCGGCCTAATCGTTTGGAGTTTTTGTGGTTTTCTTCGAACCATGGATTTCCATGCGTAAATACGGGTTAGGTTCCCTTAGAAAGACCCCCACGAAGGGCACTCCCCCTGGGCCTATATCCCTCGGGTTGATAATTGGACTTCAAAAATCAATCCAACTTCCGGGGGACATCTCATTGCTCCGGGGGGGATGCACCCCCGGGCCACCCCCTGAAATCAACAGTGCCTTTTTTATAATTAATCTTGCGTTGTCAGATCCTATGAAAAATGACGTATATGAGGAAATTTGACTTTGACAAAAAACTATTGTTTTAAATCTTAGGTGGTAATCAGATCCTAAGTCAAATGACGTATTTGAGCAAATATGACTTTTGTGAAAAACTTGTTTTAAATCTTGGGTAGTATTCACATCTATTTTAAAGGACATAGTAACCCAATTACGACAGATTAAGTCAACAACAACAAAAAAATTGAAGAAAGAAGACGATTTTTTAATTTACTCTAAACAATTATTTAGATTATATATGTTGCAATTCATCTTTCACTATCTACTTTATATGATAGTACTTTATATCATAGGAAACAAATTTTCATTATTGAGATAGATTTAAAAATGTCATTCTTGGAAATTATTAAAAAAAAAAAAAAAAGAGTGTAATTACAGCTGCAGTTTTCGAAAAACTTCCTTGTAAAGTACATTTTTTTCCTTATTCGATACTGTGAAAAATCGAATTTATGCGATTTATACAAGTGATATATGGACAATACAAACGAAAAGTCATAGCTCCTGTGTCGTTGCGTTCGACGTGAACAAAATAACAATTACTTAACCGTTCACTGCGCGAATTTTCCTATTTTTATAAATTTTTTTTTAAATCTATACATCGGTCTAATAATGGAAAACATAGTAAAAAAAATTAAATTTCAAAATTTCAGCTAAAATTTGATATTTTATGGTGTGAGCCATATGTACACATTTAGGGTTCTAAAATATTGTATTGCTATATTTTGCAACTAAATGGGCTTAAATTAATTAATTTTATCTGCTTAACACTCTGCAATGCTTGTTATATTAATATTTCTAAGTTCAGTAGAGCCCCGATTATCCGCGAGTGGATTATCCGCGGTGCGGTTTATCCGCGAAGCGAATTTTTTATTTAAGAGATTTTTTATTTATGAAATTTATTTAAGAGGTTCAGGATTTTGTAACGATACATTATCTTTTCGTATCCCGAATTTACGGGTTGAATGGTTGGGTAACTTACAGCGTCGCGACATGGAGGGAACACGAGCAATCGCGAAAATGTAGGGGCGCGTTATATGATTACTTGTTTACATTAGATGATTTTCTCCATTTTTCATATGCATTTGTAATTTTCTGTTATACATTCTGATGACGACACAGAAAATGAGTTGAAACATGTAAATATAGATTTTTAATTTACTTTTA
The DNA here is from genome assembly GCA_963932465.1 of Maratus speciosus. Taxonomy (NCBI): domain Eukaryota; kingdom Metazoa; phylum Arthropoda; class Arachnida; order Araneae; family Salticidae; genus Maratus; species Maratus speciosus. Next base: position 221,352,531 of record OZ010791.1, on the reverse strand, counting down.
ATGTGTTTTATAACGTCTTTTAAGCAAGTAAATATTTTAATATTGTGATAAGAATTTATTATTATTATTATTATTATTATTATTATTATTATTATTATTATTCACGCCAACAGCAAGGAAAATACAATAAGCCCTACTAATAAATATAAACAGAAAAATTTATGCATTCAAAAGTAATAGAAGAATATTTCTAGATTCGGTTGCCATGTTTAAAATATCAGATATAAAGACTTGATGTCTCTTCTTGATTTTATTAACAAAACGTAAACACAACAATTAAAATATTTAACAATTATAAGACTATTATGATAAATTCCAAGGGAGCATATGAGGAATAGCTTCATTTTTCAGATAGAAATGGTGTTTCTAAAGCAAGAAGCAAAAACAAGTGACGGATTTTTTTTTTAAGGTGTAACTTGACACTTTTTGTACAGTACGTAAGGCATTGTTTCTTGTTTACTGTTCGTTATTTTAGTGATTTAGACGTAAAGCAAAGGTTTCTACTGTACTGTGCATTAGGGTGGAGCGAAAAAAATGAATTTTTTAAAATCAAAAACGGGTAGGTGCCAAAAGTTGCCTTTATACTAGTACATCATCTGCGTGCAATATTACCGCTGAAAAAAAATGGCTTGAGTCTGCGCTTTTGGTCCAAAAGTCGAAATTTTGGGTAAAATTTGACATTTTTTCAAAAAATTAAAGAAAATTCTATAGAGATGGTTATTAGTTAAAAGTGTTATTTAAACCTTTATTATTAATGACTTAACATATTTAAACTATAAAACTATATCTTTGTCCTGTATAACTGGAGCAAAACTGACAACTTTTGGTGGAAAAAAGGCGTTGCCGCTCTGTTATGTCATGCAACTAATTGTTGTTTAGAATACAGCTCTTACCTAGTTGCTTTCAAAACTACCCAGGAGGTACCGCGTGGAGGTTGTACCATGTGGCATTTCATGTCACAATGCATAGCTGGACCACCCTACCATCTGAACTCAATGTTTTATTTATACATTGAATTGTGATTTTTTTTTTATCAAAGACTGGCATGAGTTTTCTATGTATCAACCTAGTACATCTCTTCTTTGGATGCACAGACTTTGGATGCTGCTGCTGTGATCTCCTTTACGTATTTTTCTACTGTTTGTGTAAGAGAAGACAAACTGTGTAATGCAGTGCGGATGATATTAAGGCAGTCTATTCAGCCGTCTGTTATCTTCACCAAGATTGCACTCAATAAATGTATATTGATTAGAGGTTCTGTTACCACAACACTTTTCCAATGAATTAGATTTATATAATTATTCGCTTCAAAGTCGATTGTCGACATTTCAGATTTGCGTATGACATCATTTACTCTCATCTTTCAACTATTATGTGCTGAACAGCTAGCTGTTTAATATGATGGCAATCGTCAGAGAGCATTGAAATAAGAATTTCCTCTGCGTATGCAAAACAACCATTGTCCTAAATAACCTTTTTTTAGTATTTGTTTTATTCCGTTTTGTGTAGTGTTTAGTAGCCGCGTAATTTCCCATGAGTTTTTAGATCCCTTCTTTAACTGTGGATTATATTTTATTGTAAATTATCCTGGGACCAAACTTGGATAACATAGTACTTTTTGAGTGAACGTAGAGACTCTGATGGGCATTGAGTGCTCATCGAAGGCGGAAAATTCTGTTAGTCGTTGTGATCCACTCTGCGAGGGACATGTTTAGAATGAACTATTACAATTGATCATATGCCGCCTCCAAGTCCAGTGAATTTTATTTTGCATCATTTATTAGACAAGATCATTGGCAAAAATTAGATTCTAAGCCACAGGATTCACCGGACCAATATGAAAATCTTTGTCCACGTACTTATTCCCTTCTTATTTCAATTTTTGAAGCCATAGAGAGTAATTTTCAAACATTATTTCCTGAATTCGAGAAAAAGGTACTCATCACATACCAGAAATACCTGCTAGACATTTGCAAAGTTATTTCATCAAGATATCGCTCAGAAGAACTAGCAAATAGGAACCCAAGAAACTTGTCCTACGCAAGATGGGCTCACAAAGGCGTATAAAATTATTCGCCCTTATATAAGCATTGATTGATCATCAGAGTCTGGCTCACTCACAAATTATGCCAAGTTTATGCCGCAGGGTGGTTTACACCAAATATAATCCACATTTAAAAAAAAAATGATGTAAAAACATATGAGAAATTACTCGGCTACTAAACATCACAGAAAACGGCAAGAAAAAAAATTATTTAGGAGAATGATAGCTTTTCCCATCGAGAGCAAATTCTTATTGCAATTTTGATGGCGATCGCCATCACATTAAACAACAATCTTATCAGCATATAAAAAATGCAAGAGGTAGAATAAATGATGGCATACTCAAAGATGAAATACCTAAATGTTGTAAAATGTTGTCGGAACAGAACTCCCAATCACTATGCAGTAACTGGATGCAATTTTGGTGAAGATACTAGAGGGCTGAATAGATTTCATTAATTCCACTGCATTATTCTGCTTACCTTATCATACACAAGCAGTAGAAATATACGTGAAGGAGTGTCACAACAGCATCACCCAACGTCTGTGGATACAGAGAAGAGATGGACTAGGTTGATACATAAAAAACTTATGCTAGTCTAGTCTTTGGTAAAAAATCACAATTCAATGTATAAATAAAATATTGTGCTCAAATGGAAGGGTGGTCCAGTTATGCACTCTGTGTCATGAAATGCAGCCACCTCCACGTGATACCCCCTAGGTAGATTTGAAAGCAACTACGTAAAAGCTGTATTTCAAACAACAATTAGTTGTATGACACAACAGAGTGGAAACGCCTTTTTTTCACCAAAAGTTGTCAGTTTTGCTCCCGTTATACAGAACAATGATATCGTTTTATCGTTTAAATATGTTAAGTCATTAATAACAAAGGTTTAAATAACACTTTTAAATAATAACCAGCTTTATAGGAATTTTTTTATTTTTTTGAAAAAATGCCAAATTTTACCCAGAATTTCGACTTTTGGACCAAAAGCGCAGACTCAAGCCATTTTTTTTCAGCGGTAATATTGCACGCAGATGATGTACTAGTATAAAGGCAACTTTTGGCACCTACCCGTTTTTGATTTTAAAAAATTCATTTTTTTCGCTCCACCCTACTGTGCATATATATACGTTTTATTGTGTTTTTTGTACACTAAAACATAGTTTTTACGTTGAAATTTCTTTTTTTCGTCTTTTTCGGGTTATCCGCGATTTTTGTTATCCGCGGTGCCCTTGCCACCCAATCTCGCGCATAATCGGGGCTGTACTGTATTCCGTAAAAATAATGAAAGTAAATTTTACCTTAATAGCTTGATCGAATTTTTTTTCGCTTCTGAAGAACAAATTCTAATTTTTTGTATAAGCAGACATCTGACATGGACAATACAAGTGTTATTTCATTCTTTGGATTGTTCTTGATCAGTTACAGTGATCATATTAGCCAAATTCGTGGCACATAATGAAAATTATAATGCTTTTAGTTATGTGCCAGGTATGGCACGTGGTTCAGTGAAGGGTTAAGTTAACAAATGAAGCCGTGCTTTCATAACCACGCAAGTCCAGCCGAATAGATATTGTGAAAATCAGGAAAAACTGAATATCTCCTATTTTTTTCATAGTTAAGCTTTGGTGAATTACAAATGTCACTAAATATTAAAATAACATGTATTACAAATAATTTGTCTATTATAAAATAATGAAAATATTGGACTTGTGTTATTATGGAACTCATTAAATTGGTTTGAGATACTATAAAACTCTTATTTGGAAAAGGGATATACTTATTTTTAAGCAATCATGTCTGCAAATGAAACAAAAAACAGTCACTATGCATAAACCTCTATTTTTACAATAATGTAATTCAACAAACAACAAATTTAGTTTACTCATATCTTTCATTCACTTATTAATTACAATACCACACTTCACTTCCTGATTTTTCAGCAATGGGAGTCTGATCTATACCATAAACGCCCAGAAGTCTCTGAAAGTAATGTTGTTCTGCAGGTAAAATTGAGGACATGTATTTTTCAATATCCCTAGCTTCAGCAGCTTTCAGTGGAATTTGAGCTCTATATGCTCTCTCCAAGTTTTTCTCATCAAATTTTGCTTTTCCTGCATCACGATTGTTTCTCTAAGTAACCCGCTTGATGTCTTGCTTACAGATATGGTTTTTGATCTGTATTCAATTATTTTATAAATTGTCACTTTCCATTTTTTTTGTTTTTTAGTAAGTGGAGACGGTTGTTTAACATTAGAAAAACCAGCATTAAAATCTTTAATCATACTTTGCTTCACTTTAACCACATTAATTTTTCTTGATGTATTTTGTACGATTTTTATCCACACAGTAGAACGTTGTGCTGTTATGATTCACAGCCACACTAAACTCGTCTAGGCTGTTTGCTTTCCAGAACAATGCAGGTCCATGGACTTATGTGCTAATGAAACTCAACACGTTAGTAACATGCGGATAATACGGAAACTTGCGTTGTTTTGGAAATCAAACAATAGAGCTCAGTTAGACGATTGAAATTTTTTTTAATATATAACTCATATAGTGTCAAACGGTGGACTTGTGTTGTTTTGGTACGCACGGCTTCTAATACCGGATATCCTAAAATGAACTGACTGATTTTAAAATTTAATAACTTGCAAATGGTGACAGCTATTAAAGAATTCGTACAAGGAGATTATGTAAGATGCAAGGAGTTTTTTTACTGCGATTCTCGATTTTAGTTTAAAATAGTAGCGATAGATGGCGCGGCAAGCAATAGGCACTAAATCTGGACTCAATTGGCCTCCCTCTTTTCTCAGCCGTGATACGAAAGAACGAGGTTAAATATATATGGAGTGGTTCTAATCGCCAATGTAATTTTTAGGGGCCCACTTCATATATTTAACCTCCTTCTTTCACATCCATACTGAGAGAAGAGAGTGGCCAAAAATCTGGCTCGATTTAGCGTCTATTGTAGCGCCATCTATGGCTACTATTATAAACAAACGTCGCTAATCGCAATAAAAGAAATCCTAACATTTTACATAAACCTTCTCCAAGAATTTTTTTAATAGCTGTCACCATTCGCTAGTTATTGAATTTTCAAATCAGTCCGAGGATTTTAAGACACCGGCACTTTCACTACTCAAATATAAGAAATTTAATATTTAAAGACTTTTAGAATAGAATAAAAAACATAACTTCTAACTTTTATAATTACTTTTTTCTAGTCCAAGTCAAGTATTCTTACCGTTTAAGGAATATATTCGAAGATGTTTAAATGCATTTCAGCCATAAGATTGTTCAAAGAATACAAGTAAATTCTCGTAATATGAGTATTGAAACAAGATTCAGTGACATCCAAATAACTTTTTTGAATGGAAAATCAATATAAATAAATGGAAAATAGCGCAACAAATAAAATAAAATTTTATCGTCTCTAAAAGCTGTAAAAATTTCTAGTCTCTAAAATGTTTAAGCCGTTAGAAATTTAAAAGAAACATGAATTTTGACTCATATATTTTATTTCTTATCAGTTATTGCCTTTAAAGTTCTTTGATGTACTTTTTATGGATTTGACATTTTATTTTATGTTTGTAAAATGAAATATATCATTTAAATCATTCACTGCTGCAATAATTTTTTTTTTGCTTCACACCAATATTCTATAATACTATTGACAGAGCTAAAAAAAAAATAACTTATCTAATTTAAATAAATGGTCACGTGCGACGGTGTAAATAAACGTTCAAGAGTCATTATGTAGGGGAGATGGGGGCACATGTGAACAGTTCGCATAAATATAGCTTTTTCTCATAACTAGATTAATTTCTATAAACAAAAACTAGTTAATATAGTAAACAGAACTTTCTTTTACACATGGTAATTTTTTTTAAATCACCTGTATAGTTTTTCTTACATTTTTTAATAGTTTTATAAATTCAAAAAATTGTTCACATGTGCCCCATCAGCGGGGTAGTTGTGAACACACGTGGGCACATGTGAACACAAGGAAAAAATATCCTTTAACATATTTTTTATTCTGTTATTCATTTGTCATCGTAATCATTAGTTATATTACCTTTTAAATTCACCATAAAGAAAAAAAATATATATATTTTTCTAGTTTCTGGGTGATATGTTTAAGCAAAAGATTATAAAATAAAAATAAGTAGATTTGGAGGGGATTGTTGCAATAAAATAAAAAAATAAAGAAGCAATTTTAAAAAAGAAATGAAAACTTTTTAATTTTGCTTAGGGGTTTTTTGGGGGGGGGAAATTTTAGGGAGGGGGCCTTTACATACTATTTATCGGAAATCTACCGAAATACGAAAGATTCTCACTCCTGTATTTGCCTTATTTACTTGTAAATTATAGATAAAGAAGGGTTTTTTAATGATTAAAAAATCTCGATTATAACCCCAGCTTCTTTTGCTTTTGAAAGAGGGGGGGGGGGGCTACAATCGGAATTTTACAGTAGTTATAAGTTTAAAAATTTTACTTTCTTAAAATATTACTGGTATTTATGGATATGGTATTTTGAATGGATAGCTCCATTCAAAGCATCATATACATAACTGTTTTAGAGAGCCACCATTGCAGGGTTAGAACAAATGTAACAGAAAAATTTGCAAAGTTATTCAAGGTAATACTTTTGTATTAACAATGCATAAAAAATATGGTTGTAAACCGTTCATTAAATTAATATATAACACTTATTGCATTTTAGAAAACATTAAATTTATTTAAAGTACAATTGAACGTAAACGAGCTTGTTGCTCTTTATATATTTGCTGAAAGATGTGTTTGTGGAAGTTTCAATACAAAATAAACTTTGTGTGAGGAAAATATCTTCTATTTCAGGAACATTTTAGATAATGGAACTTAAATTGTTTCTCATTAAGTTAACTGAAAGAAACAGAATCACAGAATGAGTATTGGGGCACTTATGAACTGTTCATATCTGCCCATCTAGTCTGTTCACAAGTGCCCCACATTGCTGCTTTTGTTAAATTGATAAATCATTAACATTTATCAATTTTTGAAGAAAAATAAATGTATCAAAAATGTTTATTAGTATTCATAGTATATGTTAAAACACTCAAATTCAAATAAATGAATAAATAAATAAAGTTAATCGCTTATCAATTTGGAACAAAGAGTTTACTTTTGAGATCTAAAAACAGTGTTTTGGCTACAGAGGACAAACAAAATGTCATAGAGCTTCAAAAAATTTTTACCATATGTCTACAGGTGCTATCATCTTTAGTAATTTTTTTCAAATAAAAAAACTTATAATAACTATCGAAAAATTGCGATGTTCACATGTGCCCCGTGTTCACATGTGCCCCCATCTCCGCTATGCCAAAAAAGTCCGTGTCTTAAAAGGTTAATAACTCGGCTAATTATAGACGATTTTTTTCGAAAATCAATATCAACGTACTTTTATACTTCTGTTACGATAGGTACCTCCAGCGCTTCTCAACACCTTTGCTGAATGCCCGTAAATCGAAATTTGTGTGTAGCGAAAAAATGCGTTTTTCTCAAAAACTATGTGATCTAGGGTAATCGCTATAATTTTCCTGCAAGGTTTAAATAAACATTTACTACCTCTAATTCTTTCATTACTCTTTTATTACTCGCGCTCAGAGGGTACCGTGCAATAAAAATATATGAATTGTTAACGGTATTATATAAAAAAAAATCTTTGCTAAAAGAATAATAAGACTTTGTAAAAAACTATAAAACGTAGGGTTGGGTATAGCTGTATATACTAGAAAAGTATGAATGGGTATAACATAAAAGTTCAAAGAGATATGAAGACTAAATAATATAAAATATTGCTATTCTGTATAACTCTTATCCTAATTTGTTAATTACGAACTTATTTCGGTACTGCCAAAAAAGTAGTGCATATTTAAACTTCATTTGGCATTTCATAATACTAAATTCAGCGTAGTAATAATCTTTTCTTTTTACAGTGTAGCTAAAACAAAACACTTGTTCAAAGTTTAAACTTGACATTGTGCTAAGCGCGCTTCGAAAGATGACCGCAAATTACAAAACCGCCTTGGTCCGTGCCGCGTTTCTCGAAGTACGTTTCTAATTAACTTTTAAATACACGAAAGGCGTAATGAGAGAGATTCACGAATGCAAACTAGTCGCGAATCCCATAATATTTATGTGTTAATTCTAATTAAATTAGTCTGTTTTTAACAATTTGGCGTTTATTGCTTTTATTACATTTATACTGCTACTGGGCATTGCATTACACAAATATATCATTAAAAGTTGTTATCTAGGCTTTAAAAGTCGATAGTAGATAGTTTACGCCGCCCTTGTCATTATGTATGTTCAAAACGTCCGTGTCTTAAAGGGTTAATATCTCGACTAATTACAGACGATTGTTTTCGAAAATCAATATCAACGATGCTTTTATACTTCTGTTACGATAGGTACCTCCATCGCCCCTCAACACTTTTTCTGAACGACCGTAAATCGAAATTTATGTGTAACGGAAAAATGCGCTTTTCTCAAAAACTATGCGACCTAGGGTAATATCGCTATAATTTTCCTGCAAGGTTTAAATTAACATTTACTACCTCTAATTCTTTCATAATCTTAGTTTCAGTAGATTCGGAAAAAATGGGGGGGGGGGACATATTTTTGCACTACAATTTCGGAGTTCTCTTGTAATACCTGAAATTAAAAGAAATGCATTTTTGAGTTCCGCATTACGAAACCTTTTACACGATACCCCACATGATACACAAAGGCATTTTTTTTCAAGTAACTTAATTCGCTCGTTTATATTTTTCCTAAATATATTTGTGGATGTTTAATAATCTGTAAATGTGAGGGTCAATAGTCTTTATTACATCTCTCAATTTGAATTTTCCACGTTCCATAGTTTACGAGTAAAATGCTGTGACAGACAGACATACACAGGAGTGATTTTAAAATGGTTCCGTTTTTACTGTTTAAGTACTGAACCCTAAAATTATAAAACGGTGCAAAAACACACCAGAGGGTGGAATTATCAAAATATTAGATATTTTCTGAATAATTTCGCAAGCATAGCTAATTGGTATTGACGTAAACTGAGATATAACATCTATAGAAGCTATGACACAATTCGACGGAAAATGAAAGTTTCAAAATTCATCTAAAAATTGATAGGCAAGTTTGAAACTATGAATAGACTCTTTGGTTAATGTTTCAAGAAAGCCGACAAGTATCTTGAAAACTTATAAAGAGGCGATCTCGTATACAAGCTTATTTGCCTTAGCCCGGGAGAACTCGCTAGTGAGAATGTCCAATTGCTTTTCTTTTACTTTACATTCATATAATATCAACTTTTTTTGGTTGGCTTAGTACTTTTATTCACAAAATAGGTAAAATAATTGTAAAACATTTTGAAATTTTAATTAAAATAAAAAATGATTTAAATAAGATTCTTTAAAAAGTACGACCGCGAGAGAAAATCTCATGCAGCGAGTTCTCCCGGGTTAAAGAGGTACCTGTGTTGTGTATTTTGGCTAAACTATACAAGGCGGGATCATTGCCTATGCAACATCTCAATTTCTTGACCTGATCAGCACGGATTTTTTTTTTATATTTCCCATGGTTGTTAAGTAAGATATTAAGTTTTTTTTCATAGTAGGTGCATTGGCTTTCGCAAAAACTCATGGACATGAATCATCAAGAGGAATAACTGTGCTATAAATAAACTAATTTCTTCAGTTACATAAACAATATAACGTTTCAACTTAGCCATAAATATCTTTATAGTACTAATGAATTTAACCTTGAAATTCCTGTAAAGATAATGACTTGTTGAATGGATAAATTATACTCATAAATAACAGTGAACTGATTTATTGTTATTATTATGTATCTTGTAATGTAAACATTTTCTTTCATTCTGAAAAATGTAGCTAACCAGTAAAGAGGCATATAAAAATGTTCTCTTATTACAATTTAAATAGTGTTAATTAAACAACATCTAAATGTCTCTGCATCTTCATTTAATATTGAAATAATCTATAATTTCTTTACTTGAGGGTGGCATGAAAAGTCATGGAAAATATAAATATATCTTCAAATATAAAGTGAATAATATCTTCAACTAATACTTTTTGGATAAAGGTAAAATGTGGATTTACACCGTTAATGAATAAAAACCCTGAAAAAGGGTAAGTCCCAATTTACAATACTTACTCACGCCTATTCAATGGGATTGAAAATCCTATAAAAATTACGAACACTGATTAAAAATAAATAAATAAATTAAATAGCCTCCACTGAAATCTGAAATATCAGATATTTGATAAATAAATCAAATAAACTTTTAAACTTTCAAAAAGAAAAGTTGAAAGAACTTTTTACGATAATACGTAAATAATTAAACGTTAAGAAAATGGCAGATTCTAAAGACAATTTAGCAATTGAAAAACTAATAGCTACGAATTATTCGAAATTATGGAAATTTAAGGCCTAAATGATGTTAACTAAAGAAGATTTATTTCATGTAATTACGGAAGACCCGCCTAATCCAATTACGGACGCTTGGTCCGAAAGTGATAAGAAAGCCCATGCACTCATTAATTTAACAATTGATGATAATCAGATTACCCACGTTAAAAATTTACAGACAGCCAGACAAACTTGGTAAGTTTTGCGGGAAATCCATGAGCGACATAAAACTTCTAGCATAAAGCGTCTAGCAAACTTTATCTCTTAAGAAAAGTTTACGGCATTAAATTAGCAGAAAGGGGCAACGTTGTTAATCATATTACAAAAATAATCCCGTACCCCAATTACCGTAATAATAAAATAATCCCGTACCCGTACCCGTATCTCCGTACCCCAATGTTATGAGACTCTTATTACTGCTGTTGAATTGAGAGAGGTGAAGCAGCTTACTCCGTCATTTATTAAATATAAACTTATTGATGAATATAACCGAAGATATGATAACAAAGAGAGACCAGAAAATCCTGACAGAGCATTTAAAGCCCAGAGAAATTACAACAACAAAAACAAATAATAAATACTGCTCCAATTGTCAGATGAGAAACCATTATACTCAGGAATGTTGGCAGAACAAAGCCAAAACACAAAACACACCACAAAATCAACATATTAGAACAAATAAAAAACATTACTCTATATCATTAGTTTTTCAAAGAGTGAAAACAATTTTAGAAGTGAACAAACACCGGAATCGAACCTTAGGTACAGTCACTCCGAAAATGAAAACAATACATGGAGGGCGAGCGAAAATAAAAATTATGCCTTTATAACGCAAGGAAAAGAAAACAAAACATTTATAGTAGACAGTGGCAGCTCAAGCCATATTGTATGTTCAGAATCAATGTTTACAGAAATAAAATCACGCGAAAAAACAAATGTAACTATCGCAAATGGAAAAAAAAAAATTATCAGTTACGCTTCAGGTGACGTAAGTATAAATACGCGAACATCAGACAACAAAGTTCATGAAATAACATTTAAAGATGTATTACTAGTACCTGAAATCGAAACAAATTTATTATCGGTAAGCAAAGCGACGCAAAATGGATGTGAAATTATATTCAGAATTGACAGATAGGTTTAAGTTAGTATTCGAAAACTACTCAAACGTAGCACAAAGCTGTAACAACAAAAATTGCCTAGAATTATGGCACCGTAGGTTTGGACATAGAAATCTAACATCAATTAAAGAAGTTACGCTAAAGGAATTAGCTAGAGGAATCCAAATAAATAACTGTAAGCGTAACATAGATTGCGAACCGTGCATTAAGGCAAAATTAACTGATCAACCTTATCCAAAAATTGCAGAGTATAGAGCAACTAAAAGACTCCAGCTCATTCACTCCGACGTGTGCGGATCTTTTCAAACACCGACAATAGGGGGGAAATCATATTTTTAGATTTTTATTGATGACTATTCACGATATTCGATCATATACCCTATTGTCTAGAAAAAGTGAAGTTTACGAAAAACTCATCGCGTTAATTAGGAACAAATTTGGAGAAAAACCGAAAGCAATTAGAACTGATAACGGAGGGGAATTCACATCAGATGAAATAGAAAATTACCTCAGGGGTAATGGGATAAAACATCAACACACAGTTCCATATTGTGAAAGCCAGAACGGTGTGGCAGAGAGCTAAATATTTCGTTAGTGAGATGGCAAGGACAATGTTTAGTGAATCAAATTTACCATTAAAGTTTGTTTTTTTTTTGGGGGGGGGGGGGAGAAATTTGCACAGCAAATCATTTGCAAAATAGACTACCAACAAAAGCAAATGAAAAACGCAAAACGAGTTATGGACAGACAGACAGCCAAACTTAAGTTACGTTAGGGTATTTGGCTGAAAAACCTTCGCATATATCAGTAAAAGCAGAAGACAAAAATTAGATAATAAAGCTATAGAGGGAATTTTCGTCGGATATGATAATGAATCCAAAGGATACAGAATATACGTACGAGGAAATGAAATAAAGATCGCGAGAACCGTTATATTTCTCGAAAACAAATTTAAATATAGAAACGAGAAAGTAGAAAACAAACCAAAAGAAGATAAAAAGGAAAATCCCGATAATGAATATTTTGTAGCAGCAGAAATTTCAAATACCAATGAGACACCATCCATGTCCAATCAACCGGTAGCAGAACCTAGACGATCAGACAGAATTAATAGAGGCGTACCTCGTATATGTTAATATACATGGTTAAGAGCGAAAACGCTACTGAACCAAAAAATTATGAGGAAATCAAAAATATGGAAAATTTTTAGGATAAACAAAATTGGATAGATGCAATGAAAAGTGAAATGAACTTCCTTATGAATAATAAAACTTGGTCAATTGTAGAACCTCTACCAAATAGAGAATAATAGGTTGCAAATGGGCCTACAAACTAAAACGCGACAACACAGGAACAATCCAAAAATATAAAGCGCGTTTAGTTGCAAAAGGATATTTATAAAAAATCGGGGAGGATTATGATGAAACTTACGCACCTTTCGTATCATATACAATAATAAGAGCATTATTAATAGCAGCATTGTTTCAAAAATTAAATGTAAAACATATTGATATTAACACCACGTTCTTACATGGAGAGCTTGAGGAGGAGATATACATGTCACAACCAGAAGGTTTTGTTGAACCAAATCACGAAAATAAAGTATGTAGGCTAAACAAAGCCATATATGGACTTAAATAAGCCGCGAGAGCGTGGCATAATAAAATTTCAGAAACATTAAAAAATATGAATTTCAGTGAGAGCAAATTTGACTCATGCCTATTTACGCGAAAAAGGGGGAATAACACAACTTACATAATAACATACGTAGATGACATTTTAATTGCGGGAAAAGACGAAATAATAGAGGAAGTAATCGCGAGCTTAAATAAAGAATACGAACTAAAGAATTTAGGTGACATCAGTAACTGCCTACCCATGAACATTAAAAAAGTAAATAAAAACTACATGATAAATCAAACTCAGAAAACAGAAGAATTAATCAATAAATTTAATTTGCAAGACTCAAAACCTTGTAGCACAACCATGGAGACAAATTACACACGCTTTAATGATGAGGATAACATTTTACCAAATAACACATATTACGCACAAGCCATAAGAGCACTTCTGTATCTAGCAACTATAAGCAGACCTGACATCTGTGCAGCAATGAACATTCTTAGTAGAAGAAATGAATCACCAAGAATGAAAGACTGGAAACCAGTAAAAAGAGTGATAAGATGTTTGAAGACTACAAAAAATTATAGTCTAGTTCTAAGCGGAGAAAAGAAACCGATACTTGAAGTTTATGCAGATGCAGATTGGGGAAGAGATGTATATCACGAAAATCAACGAGTGGGAACCTATATCTGTTAGGGGGAAATCCCATACAATGGTCGACCAAGAAACAATCCTGCATTGCGTTATCATTGGCAGAGGCTGAGTATGTGTCTGCAGCAAATGCAGCAATTCAAATAAAATGGCTAGTCAATTTACTGAACAAATTAAACCTAAAGCAAACCCTACTTGTAAACCTATATGAAGACAACCAGTTCACGATCAAGATGATAGAATTAGAAAAGCACTCTAGTAAAACTAAACATATTGAAATAAGGTCCCACCTGATAAAACAACTAAAACAAGAAGGGACTATCAATCTAAAGTACTGTCCAACCGAATTTATGATAGCAGACCTGCTTTTTAAACCAGTTCCCAAACCTGTTTTTCAAACCCATAGAAGGAACTTAAATTTGTGTGACAGGGAAACTTCAGAAATTAAGGAGGGGTTGATGGACATGAATCATCAAGATTAATAACTGTGCTATAAATAAACTAATTTCTTCAGTTACATAAACAATATAATGTTTCAACTTAGCCATAAATCTCTTTATAGTACTAATGAATTTAACCTTGAAATTCCTGTAAAGATAATGACTTGTTGAATGGCTAAATTATACTCATAAACTACAGTGAACTGATTTATTGTTATTATTATGTATCTTGTAATGTAAACATTTTCTTTCATTCTGAAAAATGTAGCTAACCAGAAAAGAAGCATATAAAAATGCTCTCTTATTACAATTTAAATAGTGTTAATTAAATAACATCTAAATGTCACTGCATCTTCATTTAATATTGAAATAATCTATAATTTCTTTACTTGAGGGGGCATGAAAAGTCATGGAAAATATAAATATATCTTCAAATATAAAGTGAATAATATCTTCAACTAATACTTTTTGGATAAATGTAAAATGTGGATTTACACCGTTAATGGATAAAAATCCTGAAAAAAGGGTAAGTCCAAATTTACATTACTTATTCACGCCTGTTTAATGGGATTGAAAATCCTATCAAAAACTTCATATATAGAATAGAAGTATCCCTAAAAATTCGAGAGCTTAGTTATACACGCGCATTTATCTAAAATTACGGTCAGATGGCCTTTATCAATTCTAGTAATTACAATTGAATAATCCATGAACAAAATTTTCAATATATGCATATCATTAGAATATTTATTTTGGTTTAAAGTATCTATATCTTAATATTATTTTATATAAATGAACTCGCATTGAATGTTTAAAGGTATTATTCTGTGCAGACAATACTGGCTGTCAATAAACTAGGAGTGTCTGTTTTAATTCTACCAACGGCAAAGTTCAAACCACGATTTAACACGTTTAATTCAACTTCAGAAAAGGCACGAGAAGATAGATTTAAAATATCTGCCTACATTAAAAGTTTGGTGAAAATTTTCAATTTTTTTACTTTTTTATTTGAAGGAGCAATCCTATTTGATTCCAAATCTATCTTGATTTTATTTCTACGATTAATAGAATAGGAGTTATATCGAATTTAATAAATAGGAAATAATGAGTCAAATACCGAAAGTGAGCAGAAAGATCGAGGAAAATGTAAAAAATGTTTCTATGCATGATTTTCTTATGTTTTTTTTTACATAAAAATACTAATAAACTTAACACTTCTAGATTAATTTTATGTATAAGAAATCTTTAAATGCGTTTTCTGGAAAATCACATTTTCCCTTACTTCCACGCGTGATAAATTTCATCGCATAAATTTTTTTTAAACATATTTCAATGAAAATTTATCAGACTGCTTTCCATATTACTTACTATATTCTGAACTAGAATCTAAGCTCTATGTGATAATGAAGTTATTTTATTGGTACTCGAATATAAGAAAATGGTAATTTTTAATAAAAAACACATATCTTTTGACATATTTTGAACTACGTCAGTTAATTTAGAAAATATTGTAAAACTTCTCGTTCAGTGGCCGGTAAGTGTAATAGTAGTATGTAGTACTAAGGAAATTTAAATATATTTAGTTAAATTGAGTGTAAGCTGTTTGGCGTAAACATAATAGTTTGCTAAAAAAATGGCAAAAAACTCCATCTTTTGAAATCTTGCGAAGATATTGCTAGAATTCTGTGTTTTTCATCATTCTGTATAAACAACTGAATTAAAAAATGTATGTATTTATTCAAAGTTGTGCATAAAAAAGCACTCCGGGCATAGGCGGATACCTTTAAGTCCATTTATATTGTTTAATATTACTACACAAGGTAGATAGTTCGATTGAAAATAATTATTCGAACTTAACAACATGTTATTACCTAAATATCTCCTTAAGTTGTTATTTTTTTCCGTCAGATATGAGAAAACACTTAATCCACCAGACAACGCAAATTCATTTACGTTGTAAAACCTAAAAAGTTGTTCCCTCGTCGTTTAAAGTTAACTAGCTTGTAAAATCAGCTTTTGGAAAGACGATTGCTTTGATAATTAATTTTCGTTTTATTTCAGCAGCTATTACATTATGCTTCGGCATTTTAAATAGCAGAGAGGAGACCGGGGCTAGTAGGCGCGGCTTTTAGTTATTGATATTTATTAATTTTTTGTTTAAGTTTTTTATGAAATTTTAACTGTACTTTTAAAGAACAGGCATTGAGCTATAAATACCCGGAGTTTTGAGTTTATAGCTTTTGTAGTTTATGTTTAACGGATTCCTAAAGTAAAAGGGAAATTGTGCGCCAACCTAACCCGTCAAGTTGCCTATACCTATGGGGTAAGTTGGCAAACGCTTTATAAAATTTTTAATGAAACTAAAATAAGACACGCAGTTAAGAGAAATCAATTTCCTTATTACCAGTAGGTTTAATCAAAGGCGTCATCGCCGTACAATGTAAATTCTAAATTATACAGACATAAAAATAACGAATAAAACATTAACATTAAGTAACTTCTATCCTACTCGATAACATCATCAGAGTTACAGCTGTCATAAATAAAAAATCGAGTGTCTCCGTTTGGGCAAGTCCCGTGTGCCCAAAATCTTGCATTGCAACCACTTTTTTCGGTATTTGCTGTTTTTCAAGCTACCAGCACACACCAGACACCGGGCCAACTTGCCCCGTGTTCAATGCGCCTACTAGCCCCATAATAAATTTCTTCACAAAAGGGACACGTAATCATCTAAGCATAAATAATCCAAGTAAATCACATATGGGGTAGGTACAGTTAATCATACACTAAGAAAAACAGCACAAGTTAGATCGAAATTATTAAGATAAGCATTAGGAATTAGGAAAAGAATGATGCAACAAAAAATTACTCATGGGTGAAAAAAAAACAACCGTAATAAATGTCCACTGCACGTAGGTAACGCTGCAAAACTACAATGAGGATTATAAAAAGCAAGAAGAAAGGTACTCTGTGACTGGTTGCGCAATCTATCCACAAACAGGCGATTTATGAGGACCGCGCCTACTTACCCCTGTAGCCAACTAGCCCCGGTCTCCCCTATTACTATATTTTCAACTTCAAAACCTACTGTACTCTATTGAACCATCTGAAGAATGATCAATATAAACTGTTTTTTATGTGATTTCTGAACTGTTGTAATCCCGTTAATGGGTCTAATCTAAATCCCATACTGTGATAGAAAAAGTCTCAAATATAACAAATGCACAGTCATGCAATTGACCAATTAAGTTTATGCAATCAACATGCAATTTATGCTAGATTTAGTAAAATCATTCAATTATTTTTACTTCTTTATAAAGTAGTTTAAATAGGCCTAGTTAAACTACTCGATGCTTAACTTTGCTAAAATATTACCATGTTTTACCCATTAAAAGTATTTAGCCTTTTGTGACCATTGATTCTTTATTTTTTTTAAACCGTTAGTGTTGCAGTTTAAAAATGAATTTTAATGATTTATCCATTTTTTAATGTTTATAATCGTTCATTGCGACGGTAACCTCTCAGATTTAGCCATCAATTTTTAATAAAAATCTGAAAAAGTAATATCGCTGTATCATACAAAGATGCGAAAATCTTAGAATAATATGAGTTTTTTTATTAATAGCAAATAAAACGAACAAAGAAAAAGAGAAATAAGGATATATTGGATAGCTTCAAATTTTGTGTTTTTTGTATCTTTTCTTAGAGGATCATATAATAATTTCATAGGTAAGTACCTTTTTTTTCTCTCGATCAAAATATATTATTTATATACACATTTTTATCCTTCTATAACACATCTTCATGAATTATCCTATACTTTTATAATTTTCTTAATTAACTGTAAAATAAGAATTCATCTGCTACGATGGCAGTAATAGTTTCAATTTAAGCTCATACCAAAATTAAAAACAAAAATTTGATAACAATATATATAAATGCATAAAGTTAGCAAAAAAAAAAAAAAAGAGAGTATGTAAAGCTCAACAAAAAGAAATTAATCTCCTTCAATGGTTTTGTTTGGAGAAAATAAAAAGTTGGAAAAGAAAGTGTTTTTGGTTTCAATTTCCACCAGATTTCAGTTATCAGATAGAACATTTTGGCAAAATGGAATTTCGTTTCAATAGCCTCAAGTATCTGAAAAATAGAGAAACCAAAAATGTAAGAACAATACGTTTTTAGCATTTATTTTTCCAAAGTTTTATGAAAAGATATTCGAAATTGAAAATAAATCATTTTATAAAATTTCATGACATCAAAATAGTCGCAGTGGTCGATCATATAATAGCACGTAAAATGAGCTTTGCCGTTCATTGTTGAATATAATCCTTATAAAGGTGACTCATTTCTATTATATTTTCATTGTTAGATTTCCCTTATATTGATGTTTTATGTAATTTTACACAAGTACAAAAACCGCATTTATTAATATGCATGTAAAGTTCAAAAGTACTACAGGATCTTCGCGACCCAAACTTAAAATTGTTTGATAATAATGAAGTTTGTCATTATTTATAGTTTTGTGTTTTTAAAATGCTTTTTACATCTTTCATTGAATTAAAAATTCATCTTTAAACATCTGCAGTTTATTGCATTTTGCATAATATAAAGACAACATAAGAGACATGCAACACTTCAGCACACTGACAGAATTTATATAAGTAAGATTTTAATTGATAAATTTTCCTTATGCTGTTGTTTAGTGTATTTTTTACACAAGTTTTAAAAAATGCATTTATTAATATTTATTTAGATAAAGGCTCATGAAAAGCGGTATGTAAGCGCAAGAGCACCCACAGTCACGAGCTTGACGGTCGCAGCTCTATATTGTTTGACAAAACGAAAGTATAATATATAACCATGTACAAAAATATACAATAACTTCTTCCGAGTAACCCACTATTCCTACAGGGGATGACAGGGATGACCGCCCCGGGAACCAGCTTTCGCTTTAGAGTATAAGTGCAATCAAGTGTTATTTATCTTTAAAAAAGTTTAAAAATCAATATATTTTCAAAATTTAAAGAAGCATTTATAAAACGAAGCTTCTTTTTCGGCCGATGATTTTTGCCAATGTTTCCAAGTACTATTTATTGCATATATTAATCAATTTTCTTAAATCGGAATATCTTTTATAGGATGCTATCAATTATCAACTAAACATTTTCAGATGCGTAACTGAATTTATACACGCAAGACTACCAAAATATTAATAATTTTAATGTTAATGTTAAGGCTGTTAGTTTATAATGTTGAAACATGTTTGTTGAACGAGAAAATGTTTACTTGAGAAGTGATAGCAGCCAAAAAACCATATTCCAGGTTGAGAAAACTGATTAAGATACTATAAAAACTACTCGGAAACGTTTCCGAAAATTGCGGCAGCCAATACACATTTGTTTCAGAAATGCTACTTTAAATTTCTGAGATTAAATTTAAAGTTTCTGCGTTTACTGAAAATAAAAAATGATTTTCGCGTGGGTAACTTTAATGAGGCTATTGTATATTTTCGTTTCTGGTCGGATTATATTTCTCTAGATAAAGGAACATTTATATATTTTTTTTACAATGAACGTCTTAGATTGACTTAATATTTCAGTTTTAATCATCAGTAGTTTATTTCATTAGGCATTGCTTAAAGACAGCGTAAGACACATGCAATACTGCAGCATATTAAAAGAATAAAAGTAAGTTACAAAAACAAATATATGTATATATATTTCCTAACCCATAATAAACATTTTAATATTACTATCTTTGCAATGTCAAGTCTATTTCTTCCGCTTGAGATACACAATTTTTTGCAAACATTATTTATTTTCCCTAAATATCTACACAGAGGAATAACAGTAGTCAACAGCAGGATATTAAAACTTTTCAACTGGATAAAATAAATATTTGTTCTGGTAAAAGAGGGGATACGCATTATAGCTTTCTGAGTTTAATTTAAGATCCTTCTAGACAAACTTAGAAAAATATTATCAAAACACGAAACTGAGCCCAATATCTAACTATTATCCCGGGAAATGATAAAGCATGATCGTGATTTTCTAATATTTATAATAGATTAACCCTCTAATTCCCATGGTAGAATGCATTCTAGAAATTCCGAAATTCAGACAATCGGTATTCATACCAGAAAATTTAAATACTAAACTTCAGTTTCTTTAATGGCAAGATGTATGTTATTAAATAAAGCATAAATTTCTATTTTAAATTTCTGGTGTGAATTCAAAATATTTGAATAAAAAAATCCACTAAATCGGGAACACGGATGGTAGCATATGTGCTACCATGGCATTAGGGGGTTAATTTATATTTAATGTACTGTATTTTAAGCATGATCTGAAATATGAATAAAAATACAATATTTATTTTTTAAACATGTAGAAAGTAATATATTTTTTTCCTTTTAAAAAAATGTATTTTTCTTTTTATTGATAAACAAATATTAAAAATGCTAAATCTGAAATTCGGTTAGTGACAGGAGAAATACAGAAAATTGTCCAAAGGAAAATCTAATAATCATATTTAATCATATGTTTTTCATTCTACAAATTTACAATATGTACGTTTTGTTCATTTTCGTATATTAAAATTTTTATGGGTCAATTTACATTTCTTGCTTTCAAAACCTTAAAAAGATATGCGGAAGCCTTTTTCGTTGCATAAATGCAGCAAACGCAAACTCCGAACATCGAAATCTCTGGGACAATCGGGCTAGTTCCGAAAGAGAAAAATGGTGGATTGCAAATAAACAGAGCTTTCATTATCGCTCAGTAGAAAAATGTCCAAATCTTTCCTTTTTTAATGAATGGATCGCGTATCACTTTGGGATTGGATCCTAAATGCATTGTAATAAATTAAATTGGATAGCGGGGAATAAATAGATGTTAATTTTCCCTATGCAAAATATTAATATATTAGTATATCATCCATGTCAATTATGACGGAATGCTGATCTTAGTTTCATTTTAATAAGACTTCATATAAACAAACAGCATAGAGATTTTATTACTGAAAGGTTTGTATGATAGAAAAAGTACACTTTAAAATGACAAATGATTTCTAGTAATAGAAATGGTGAGGATATTTTTTTACTCAATATTCAATTTCTGAAACAGTTCAACAATCCATAAATGCTCCGAAACTAATATTTAGAAATAAGAAATGAATAAATCCGTGAAAATTACGTCATGTTGACACAATCATATCCATTTTTTCTTTAGTTTTATATGTGAAAATACAATTCAAGCTAAGCATAAAGTCACCGGCTCAAACTTTTCAACCCTACTTCATATACGTACTTTTATGCTTAACCACAGTCTATTCAAATGAAACCACATTTTCTATTTAATTGTAATGAAAAAAATTATAAAGTCATAATGCATAAAGATAAAATAAACCCAATAGACAATACTCTCGTGGTGTCGTAATAAATATGAATTTTATTAGCTTATATAAAAAAAAGTACACATGCATAATTTTATTTTTTTTACCGAAAATAACTGGCACATAAAAAAACACATTCAAAAAGCCACGTGTCTGAATATTTTTCGTTATTTCTCTTTTATCCGAAACAATGGAAGTAATCCGAGAATATTTTTAAAACTAGCTAGTGCAATCATCAACAAATGAAGAACTTTCTCTTAAAAAACTAATTAGCAAAATCGGTTCAATAGAAAGTGTATGGTGGATGACTAAAAAAACAGCCTTGTGTTTTAAATACACTCTGTTGAAAAAAAAATATACGCAGCCAGGAAGAATTGAGCCAGAGTTACGAAACTTGGTGTGCTTATGTAATTTGATGAGTTATGTAAGTGACTAACATTTCAGCACCACTGACCAATGGATGCTTGTGCAATACGCATTTAAATTGCGCAGCAGGCAGCATTTAAAAGAGTTGGTACTCGAATTCATAGGTAATTAGAACTGGACTACCATTGTTGATACATGGGATTTGAAGGAATGATACCTTTAGGATGTACTCGAAGACCCTGTGAGTGCTTGTGACTACCCTATGTGTGTGCTGTCAGGGTAGTCAGCGGTCCAATCTGCATTTGTTACTGAGCGACACATAACAACTGCCATAACAACTGCAGTGACATTATCACTTTTACTCGTGCTGCAAAGTACTCTAATGGTTCACAGGTATGTAAGCGACATTTTGCATCCAGTAGTACCACCTATGCTATCAAGCCACCTAGGTGCCTTTACCAGCAATATAACGCTCGGCCACATACTGCACGACTCTCGCAACAATGTATGCAAGTATATAATGCCCTTCCATAGCCTGCAAATTCTCCAGATCTTGCTCCAATAGAGAATGTCTTGAACATGTTCGAAAGTCGACTTCAGCCGTCTCGGATTACTACCTAACTAGTTTATCAGTTGTTATACGTATGGCAGAATCTACTTCAGAGGGACATCGGTAACCTAATAGACTCCGTGCCTCACCGAGTATCGGCTTTTACAGCTGCCAAATGTGGCTTTATAGTCTACTGGAAAAGACATTCTAAATATTTGCTGCTACTGGTCAATAAAAAGTTTTTTTGTTCCGAATTTATAATCATTCGTTCATCTAAGAAAATATTATTTATATACCAAGTTTCATGATCGTTGCTCAATTTTTTCTGGGTGCATATATTTTTTTGTAACAGAGTGTATAATAGATGGCACGGTTCACCCCGGAATGGTTATCTAAACTTTCCTACTCTTGGATTTTATATAAGTAAGATAGATACCGACCCTCCCATTCTTTTAACATCACTTTTTTTAAAGAAAAAAAATTGCTTTATTTAACAACAGGAACTCCGAGATAAAATAAAAAGAAAAAAACTTAGTAGCTGTATTAATCAAGATAAATTACATTATATCAAGATAATGAATATTCTTCCGAAATATAATTTACAATACTGTCATTTATTTATTTCTGTCCTTTTAAAATATTTCTAGTAATAAATGAAGCCAAATTGCCAATTTATGATGAATAATATAACAATATAGTCTTAAAACTTCTAACTACGATGAGTTAAAGGGAGTAAAGTTAATTTCTTAACATATGTTTCAATGTAAAAAAAAAAAAAAAAAATCATAATTTATGTTTTCAAAACAACGACTGAGTTATTGATTTCAATCGCCAGAAATACGACGAGCCATTTATGAGAAAAGTACCGCGATCATTTAAAGAAATATATTGTGGATTTAGCTAATAAAATATTTCTCATTACTCACAATTATTGTAATTAATTCAAAATAGGAATAAACTTATCCTATGTATTGAGAAGTTGTTGCATCTAGGTGGATGTGTATTAAAAGATGTGTGTAAAATGTTTGTTTATAAGCATAATTGTAATGATGTATATAGCAAGATGATATATTAATAATTGTGTATTCAGCATGAAGATAAATAAAAATTTAAAATATTTGTTAATTTAAGTATTCCGACTCATATTTTAACCCTTTAAGACCTGACCTACACAATAGTGTTGGTGATTCTAACGAAAAAGAATCCCCCCCCCTCTTTTTGTGCTTTTTAAAATCGAGCTTGCACCCACAGGATTGCGTGGATCCTCCCTTGGCATAACCTGACACCGAGTAGTTTAATTTTTTTTCAATCAAATATGTCCCTATAAATAAGGGGAAACCACTAAAACTTTTCATTTCTACAAAAAATCCTCCGGTCTTAAAAGGTTATACGCCAATAAGGCAGATTTCATACTAATCTTGTTTTTCTATCTTGTTTATCTCACAAAATATTATTTTATTATGTTCAAGTAATAAAATAATATTTTAATTTATTTATCGTTTTTGGATTTATAGAATTGGCGAATTATGGTCCATTGTCTTTGAAGATTTACCATAAATTGTAAATAGCTGGGTATAAAGCAGAAATAAACACTTTTTTTTGTTATTGTTCTAATATAGAAAAATGCGTAGTGTGTTTCAAAACTCCACTTAAACTTGGAGGGTTATATAGAGAATATCTATAGGAAACTTATTTACATAAGCGCGTAGTCAGGAAATGTCACCAGGAACAGATAAAAAGTCACAAAAACAGTGCAAGAATATAAAATATAAAGATGTGTAAAGTGCTTCAATAAGCTTTAATCGAAAAAGTGATAAAGAAAGCGTATCCGATGTCGTATACAATAGACTTGAGAATATCCCAGAGAAAGAAATCGATGCATGTTAAATCAAGGAACCGTGAGGGCTGTTGGACTTGGATGCCCAATCCATCGATTTCGGAACGTCTGATCTAAATGCACGCAGAGTTTGGCAATTTTTTTAATTTTAATACCTGCAATGTAATTACAGTTTAATTGTATGTAATTAATTATAGTTAAAATCACATAACGTTAAAAAGGTCTTGCAGCACTGTAACCGGAACCGCCCCCATCCCATTATTTGGCAAAATTTCTGTGTTTGAATGTGTGTAACTATAACTAATTAACATGCAATTAACCTGCTATTACACTGTGGATAATTGAGATGACAAATTTGCCCAACTCTGCTGCCTGGCATTATGTACGTCCACATTGGATATTTAAGATTTTTCAGATCCCAATTTTCCCCATGAATTATATGGCCTGTTCACACCGCAAACCGCATCTAAGATAACTTCTCTTTGTACGTCACTGTGTTTGAAATCTGAACAAATGGGAATTGTGCGTAGACCATAAATTAAAACGACCCTCAACAACCAATCAGTTAAAGCGAAGCTCCACAGCCAATCAGAGTGACCGGTAGTGGTTGTATACACACATAAAATGTGCCATTCTCTTAAGAGGAACTCTCTCAGTGAGTTTTTGCTTTTTTCTGCGCAATTATCTGAAGGAATATCATTATTTAACATATTTTTTTATTAAAAAAATGTACTTAATTTTAAACAATAGCTCTGAAATTTTAAATCTATATACTAACCTTTTAGCTAATGATCGAGTATCAGTTTGGTCCCGGTATACTTGGATTTAAGGGTGAAACAATCAATTTGAAAAAAAAAATCCCCCAGGATTTTGATGTGAAAAAAATATAGTTACGCGTAAATCAATGATTTTTATAGTTAAGTATTAATATTTTGGAATGAAAATTACGCAGTCGTTGGAAAACTATTATCCCCTCGTTTTCCGTTGCAATTATTTCGAGCCTTTTTACTGCTAAATATCAGGTTATTTTTTTAAACCGTTTTTTCACACAATCAGCGGGCACTTATTTCAGACAAAATTGAGCTAAACATATAAAATCATACAAATTTAAGGTTCATTTAAAAATATTATCAAAGGCTCAGGCAACGCTGGCGGATGAGCTAGTCCCAGTCATAGAAAGTTCCACTATCTTAAGTGAGTTTGTGGAACTCTCTCAGTGAGATCGGTGGCCTGACATATCTTAAATATCTGGTAACGGGGTTTTATGATCTGAAATCCCATCGTGTTGGAACCACATAACTCGCAACGCATATTGGGACGCATCGTTAAACTACCTTTTTTCGCTTTACACACCTTTATAGGGTTCCGTACTTAAAAAGTAAAAACAGAACCAGTATAAGATCACTCCTGTGTCTGTCTGTCCATCTGTCACAGCCATTTTACTCGCAAACTAAGAACGTGGAAAGTTCAAATTGGGGGAAGTAATAAAGACTTTTGATTTACATATTTACAGATTATTAAACATTCACAAATATACAGTCGAACCTCGTTATGCCGACACTCTGAGGACCAGAACAAAGTGTTGTCATAAGCGGGGTGTCGCGGTAACCGGAGTTGGAGAAAAATGTTTATAAAAAGCTGTATTTTTAAGTAATTTAAGACCATTTGAAATTCATAACTGGTCTTGCAGTTTTAAACAATAAAACATTATTATTAAACAAAATAAACACCACAACAAAATTGAAAAGAATAAAAATCATATTTATGGTGACATGTTTTTTTATTGTTACATGAAATATTAATGAATTAAGGTTTGCTTATCCCTAGATGTGCATCCTACAATTCTTTTTCCAATATTATACAATGAACTGTAATCAATATTCGTTGTTTCAGAAATGGATGTTAGATAATTTCTGATCGTTTCAATGCAATGCAATTCTTCGGTTTTAGTCGGATGAAAAATGCCTTATAACCAAAAGAAAGCGCCATCTGACCAGAACAAACAGACCGCGAGTAGACCGATGCGTCTATCTGGAGCTAAGTAGGTCATTGATTCAGATAAAGGATTGAAGTAAAATTTCTGATTTGTCTCAATGGGTATTTTAGACACTTTTGTGAAAAGTTTGGTTACCGCTTAATTTCCGTGCTTATAAGATGGATTATGAAAAATGGACAATTTTTCTAAACCGTCAGGATATCCGGAGTTGAACATTATACAACGACGTAAAATCCGGAGTTTATTTACATTAAAATCACATACGAAAATCGGGACTTTGAAAAACTGACGTAATAAGCGGAGTGACGTGAAAACCGGGTGTCGGGATAACGAGGTTCGACTGTATTTGGGAAAAATGTAGAGGGGCTAATTAAGTTACTTGGAAAACAAAAATCTTTTCTTTGTATATCACGTGGGGTATCGTGTGAAACATTTCGTAACGCTGAACTCAAAAATACATTTCTTTTAATTTTAGGTATTATGTTTTCAGAGATATCGTTGAAAATCTAATGCAAAAATATGTCCCTCCCCCCCTCTCTATTTCCGAACTTACCAAAGCTAAAAATTTGAAAGAATTAGAGTTAGTAGACGTTAATTTAAACCTTGCATGAAAATTATAGCGATTACCCTATAATTTTAATTATAATTTAAAGTCACATAGTTTTTGAGAAAAGCGTATTTTTCCGTTACACACAATTTCCGATTTATGGGCATTCAGCAAAGGTGTTTAGGAGCGCTGGAGATACCTATCATAGCAGAAGTATGAAAGCCTTTCTGATAATGATTTTCGAAATAAATCGTCGGTAATTACCTGAGATCTGTGCCACGCAAATCATTACATCTCCAAGGGACGCTTGAGTATCTGCTCGTCCTGTCTTACTTGTGCCACGGAAGTCATTCTTTTCCCTTCCTGCCGCCCCTTGTCGCGAGAACCCGGCGGCCAGGAACAGTGATGTATTTGTTATTTTATTTTATTTTATTTTTACTTTAAATGTTCTTATACTCCCGCCCTTTGTCGCGAGTAGGCGTTTTCCTGGCGGGCAGGCTTTCGCCTTATTTTTGTAAACTCTGTTTTTTCAAATAAATTCTGGGTTCTGTGGCCGTGGTGCGTGGCCGCTTTTGGCGGGTGGACGTCGCCCCTTACGGAACATACCGGGAGAGACGTTAAGCTCTAAGGGGCAGGCCTAGCCGGCCCTGAGCAGTCTCTCTTAGGCTGCCTAACCATTAAAGACACGGACGGTTTGGACATGCACAAGGGCGGGGTACTGTTTGTACCATCGGCTTTTAAAGCCTAGATAACAACTTTTAATGATATATTTGTGTAATGCAATGCCAGTAGTAGCAGTGTAAAAGTAATAAACGTGAAATTGTTAAAAACAGACTAATTTAACTAGAATTAATCTCACAAATACTATGAGATTCGCGACTAGTTTGCATTGATTGGATCTTCCAATTCGCCTCCCGTGTCTTTAAAAATTTATTAAAAACCTATCTGGAAAATCGTGGTACGGACCATGGCGGCGTTGCAACTTTTCGAAGCGCGCTTAGTACAATGCTAAGCGCGCCCTACTTTTTAGCTACACTGTAAAAAGAAAAGATTATTACTACGCTGAATTTAGTTTTATGAAATGCCAAATGAAGTTTAAATATACACTACTTTTATTATCAGTACCGAATTAAGTTCATCATAAACAGATTAAGATAAGATTAAAAAAGGAATTATTCAGAATAGCAATATTTGGTATTATTTAGACTGCAGATCTTCTTGAACTTTCATGATATGCCCATTGCTACATTTCTAGTATGTATAGCTATACCAAACCCTAGATTTTATAGTTTTAAAAAAAAGTCTTACTATTCTTTTAACAATGATTTCTTTAATAATTCATATATTTATTGTACGGAACCATCTGAGCGCGAGTAATACTCGCACTTGAACATTTATTGTCTTTTGTTCTTGTGCTGTCTTTGAGTCATTTTATGTACCCCATGTGACATTACCGTGCATTCCTATGTACTAAATAAGATTTTACAGTGAGTTTTGAAAAATCCTGTATTATGCACCAATGCATTACATTCTTGCAGCGAAATTGTGTTATTCTAGAGGAAATAAAATGAAGTCTGGTATAAAAACTAAAATTTTCTGGCAAAATGGCATCATAAAATGCTTACTCTCCATAGGACAAAATTTGAAATTTCTATACTTAATATTAGAACTTCAGTTTTTCAAAATGCATTAAGGGATTTTAAGATTACATATTCACTTTTTATTTCAGACATTAAAAACACATCAAAGCCCTTTCTCTTTTATTTTAACCCTGCAAAATTTAGGGTATTAGAGCATTATAACATACATTAAGAAATTTAAATAATAAAAACATTGAAGAGGAAAATTTAGGTATTTTTTTAAATGTCGTTAGAACATTTTACGAAAATTTTTAGTAAATATTTCTTTGAGAAGCCTAGGACAGAAATAGGGAAGTCGTACTGTATATTATTTTATTACACATAACTTAATTTCCATTTTAAAATAGCGTTTTCAAAAATGTAAAAAAGCTCATTTTTCCATGTATATCAAAATAAATATTTTTTTTTCAATTAATTAAAATAATGTTGCGATTTGTATAATGAAAGCAAACTTTCAATGAAATGGAAGGGAAGACTGACGAATAATTATTTTTATTCTCAATATTATCAGCATATTTTATTTTAATTCTTATGATACAAATTTCATGATACATTACACATTAAAGAATATTTAGAACTTTTTTTCACTGTATTTATGAAACAAATTCGTGATATATATATAAATAACTCTTGTTATCACTATCTTCAATCAGGAATACTCTAAATCTGACCTGCAGATCAAATCCGGTCCTCGAAATTATTTCGTTCATTCTGCGAGAAATTTGCACTCAAATACGCAAATCGTTCTAGATTTTAAATGAAAAGTATGTTTATATATTTCAAATTCATTAATTGTGCGTATTGTTTAAAGTATATCGAGATTACTGTTATTATATTTTGTAATAATGTTATTTATTCAATATGAATTATAATTGAAACTTTCCCAGCAAGTCTTCGTATTTGTTCGGTCTTGATCAACTGTGTTTTATGTAATTGCAATATTACAAATAGTTTAATTATTGAAGCTCTCAAAAATGTTGAAAAAAACTGGTGTGGTACAGAAAAAGGCAAAGATATGCTTAATAACATAAAAAAATTAAGAGATGCGCAAGATCTTTCGAAAGAACTTTGTCTTTCATTCGCAAAGAAGATGTGCTACCACTTTAAAAGCAGGAGCAAGACTACTTATATTGCTCCTGTTACACAGAATAACAACACAGAATAAAGCACATAACTTTGCAAAACGGTATACGCCCTCTTTGTTTTAACATATTATGAAAAAAAATTATATTTATTTATGCAGATTTTTCCTTATATTTTGCTTATTTTAACATAAATATAAAATCAGTACATGATTTTTGCCGAAAATATTTTAACATAATTATATTATCATAAAGTTTAAATTAATGACACTTTTATTGTGTAAAATTATCTTAACGTTATTGATGCCTCGTGTAGAGCTTTGGAAATACTTTTTTTAAAAACACCAATAAAAAAAATCATTTAAATCATTTTTTGAAATAAGTAAAATCTTTTAAAGTATAAAATAAAAAAGATAATGGATATGGCATTTTTTTTTTTTGAGAAAGAAAATTTTATGAAATTCAGCTTTTTTTTTTTTTTTTAAATTACAAATAATAAGGGCGATAAAAAATTGATTCCAAACATAATTTTAAAAAGAAAAGTTTCATTAGAAACAAACTTTTTATCAAAAGAATTAATAGATAATATATTAGTAAATCAATACAATTTAATATTGTCAACAACATTTGATTTTTTTTTTTTGATAGATTATAAAGCTTCAGTCTCTTATTGAAAAAAAATCAATAAAAGAAAAGCATAGTGATTCTTTTTCTTTAACAAATAATTTTGTTAGCAATTGCATATGAAGGATTTCGAAAATAAATGTTTATGTCTGAATAAGCCATTGACGATTTTCTTTTTTCAGCTTTCATTAGTGTGTAATTTAATTTTTTTTAAAAATAAATTTGTAACACACGATGAGTTTTGTTTTTATTTTTGGTTTTTCTTATAATTTTTTTTAAAGAGGCCATGTTAAAAAAATCTTACTTTCTATATTAAAAAAAATTGTAGGTTTTAATACACATATATTTATATACATATTTCCATTTGGAAAGTTACAAAAATTTCATTTTCTTATTAAAACATTCGTAAAAACCTCTGTGAATTTTTTTCCCTTTAACAAATAATTACGCAAGAAAATCTATATGAAGGATTTCGAAAATAAAGATTTACATCTGACTAGTTATAACATCACAGTAGTACATTGCTGTCTACGGTTTTTTTTTTTCGTTTTTATTACTAGGATTTTTTTTAAATTTATCTTTTTGTCACACACCATGATTTTTTAAAATTTATACAAACATCAACGGTAGAAAAACATATTGATATTTACATAATGAACAATGTTTGTGTTTGTTCTCCTGATTATTTTAGGATTATGAAATACATGCTAACCGTTAACTTATTTTGATCTGAAATAAGTTACTTATAATATGATAAATGTCGGGTTCTAGACGATTTGGTGGAGGAGCCTGGGGCCACTTGCCCCACATCCCCTTCACATAAGATGGTGCAGGTTAAATGGTTAATGATAAATGTCGTATTTTAGAAATGTAAATATACTTAAATAGAAGATATTAAATTCCGGTGGACACAAAATAAAATCATTTCTCAATTAAAAAAAATTGAAATTAAGAGGCTTTAATCTCAGCACATAGAATCAATTCAAACATATTTATGGTTTTTTCATTATGTGAATATATTTTTGTTATTGTACAGTAGAATTCGGAATAAATTATTAAAATATGTGCAAAACGGAAACAATTATGTTACCTAATACCAGGATGTAAAAATCATATCTTGTATAAAGAATACATAAATTTGAATGTAACTGAGTGTGGCTATCCATTGTGTGCATTTTTGTCATTGCTGTGAAGTCGTTGATAAGGTAATTCAACTTTTAATAAAACAACTTGTGTAGAATTTTAAATGTAAAGATAAATTCTGATCTATTTATTGGCAAAGATATACGTATTCTGTAAATAAAGATAAAAAATTTTCTTAATCGTATATTCTTTAAGACTTTTGACTATATAATACCAGGTATGACGGTTAATAATTCTTAATTTTTTCAAAAGATGGCGATGAAAAAAGGGTTTGTCCACAGTCTAACTCCTTATGTAATTTTGTAGCTATGACAGTACCTTTTAAAGTATGTTTACGCGATCTCGAGATCGAATCATATTTTTTTTTGTGTGGAAAACATGTCGAGTTTCCAATCAAATAAAAAGCATGCGCGGCACGTACTGCTTTCCCTGTTCAATCAAAAGAAAACCGCAAGTGAAAGCTGTCGTATACTTGTGGAAAATTAAAGTGGCAATTTCAAAACGCAAGATCAAGGATTGACTCAGAACAATCTTCAACATCGACCGCAAGATCCAGTCGCTTGGGAAAGAATGCCCTGCATTCGATGAGATCAGAAAGGCTTCAAGTACAATGGGATTCTAAACACGTATGAAAAAGATAACACTATTCGTTACTGTCAACAAAGCGATCAATTTGAACCATGCATTGATCGAAAAGCGATCAGAAGGGATAACAAGAAAAAGGGATTTTGCTGCATGACAACGCCCAATCATGCACGGTGAAATTGATCAGAAACATTATTTCTACACCTGGCTGGGAACTCTTGTCCCACCCGCCATACTCACCAGACATGGCTCATTCTGACCACCACATCTTTTCATCGATGTCTCACGCACTCTTCATGAAACGCTTCAACAATTAACGTAGATGTCGAAAAATGGCCCGATGACTAGATCAACTACAAAGATGTAGGTTTTTTTCTGGAAGGGTATCACAGCTTGCCAGAGAGATGAAAAAACGTGCAAGCTAGCATTGGTGCATACTTTGAATAAAACAATATTTACTTTTCTTCCAAATTATAGGCTTTTTTTAATGAAAAATTTAAGAATTATTGATCGCCACATCTGGTATAACCTCTCCCGAGTTACCTGCGATCCCCAAAAGTGTACCTCTATTCTTAGAAGCATTTGAAACTAACAGATGGTGGCGTTTTAAAGAAATATTTCTAAATCAACAGTTTTCGTTTGCTGCCTCTAATTTTCGGAAACGTTTCTGTGTTGTTTTTACAGTCTATTAAACAATTTTCTGCGGCTGGAATATCTCTTTTCATATGCTATACACTCTCAAGAAATCATTTTTAACTGCGTAACATAAATTGCGCATGCAAGAGTATCAAAATAATATAACTTTAATATTTATTAATTTTAATCTTAATATTAATCTGGTTAATTTAACATCTTCTCATGTTAATGCTGTTTATTTACCTGTCATGAAAATTGTTACTGAAGAATTCATAGCATTCGAAAACCGATATTGGGGATGAGAAACTGATTAATGTAGTGTGAAAATTATTTGGAAACTTTTCCGAAATTAATGGCAACAAAATAAACTTTTGTTTCAGAAGTACTTCTCGGAAATCTAACAGTTACGGAAGTCTCTGATGATAGAGGAATGTTTTTCGGATATGTTGGTAACTCGAAAGAGATAATTTTATATTTTCGTAAATCTTCAGAAAGATAAGAGCTAGATTAAGGAACAATTTTTTAAGTGTACGTTTTGTATTTTCAAAGTAAAAAAAGGGATCACGGATATAAGAACTCACTAAACATATAAGGGATGACAAGGAATGACCGCCCCGGGAAATCAATTTTTCGTTTATAGTATAATTGCAAATCCACGGGTAACAGTTTATAAACAGTTTACTTACAGTTTACAGTAACATACACAAACAATACAATGATTCATACATTACTAGTATATACGGTGTAATACACTGCTCAAAACAATTAAAGGATATTGCAGTTTTAGGTGGATTTTGTATCTGGTAAACTGTTTAGCTGATTGATACATGGTCGACAGACATAGTAGGTTATATGAGAATAAATTACACATGTTTGGCAGAAAAAAATGCATTTTATTGCGCATTTGTGTACTAAAGGAAAAAAACACAATTTGTGCATATGAGAAAAAAAGAATAAGAAAAGGTGTTTTCTTCAAAGAAAATCATTTTCAGTAGGGGGTATGGTTTCCACGGGCGGCCAGCAACGTTGAACACCTTTGAGGCATGGACTCAATGAGGCTATTAATGACGAGTTGGTGTATTCTGCCCCACTCTTCCAGAAGAGCTCTTTCCAGTTCTTGGAGAGTTTGTGGGGGTTGTTGGCGGCCAGAAACTCGTCTTCCTAGAGCGTCCCAAACGTGCTCGATTGGATTCATGTCTGGAGAACACGCTGGCCATTCCATTCGAACGATTCCTTCCTCGAAAAGAAAATCCTCCACCAGGTTTGCACGATGTGGCCTGCAGTTATCGTCCATTAAAATGAAGTTATCTCCGATTGCTGCAGCGTAAGGGACTACAATAGGTCTGAGGATCTCATCCCTATATCGGCGACCAGTCAGAGCTCCATCTCGAATGATGTAGAGGTCAGTGCGCCCGTCAATGGAGATGCCACCATACACCAACACTCCTCCACCGCCAAATCTGACACTTTCGTGCACGAACGCAGGATTATTCCTACTGCCACGGTCCCTCCAGATGAAAATACGCCTATTATTCGGATGCACAGAAAAACGGGGCTCGTCAGAAAACAGAATATTGCTCCATTCATTTCTCCTCCAGTTGACATGTTCGGTTGCCCACTCCCTGCGGTCGCGACGATGCCTTGATGTTAATCTAACACATACCATCGGTCGGCGAGCATACAGACCTACAGCATGGAGCCGGTTTCGGACAGTCTGAGTTGAAATCATGGTGCCTGTAGCCGAGCGAAGGTGTTGTTGGAGAAGAGTAGCGTTCATGGTTCGGTGTCTCAAAGCTGTTAACGCTAAATACCGATCTTCATTGGGCGTTGTTGCTCGTCTACGACCTTGCCCTGGTCTTCGGCCTGCACATCCACTCTCCAAAAAACGGTTCCAGATCCTGGAAATGACACTTTGTGACACTCCAATGGCTTGCGCTACTTCGGCTTGAGTTTGGCCCCCTTCTAACCTACCAACAATTCTCAAAGCTTCTGAATCTGTCAAATGACTTCGCTGAGACATCGTACTCATCGAAACAAAGCAATCACTGAATGCCGATCATCCTTGTCTTCATTCTCTTTTATCCAGTTGAAGTCAAATTTCATTCGTTGCCGCTGAAGCGACGTTTTTGACGTCGAACTCAAAATTTGCATACTCCACAGTTTGAAAACCAGAAAAATTTGCATTTGTGATTCTCTTCTTCTATTTTCGACAAAAAAAAATTTCGTTTATATCTTTATTTTATATAAAACTTCAAATATCCTTTAATTGTTTTGAGCAGTGTATAACAGTTAGTAATTTATAAAGCACTATTGCAACCACACTTTTACAAATGACAGGTATTAAACAATACTGACAAGGGGACCACCAAACATGATGCTCACCGATTTTTTATAATTTCAAAGTATATTGTAGAGTTCTTTTCCCTAATTATTCTTGTGAAAGAATTTCTTCAAATGGGCATTAGATTACGAGAAATTGGGGGTCAAAGTTCAGCATACGTTTCAAATGCTCATTAGTTTGCAACTTTCAACGAGTATTTCATGACGCGAACTCAGAGTGTTCGCCTAGCAGCCAAAGGACCAGAGATCGATGCTGCGTCCTGACTTTTTATTTTTTTAGATTAATTTCATATTTTTGAATCTTTACAAATTTTAATCAAAGTTATGAATTTTTACAGCTTTGAAATTTTGATATTTTCCTAAAAAAATCGGTTTATGTTTTTGATTTTTCACGAAAACTTCTATTTTTTCTGTAATTTTTAAACTAACCTTTCTGTTGACGGAAATACAAATTCATTTGTGCAGAAAGTTTGTTTTGATAAATTATTATTATTTACCTTTTTATATTTTAAATACGTCTCAAATAATGCACAATATTTTATTAAAAAAATATCTTTTTAATGCTTGGTTTGCTTTAAATATATTAAAATATCACAAATGATGAAATACAAAAATGTTTGCCATTACTGACTTCGACATTTAAGCTTAGTAAATATATAATTAATCTGGTGACATATATCGTAGAAATATTCAAAACAGAATATTCAAACGAAAAATTTTCATATGTAGATAGAGCATAACTTCTTACATAGTACTTTTCTTCAAAAGAACATAAAATATATCAATAATTTTTTTTTATTTATTCCGATGTTGTTATGAAAGTCTAGTTGACGATTTTTTAGAAAAATATATAGCATAAGTTATGTGTCATACGGGATCCGCAGACGATTTTTACATTTCCAGTTGATAATTTTTGCTTTATTATCATTATTGGTTAGAATGAAAAAAATATTTTGCAATATAATTTGCCCATTTTTATTCCTCTAAAGATAAACACATTTGGACACTTGACATCAAAATTTTTATAATTTACAAGAAATAATAAATTTTTCAGTTAAAATTCCATAAAGTAAATGTATATATGATGTATTATTTCCGAACTTTGCTTAAAATATAAAAATATATAAAGGTAAATAATAATTAAAGAAAATAGGTATAAAATATTTTGGATTTTCGTCAGTAGAGATGTTACAGGGCTGATAGCGTTCCTAAAATTCTCACACTTTCGCACCAAAATTTCAAAACGATAATATTTATTGTAGAATTCCATTGCAGATGTTAAAAGAATCTCCTACGAAGTTTTTTGATTTAAAATAC
This sequence comes from Maratus speciosus, assembly GCA_963932465.1. Classification (NCBI taxonomy): domain Eukaryota; kingdom Metazoa; phylum Arthropoda; class Arachnida; order Araneae; family Salticidae; genus Maratus; species Maratus speciosus. Next base: position 221,316,122 of record OZ010791.1, on the reverse strand, counting down.
TGGTAGCAATGTGTGAAAATTTTAGGAACGCTGCGAGTCCTGATGTTAGTTTACAAACAAGTAATATATATATTTTTTAAAGTCGATTCCTACTTATAGTCCAGGCAATAGGGAATTTTACCTAGCAAAATTAATGGTAGTTCTGGAAATCGGCTTATTTTATGTTTTTTGGATCGCTGAATCCGAATTTGTAACTTCCCACCAAAATTCCCCCCGGCAATCCCCCCAAATTTTGGTAAAAAGCCCCCAAAAAAGGTTTTTATTAAAAAAAATCAATTTTTTTATTGTTTTAGGGGAAAAGTATCTAGAAATTGAGAAAGTAGACAAAATTTGCAACAAATTAGATATATGACATTATGACTTAGGATGAAGGGGAAGGGGGATTTGCCTCAGAACATGCGCGCGGTGCTGCGTGGATTAAGTTGCGCAATTCCAGTTAACCACTCACACGTTTACATTCGCCCTCCCATCTCCCCTCCGAACTTCCCTTATAAGGTTTACTTTAAGTTTTTTGGGTCGCTGAATCCGAATTTTTAACTTACACCCAAAATTCCCCCCCCCCCCCGAAACCCCCCCAAAATAGTTGTTATTAACTTAAATTTCTTATTGTTTTAGGGAAAAAGCATTACGAAATTCAGAAACTAGGCAAAATTTGCAACAAATAGGATATATGAAATTATGACGTAGGATGAACGGGGAGAGAGGGGGCTGCCTCGGAAAATTTCTTGTTTTTCGCGCTTTTCTCAAAAACCAAATTTTTTCAAAAAATATTTTTTGGGGGGTTGCCGGGTGAAATTTTGGTGGGAAGTTAGAAATTCGGATTCAGCGACCCAAAAAACATAAAGTGAGTCGAAATCCAGAACTAGTATTAATTTTGCCATTTAAAATCCCCTATTACTTGGACTTCATAACTTAGTGCACATAGCGCCGCAGTGTATGTTCCGAGGCAGCCCTCTCCCTCCCCGTTCATCCTACGTCATAATGTCATCTATCCTATTTGTTGCATTTTTTGTCTAGTTTCTGAATTTCGTAATGCTTTTCCCCTAAAATAATAAGAAATTTAGGTTAAAAACAACTATTTGGGGTGTTTTCGGGGGGAAAATTTTAGGGGGAAGTTAAAAATTCGGATTCAGCGACCCAAAAAACTTAAAGTAAACCTTATAGAGAAAGTTCGGAGGGGAGATGGGAGGGCGAATGTAAACGTGTGAGTGGTTAAGTGGAATTGCGCAACTTAGTTCACGCAGCACCGCGCGCATGTTCCGAGGCAGATCCCCCCTTCCCCTTCATCCTAAGTCATAATGTCATATATCTAATTTGTTGCAAATTTTGTCTACTTTCTGAATTTCTAGATAATTTTTCCCTAAAACAATAAAAAATTTTTTTTAATAAAAACCTTTTTTGGGGGGCATTTTCCCAAAATTTGGGGGGGTTGCCAGGGGAAATTTTGGTGGGAAGATAAAAATTCGGATTCAGTGACCCAAAACACATGTAGTAAGCCTTTTTCAAGAACTACCATGAATTTTGCTAGGTAGAGCCCCTATACGGTCTCTGTTGCCTGGACTATTAGGTTAATAAGAGAATTTTTTTTTTTCTCACAATCTTCTTTCCTCCAGAGTGGCGCTTAAAATTCCTTGATCAGGAAGAGGACTCTCTCGATCTTAAGATGCCTTGATCAAGAAGAGGGCTCTCTTGTTTATTGAAAATTAATTAATTAAATTTAATTAACGAATTAATATTTGAAAAAAACTGGATTAACATCAATTTTCATCCCTACAAGTTAACAAAAAAAAATTGAACTTGATTGGATGAATAATAAGCATTTTATTAACGATTGAAAATTTTAACAAGATATATAAATATATAAATAAATAAATATATAAATAAATAAATATATAAATAAATAAATATAGGGAGAGTGTGAACTAATACTAGGAATTGAAATAAGATAAAATGAATATACATTTTCATTAAAATAAATCGCAAACGTAATTGTATATTGGTTAGAAAAATAATAAAAAAAAAATTCAAATTTGCAGCAATTCATAATATAACCCTACTTTAAACTTGAAAAGTGTCAAAATATAAAATTAATTTAAAAAGAACGAAAGTTAAGAGGTAGCATCGAACTCGGGATGCCCGGATTGCGTGCGAGCACTCTGCGTCCACGCCACGAAGGACACGTTGAAGGCTGTAAATCAATGGGTATTTGAAACGTATGCTGAACTTTGACTCCCAATTTCTCAATATCTAAAACCCATTTAAAGAAATCTTTTCAGAATAATAAATAGGGATAAGAACTGTACAACATACCTTACATTCATCAAAATTGACGAGCATCATGTTTGGTGGTCTCCTTGTGAATACTTATTTACGTTCAATTCTTAATTAAGAACACTCTAAGATATTAACATGCAATCAAATATTAGATGCAAGTACTACTTTTCTTAACTTCCATAATTTTCAAACTTTACATTATAAATCGCAGACATTAACTTACAATAAATATATTTACGAAGATGAATAAAGAAGAAAGGTTACAAGCAGCAGCATTTGGAAAGCAATTATTGAGTGAATATTTTTCGCAGAGTGGAGACAGATGATACTAGTTATCTTCCAGCGGTTGCACGTGTAGATAGTGCAAGTAGAGAGTAGATAATAGATAGTAGATAAATGTAGATAGTGCATTGCGATTACAGCGCCATCTGTTAAAGGTTTTTGCAACTAAATTTTGTAACTTCTGTATAGCATTTTTACAGCTTAGCTAATAAACAAACCGTTTACCGCATAATTCTATTGATCTTTGTTTTTGAGATATTTAATTTTGAAATCAGGGTTTTATTCGCTGGACATCCTGTATGTGAGGACCCCGACAGACAATCATTAATCTATAGTTATAAAAAAAATAGTTGTGTATAAACGTATTAAGACCTTCGCTATTGCTTTATATAATTTTATGGGCAAATTAAGAAAGCCTGTCTTGTTATTTATAATTAATTTAAAATGACAATAAAGTATCGAAATGTCACTTGCTTAATCATTTTTTAAGCCAAGTCTTATTTGCATTATTATAGTGGTGTATATTTTTTTAAATCTTCATCTCTAATCAAACATTATTTAAAATTATCGAATTATGTACTATATAACTTAACATTTCTATAAGATAAAAAAATTTCGCTTGAGCGACAGTCTGATTTATCGAAGAAAAATCTCACTTAAAAAAAAAATCTGTAGAACTTAGAAATTTTGCAATATTATTTTATTATGTATATGTTGTTTACTTATTGTATAGCTAATAGTGATTATATTTTATGTTGCTTTGCTATACTACTTTTGTTATCTTACCGTTTTAATTACTTTGTTTTTACATTATTACATAAGTATAGTATGTTGCGGTATACCTAACGTAGCAAACATATGTTTGTGATCCGCGAGAATAAAAGATTGAGTATGGGTGTATAAATCCTAAAAGAAAACGCATATTATTTTTTTCGTCATTAAAACAAAAAACCGTAATTTGTCGGGTAAAATGTTTGTTGCTGTAACATATCATAATTTATTTTTGAGTTTCAAAATTTATACTATCTTTAGGCCTGTTTCACTAAGTATTCACTGGTGAGTACATTGTGTTGCAAATTCACACTCTTTTCCCCATCGACTAACCGTAACTAGCTTTACCTCTCACCGCGACCATAACTGTCTTAATCAGAACGTAAAAAGAACAGAACAGAATAGAACAGGATAAGTAGAAGGTGTCTGGCGGCGTCCAGACAATAAGAATAAAACAACTTGTTCAATTAAGAACTTTTCATTTAAGATCATTAGAGTTCATTTAAGAACTCTTTTGATTAAGAACTTGTTCAATTGAAACTTTTTTAGAATAGAGTTTAAAATTAAAACTTTAACGTAAATATTTTAAATTAGTAATTACATTTAGTCCATTTCCATTTTTTTTGTAAATAGTCAACTTGTTGTGGTGCTTGTGTGTACCAAGTCTTCATATATGATATTTCGTAATATGTGTTTATTATTCATCATAAAAGTCTTTTTAATGTCTTCATCAGACATTATTTTGATTATTTAAGACGAATTTCCTATTGGAAAGGAAACCAGCTACCATCGAGACCTTTGCGAAGAAACAGGTGAATAAGATTTATTAGAACTAATATTGGTAGATGACATCCGCAGTAACGCATGCTATTACCTCTCTTGGATGTAATCTCTAATGGATGGATGATATATTAAAACTTAAAACACAAATGATTATGAAAATGAGACATCAAACACTGCGATTAACTTTATCGGGATTAAAGTGCATACATTTAGTCTCTAGTTGGATCAGTAGATTTGATAATTTTTTTGGGGGGCATCATTCAAAAATGTTCGCGGGTGTAAAAATGTATTTGACATACATTACATGCAGGTCCAGATTATACAAAAGGCACATGAATTATGACCATCCCTGATAAAATTTAAGAGGTCCCGCAAATTACTCTAAAATGGGAATCTGATTTCCGTTTTATTTTTTTTTCATTGTGTTTTTTATTATTTTTTATTTGTTTGAGAGGAAAGTTTGCCTAATGCAAGGGAACATTCACACTGTTTGAGAAAGCTTATCTAACTGGAAAATCTGAATATGATCAATAAGCAGTTGACCAAGTCCTATGGCATCCTGATGTTCTGGTTAGAAGCCACCCGGACAACTGAACATACAACTACTATACATACTAGAAAAATACTCTAAAGTTATTTTATACAGGGAACATAAAAAAACCAATATAATGAAATATATGTGAACACGGCTAAGCCACTTTTGGGAATATTGTTTGTTGGATTGATGAGTTTCCACGTATACAGTGTTTAGAAAACTTCTCCCAAATGAAAAGGTCTCCAAACTGATAGTGTGTGTTTTCCTAAATTAAGAGGTTAATTGGGCCCTGATTACATGAATAAATGGTTTGCTTGTTTTTTCTCTACTTATATTATAGCATCGCCAACATCTGTTTCACTTTATTCTTGAACCTCCTAAGATATTATTATCAAGTAAATGAAGTTTTTATGGTGATCGATTAGATGATTTCAGAGACAGGAAAAATCTGGTATTGAAGAGCGTGTTGGAATTAGGACCATTTAGGAGCGAAAAGGTTAAATTGGGTAGACACCCGACTAAGTTTACAGGAGATAAAAAACGTTACGTGAATTGCACTAAAACGTGTGATATTAAAGCATAGACCCACACAACACAGATTCGTCCAATTTTCGCCTAAAGTACGTAATTTGGATGAATGGACGTGTCCATTTGAAGTCTAAAAGTCCTCCGAACTTCACCTAAATTTCGTCAAATTACGTCCAAATGTCACCCCCCTTTACGTCAGAAGTACGTCTTTTGGGCCATGAAATGAGCATAAAATGAACATAAAATGAACGAAATTTGGATCGGCCAAAATTTGTCCATATTACGTTTAAAAAATACCTCCATCCGGACGAAATACACACGAATTTTGGCTGTAATATAGACGTCCAAAATTTGTCCATATTACATCCGAAAACACCAACCACATTTGGACGAAATATAGACCCCTTTTAGCCTTAATATGAATGTGTTTATTGATCCAAAATACGTAGTTTGGACCAAAATGAGACGAATCTGTTATCTCCCCCAGGCAAGGATGACGTTATATTAAAAAACTGAAATAACAAAAACTTTTAATATAAATAATTTTGATAGAAATTTACTTAGAACTTTTTTTCCCAAAATCATATTAAATACTTAAATATTTTAAATTCCTTGCCAGGACTCATTCATATAAATCAGTAAAAGCATATATATTTTATACATATTGCTAATAAACTTTTTTTTATGATACTTTTAATTTTCTAAGATCTTTAAAGAAAATATATTAATTCCTAAAGTATATGTTATAGCTTGATTTGAAAAACAGAGGTTATACGAGACTTTAATCTGTTACATTCGGCCCAAACACAACTACGTTCTTTCACGAAAAAAGAAAAAAATTTTTAGTAATACAGTTTTTAATTCATAATACAATTAAATGCTACATCAGAATGCTTTAACATAAGCCGTAAATTTTTTAAACTTAAATGAAAATTTTGCACTACTGGAAAGAAATGAATATAATGGATAATGAATACAAGGACATTTAATCATTTGTGACGTTAAGTACAGCCAAACATTTTCAAGCTTCCACATTTATAATATTAGGATTAGTATACTATGATTACTACATGGAGGTAATAACAAAACTAATCATTAAGATAACACTCTATGAATTCAACAACACTCAATGAAAAGAATAGCGTCCTATTAAAAGAATTATGTTTTGTGCATTACTAGATTCTAGAAATCTATGCATTTCTGCTATTCTTCACATTTTTATTTTACATACTTTTTCTCGTGGAAAAAAAATATATATATTTCTTGGTTTTCTTTTATATTATCATTGGTGATGATAATGCTTCTAAAAAGGTCTTATATTTGCATAGCTGCCAACTGCTACAATTTTTAGCTAGCACTAATTTTTAATGGAAATCTTCGCTTTACTTAATAACATATATCTATAATTAAATCAGATGAAGATTTTTAAAAGAAATTAGTGATGGCTAGAACTCGTAGAATTTTGCCGTTGCATTTTGAAATTTTATTATATTATTCATTAGCATACAATATCATCAACTGCAAAGTTTTACATTTTGTGAACAATGGATTTTTTCTCTTAAATTCTTTGTAAAATCAGTGTTATTCAACTACTCCACTTTTTTTTTTCACTTGAATTAAAATAGCTCTAACAGGGAATATGATTTTCCTTTTAAGGATCCACTTAAGAATGGAATGCATCAAAGAAATTGAAAATTTTGAGTTTTTCAAATGCTGCTAATTCATGGAAGAAAATGTGATATTCCCTAACAACTTTTATGTATTGTAAATAAAATTTTACACACTGAAATTTGCATTTGTTGCCAGGTGTGCAAAAAAAATATTTTACATTTTTAATAATAATAACAAACATTATTTTGAAATATCATTAAAGAAATTTAAAATGTAGTACGAGCGTGAACTTTGTTTTTCATAAGCAGACCTACTCCCTACTGCTCCATCATAATATGTAAAAAAAAAAATATCCCTACACTGCAAGATTAACTTTCCATTACTCATGCATGGATTATTAAAAATAGTTCCATTTTATTTATTTTAGTAATTGACTTTTCACTGATTAATGTAAAAATACATACTGTATATTCTGGTATGTAACAATAATTTTTGATAGAAGAAAAATTATCAAAATTTATAGGTGCATATTATGAATCAATTTTAAAAATAAAAATATGATCATAAGAACTAAGATTTTTGATTTAATAAACATGCAATTTATGTTTAAAAAATGTTGCTATTAGAGTATATGAAAAATAATAGTATTGTACTTTAAAATAATTTAAATCTTATTTTTCACTATGTATCTCATGAAAGTTTTTGCGAACAATCTGCACAACATATGCCCACACAACACAGATTCGTCCAATTTTCGCCTAAAGTACGTAATTTGGATGAATGGACGTGTCCATTTGAAGTCTAAAAGTCCTCCGAACTTCACCTAAATTTCGTCAAATTACGTCCAAATGTCACCCCCCTTTACGTCAGAAGTACGTCTTTTGGGCCATGAAATGAGCATAAAATGAACATAAAATGAACGAAATTTGGATCGGCCAAAATTTGTCCATATTACGTTTAAAAAATACCTCCATCCGGACGAAATACACACGAATTTTGGCTGTAATATAGACGTCCAAAATTTGTCCATATTACATCCGAAAACACCAACCACATTTGGACGAAATATAGACCCCTTTTAGCCTTAATATGAATGTGTTTATTGATCCAAAATACGTAGTTTGGACCAAAATGAGACGAATCTGTTATCTCCCCCAGGCAAGGATGACGTTATATTAAAAAACTGAAATAACAAAAACTTTTAATATAAATAATTTTGATAGAAATTTACTTAGAACTTTTTTTCCCAAAATCATATTAAATACTTAAATATTTTAAATTCCTTGCCAGGACTCATTCATATAAATCAGTAAAAGCATATATATTTTATACATATTGCTAATAAACTTTTTTTTATGATACTTTTAATTTTCTAAGATCTTTAAAGAAAATATATTAATTCCTAAAGTATATGTTATAGCTTGATTTGAAAAACAGAGGTTATACGAGACTTTAATCTGTTACATTCGGCCCAAACACAACTACGTTCTTTCACGAAAAAAGAAAAATTTTTTTAGTAATACAGTTTTTAATTCATAATACAATTAAATGCTACATCAGAATGCTTTAACATAAGCCGTAAATTTTTTAAACTTAAATGAAAATTTTGCACTACTGGAAAGAAATGAATATAATGGATAATGAATACAAGGACATTTAATCATTTGTGACGTTAAGTACAGCCAAACATTTTCAAGCTTCCACATTTATAATATTAGGATTAGTATACTATGATTACTACATGGAGGTAATAACAAAACTAATCATTAAGATAACACTCTATGAATTCAACAACACTCAATGAAAAGAATAGCGTCCTATTAAAAGAATTATGTTTTGTGCATTACTAGATTCTAGAAATCTATGCATTTCTGCTATTCTTCACATTTTTATTTTACATACTTTTTCTCGTGGAAAAAAGATATATATATTTCTTGGTTTTCTTTTATATTATCATTGGTGATGATAATGCTTCTAAAAAGGTCTTATATTTGCATAGCTGCCAACTGCTACAATTTTTAGCTAGCACTAATTTTTAATGGAAATCTTCGCTTTACTTAATAACATATATCTATAATTAAATCAGATGAAGATTTTTAAAAGAAATTAGTGATGGCTAGAACTCGTAGAATTTTGCCGTTGCATTTTGAAATTTTATTATATTATTCATTAGCATACAATATCATCAACTGCAAAGTTTTACATTTTGTGAACAATGGATTTTTTCTCTTAAATTCTTTGTAAAATCAGTGTTATTCAACTACTCCACTTTTTTTTTTTCACTTGAATTAAAATAGCTCTAACAGGGAATATGATTTTCCTTTTAAGGATCCACTTAAGAATGGAATGCATCAAAGAAATTGAAAATTTTGAGTTTTTCAAATGCTGCTAATTCATGGAAGAAAATGTGATATTCCCTAACAACTTTTATGTATTGTAAATAAAATTTTACACACTGAAATTTGCATTTGTTGCCAGGTGTGCAAAAAAAATATTTTACATTTTTAATAATAATAACAAACATTATTTTGAAATATCATTAAAGAAATTTAAAATGTAGTACGAGAGTGAACTTTGTTTTTCATAAGCAGACCTACTCCCTACTGCTCCATCATAATATGTAAAAAAAAAATATCCCTAGACTGCAAGATTAACTTTCCATTACTCATGCATGGATTATTAAAAATAGTTCCATTTTATTTATTTTAGTAATTGACTTTTCACTGATTAATGTAAAAATACATACTGTATATTCTGGTATGTAACAATAATTTTTGATAGAAGAAAAATTATCAAAATTTATAGGTGCATATTATGAATCAATTTTAAAAATAAAAATATGATCATAAGAACTAAGATTTTTGATTTAATAAACATGCAATTTATGTTTAAAAAATGTTGCTATTAGAGTATATGAAAAATAATAGTATTGTACTTTAAAATAATTTAAATCTTATTTTTCACTATGTATCTCATGAAAGTTTTTGCGAACAATCTGCACAACATATGGCAATTATAATAAAAAATACAAAAATTAAATCTAAAAGTATATGTATGTGTTACATGCCAGAATACAATATGAGTAAGAGTACAAAATTTAGTATATGATCAAAACTTATTCATTAAAATACTGATTTTTATTTAGGTTATCACCAAACTAAGTCTTAAAAAATTAATCTGTGCTCTTAATTAAATATCATTCAATTAAATATTGAATAATTATTTATAAATGAATTTACATTTTGTACAATTAAATATGTAAATTATCAAATATATTTCAGATTAACCTGATTATTTGTAGTACATTATAAAATAACAAAAACAATACATTCAGTGTATTTAAGTAATGTTTTGAAATCAAAGTTTATTTAAAACATTGCTTAAGCATAAAAAATGAAATTTATCAAATATTTTCATGCATAAAATATGGTTAAAAATTATGTACAAACTTTTAGTTTAAAATTATTCAAAATCTTTAGTGAACAGTGTACATATATTATCATTGTTATAAAAGAATATACAATAAAGATGCAAGAAATATTTTCAAAAATGAAGTTTTATTTATTTATTTTCCAATTTGGCTCTTGTTGACAACAATATTTTCTTTTTACAATTCATATATAAAATATATTTTTCACAGAAAGGCAAAAAGGGTGCTATATTTCATTACTATAAAGTAGGCAGGATGATCCTGCGGAAACTGTTTGGGGAAAACTCTGTTCTACGTTAATGCTTCTCAGACTTATTTTCAGTATATTTAACAGACAGCAGCTTCAAAGCCTATAAATAAAAAGAATAATAATTCATTAAATAGCACATATCAATAATTCATAACGTTAGATGAAAATTAAAAATAATTTAATTTTAGTTTTAATTTTTGCTTACAGATAGATAGCATCATCAGACACCTTGTATTATTTCATAATAAAATGAAGTTTTTTCATCCAGCTTTGAATGATATAAAAAAACCTTTATATATTTTTAAAAATTACTAGCCGGTGTTTAATTTAATCTATTTATCAAATTTTTATTATTATTTTTTAAACAAACAACTACTGATGCAATGTTTACAAAATATATAAAAAAGTACTTTATAATGTTCAATTGTGTCCTTTATTTTGAGTATTTAAAGATCTATATTTATATAAAGTAAGGATAAGAAAAGAAAAATCAAAATTTGGTGCTTTCTCGTTATAGCAGCCTCCTCATTTACAATTATGTCAAGGTAGCAGTTTCAAATTTGCAAAAGATCAACACCAAGCTTATACAGTACAACCTCGATATCTCAAATCTGTGGGGAACTGAAAATAATTCGAGATATAGAGGTTTCGGGTTATCAAGGTTTTGACAAAATTTAATCTCACAAACTGCTTTTTGCTGTAAAAAACAGGATTCATCAAAAACGACACATAATCTATTAATAATTAACAAATTACACTTCTCAAAGCCTTAATAATTTCAAAATTGTGTTACACACAAACCTGTTTCGATTAAATAATATCCAATTTGTCATTAAGAAACGCAAGCAGTTGTTTCGGAAGAAAAAGTTCTTAATTGAAGTCTGCCGTCTCGCAGAATCTTTTTGCAATCGCACAGTCTCCTCTCACATAGCAATGGTACCAAATGCTGATGTTCTGATATTTTCATTTGATTCAAGAAATCTCTGCAGCAATTAAACTTCCGTCTCAGCTTCTTTCACTGTAATTTTTTCATGCTGTTGTTGATCATGTAAGTCTTTTAATTTCTTCATCAGAAATTTCTGCATTAATACTCGAAACAATCTCCTCATCCGTCATAGTGTCGCATGTTTCAAGCTCATTGTCTACATTCAAGAATTCTTCGAATGAAATCTCAGTGTGACACTCTTTTTTTATCGATTCCCACTGTTCTGGATTCAGTTCTCTTTCTTCAGTTGCTTGCTTAATGGAATCAACTTCCTCAGTTTCACTGAAAGTTACATATTCTAAAAATTCTGCTATTATGAAACAATTTCTTATTGTTGTTTCTGTAACATTTTTCCATGCATAGTGAGCCATTCGCATTGACTGTAAGATGGTGATAGGTGCGCTAGAAGGTTTACCTTCACCGATATTATTCAGAAGTTTCTCACAATTTGAGCTCGATAATCAACTTTGAAGCTAAGGATTATCTCCTGGTTGATTGGTTGTCCTGGTTGAAGCTTCTAAATCTTGTTTGGCAGAAAAAATTTAAGTGATATTTTTTAGCGTTGGAAGATTAGAGTGGTCTTTACAATTGTCTATGAATAGGAGAATGCGTATTTTACTTTTAGCCATTGTTTTACGGATTCCTGTCAGCCAATCAGCAAAAATTGCGTTTGCCATACAAGACGTTATATTTGATCTGTACAGCATTAGAAATTACTTAATTTTAGCAAAGCACCTTGGATTTTAGATCGTCCTATCATAAGAGAAGGAAGCTTTCCTTTACCACTTTGATTTGCTGCCAAAAGCACAGCTACACGAAGTTTACTGTTTTCCATGTCAGATTTCTTCACCTTTAAATGCAGCCGTTTTGTTGGGAAAACATTCGTACAATAATACACTTTCATCTGCGTTAAAAACACATCATCTGCTTTATAGTCCTTTAAAAGAAAAGGAAGTTCTGAAAGCCACTCTTCACAGGTAGCTAAAAAACCTGATGCCCTTTCACAGCAAAGTTTCCAAAAAACGATGTTGTCCAGGCCTCTCACTGGTCCATTTTTTGAAAACTAATAATTTTTTAGAAAGAAATTCGTGGAGGGTTTCTGCAACAATTACAAGAAAAACGCACTTCCCGGTTGGTTGCTGCGAAATTTATAAAGAATATTTTTCTTTAAATAAAAGTGGTGTTCAAAAAACGGACTGAGTGGGAGCCCTGTGTTGTCCCTTTTTCAGTTTCAAACGCCTTCCATTCTTACACTTTAAGTTCTTTGTATCAACAAAGCGATAAAAGAATCTGAAACCAGCATCCAGATCAAATTCTACAGCTGACAATAGCCAAAAGTAAAAAGTCGAACTAATTTCTGTGGAAAAAATTTCGACATATCAAGGGTTTTGAAAAATATTTTTCGAGATAAATATGGAAAATACATAAGAATTTTGATGAAAATGCAGGGGAAATTTCTTTTTTCGAGATATTGAGGGTTTCGAGATAAGGAGGTTCGAGATATCGAGGTCCGACTGTATATACATCATACAAACATCATGCACAATATGTATAAGCCAAATGCTCATATATGAGCCATATAAGTAATATTTATATCATATATCAGTCATATAGATCATTAAACAAAAACATAATTTACAGAACAAAAAAAAAAATTATTTTACACATTGTTTATGCTCGAGAAGGGATAGATACAGCAGATTCGCTCAAATCCGCACAGCTTGGGACCAAAGGTTGTGTAGATTTTAGAATTTTGTGGATTTCTGGTTTGTTTACATTTTTTAGACAATAATTTGAATGTAATAATGCAATCAAATGTATAATGAATGTTTGCAATACAGCAAAATATTAAAATAATTAAGTAATAAACTAAAATAATAAAAAATAAGATAATTTAAAAAATGATTAAATTATTAAAAGTAAAGGTCAAATAAATAGTAATTAATAATGTATAATTAAAATTGCATAATAAAAATGAGATACATTTTCCTTGAATCATTCAATGACACTTCCCTCATAAAGGTACCCTATTAATTAACATCAAAATCAAAAAGTAAGGAAGATTTATTTCAGGTTTGCCAGTGTTAATAACTATAGAAAAAAAATTGATTAATACATATATATATTTGGTAAAAAGGCTGATTAGCAGTGACATCAACAATATCCTTTTTTTTTTCAGTGATAAATTTATATTTCCTTCATGAAAAACAACGAGTTTAGTCTCATCATATTATCGAGAATTACATATTAAAATACATACGAAATGATATAAAACTAAAAAATCCTGTTACTTTGCCTCTACAGCTTAACTGAAATTTTCATTGTTTACATCTGCGATGATGTGCAGATTTTAGGCGGTTGCAGATTTGAGGGAGTCCTGTATTATAATTTTTCTTCAGCTGCTTCTACAGTTAATGTTAAAGTCTTGCAAAAAATATGTTTAAACCAAATGAATTTTTAAAAATAAAATTCGAACAATAGGATACTTAAACTACCCTAAAAACTTAAATTACAAAGATACATGGAAAATGCAAACCTTTAAAAAAGTTTCAGCTTTATTTCCATTTCATTCGAATAGAATGTAAGTTTTTAGATTAGTTTAAGTATCATATTGTTCGAATTTTATTTTTATTTCTTTAAGATCAATTGGTTTAAACGTATTTGTTGCAAAACTTTAACATTTACTGTAGAAGCAGCTGAAGAAAAATTCTAATATCTATCACTTCTTGGGACTATACAATGCATGAAATGAGGGTTTTATTTTTGTTGTTGTTGTTGTTGTTTTGCAAATTATGTTTTTTTTAATATGTCAAGCTTTATAACTAGTGCAATTCAGAGGAACTCATTACAAAATTAATAGAGGATGTTATAATTAGGGTTGGATATATAGGGTATTGCATCACAATTTGTGATGTAACTAAAATCCATAATAAAAACAAAAAATTCAAATTTACTTAAATTTGGTTATCCAATTTTCCACTGGTAGTGGTCTCTATGAATGCAAAAGTAAATTGTGTTGCATGTTTGCTGGTTATTTATGCTACTATGAACGCCAATTCTGCGGCATTGAAACATTTCACCTCTGAACTGGGAAGGCCGGTGAGTGAATTAATTTCTTTTCACCAGTCTCTGACAGAGGAGTTAATTTAATGGTAATATTAAAGAAAGTTGAAATCTTTTTGAACTGCTTAAAAAAAAATATATATAAATAAATAAATAAATAAAATAAAATAAATAAATTTATCTTGTAATCAACACCATTACATTTTAAGTTGTCCTATCAGAGCCTAACACCATTTGTCAGTTTACTGGTTCATAAATGTCAGTTATTGAATACTTGCATTATTAATAATTTAAAACATGAAAAGAGAGACACATCTATAGTATCGTATCATATATAAATAAGGTTTAAGTAATTTGTTTTTATAATAAATATTTAAAGCATAATTTTTTTTTTTCGTCGCAAGTAAAGTGTGAAACACTGGTTCATTTTGTGTCAGTTATTGGTTTTTCAAAATGGGGTTGTGTCAGTTACTGAAGTTATTCACCATATTTATGAAAAACATTTATTTTTAATAATACAATATATAATTTTTCAAAATTTTGTCAACAGTAATTTTTAAATGTATCTCTACCACCCATTCAAAAAAAAAAAAAAAAAAAAAAAAGTGTAGAATGGATTTAAAATTTTGTAATAGTGATTTGAACACTAATTTTTAATGTGTCAGTTACTGGGGGTTTCACCCTAAATCAAGTAATAAAGAAATTTAAACAGATTATTAAATAGAACATAAATTTGTTTTTAATACTTTTTCCATTTTAAAATTTTAAACTATGTATGCATATATAACCGAAAGTTATTTTCTTTATTGGAAAAAAAACTTGGTATTCGACTGCCGAATATTTGGTTATTTGGCCAAATCACTATTTGTCCCATCCCTAATTACAAGTTCTTTGATTCATTACTGTTTATTGATTATTTTTAGATAAGGCAGGGAGGGGGGGGGGGGTGGCACATTACAGTTACATAAAATATATTTTTGGAAACCTTTGGCATGCGAATGTGAAAAGGTTTGCCATCCCTGAACTATTATTTATAATTGCATCACATTTAACTATTCACTCTCACAATTTTAAACAATTAATTTTAATATCAACATTTTTATTAGTTTGTGGGCTAAACCTTAAAATTCAGGCACGCTACACCTGCTGAAATCCCAACCCCCAGGCATGTAAAATTGTTTTATGTTTTTAAATTTACGTATCCAAGGACTACATAAAATATTGGCATTAAAATATTACTTAAAAATGGAAATGCTTGCATTTATATATATATATATATATATATATATATATATATATATATATATATATATATATATATATATATACTACCTTCCAATATATTTCAATTTAACCTTAAAAAAATATACTGTTTATTCTCCAAACAGAAATTTTTATGAGTTATAAATTATATATGTTTTCTGAAATTGAGATTATACACTGTGCTGTAAGCGCGTGATGCTGCCCGCCACAAAATTGAATAATTTGAATTTAAATAGCCCTTTCTTTAAGTATCTCAATCAAAAAATTTAAACATAATATCACATTAGAATTGATAGTAGATAGATAGATAGACACATTCACACACATATGGTGTTATATAGTAACAGAATATAAGAAAAGAGATTAGAGATAGAAAAAAATAGTTGTAAATAGAGTTGTAAATAATAAATAAAATAAAACAAAAGATTTTTTTTTCACTCATCATTACAGTTGAAGTAAAAACTAAAAAGATTTAATAAGAAACAATAACACAAACCAAAACATTTTATTTAAATTTCTAATCGTTGTTTCTAATATTTACTATGTGGAAAAAAAAGTTGCTACTGGCAAAGAAAAAAAAAATTCTGTTAACATAATTTGCACCTGACTAACATAAAAGTACCACATTATTCATTTTTTATGCAAGCTGACAATTGTAAAATCAAATACCCACAGACATATAAATTGAAAATTTTATTTAATAACAGCATTTATGGACTTTAACTGAAAATTTACCTTACTCAAAGTTAAATCATGCTTGAAAAGAGTTGAGTCCTGCTGAGTCCAACTTTTATTCAATCAATAATGATATCTATCTACAAAACAGTTGTTTTTCCAAAGACAAGAAGCTTGTATCTACTGGGAGAAAAAGGCGGAAAAAAATGAGTGGGTCCAGTATAATCTTATTTTAAAGCAATTTTAAAATGCATGAATTTTGCAAATATTGTGATTACTTTAACTCATGCACACACACATAAAAAAATAACATTAGATTAATTTGTCTAATTCACCATTTTTTCTTCTCTGATCGAGAATCAAGTATTGATCGATTCTCGATTGTCTTGTTCACAAAAGAAATTAGCAACGGATAAATGTGCTTTCCACAACCAATGTTTTATGTGCATTCTACTATAAAAGAACATAAAGCTACTCAGTAATGTAATGATTGTGTTGACTCTAGGCCAATTTGGCAGGGGTCGGCAGCCCTTTATGCACCTAGTGGCCCATTTTAATTATTTTATATCTATTGATTATAAGAAATATTAATTTAATTATTTGGTTGCAGGGAAGTAACGTGAAATATATCAGATGCATGAAACAAAAATCAAGATACTCATCCATAGATCTATCGCATAAAAAAAAAACCTTGATAGTTTTGCCAGTACTAAGTCAAAGGGAAAAATTCAGAAATTCACCAACTGTTCATGTAAAAGAAAATCATGAAATTTGTGGATTAGTCGCAAGAAAGATCTGCAAAATTCTGCAAAAATGAAAAAAAACTGCGAATTTCACCAATCGGCAGGGTTGCAAAAAACCCACCTACCCAAAAAAACCCGGGTGGGTTTTTTTGGGTAAAACCCACTCTAAAAAACCCAATAAAACCCACGTTAAAGCGGGTTTTATTGGGTTTTTTACAATTCATGATAATATTACTTAATATTCAGTAACTTTTATATTAGTTTTTTAACATTTGTGTTTCAAGAGTTACACTGTCCTATTAAAACCTATTGTGTAGGTGTACTGCCAAATCCAAATCTGACAAAGTCAAAATGAAATAATGTGCTTTTAAAAAAAGTCTTTTTTTAAAAAAAGCCTGTTAATATTATGAAAAAAAGAAGCCAAAATCAATATACAGAGCTAATCATAACATTTTCGCATTAGCTAAAAAATGACAAGGTCTTTTATCAAGATTTAACAATATAAAACTTCATAACATAAATTCCCAACTGGATACAAATTTAACTTATTCACTTTTGGCCAGGATTGGCAAAAAAAAAAAAAAAAAGGGGGGGGGGGGGTTAAAAACCTAAATAAACCGGTTTTTTTTTGTTTGTTTGCTTAAACCTGGGTTGTTTTTTTTTGGGGGGGGGGGACGGGTTAAATATCATTTCCTATTACATATAGATGCATGCTTGTTGATAAAAATAAACAGTGTTGGATATTTTCAAAATATACAATGAAACATAGTTGAAAATATTATAAAGCATTATTTGATTAATAAATAATAAAAGATTAAAGATTTGTTTCAAAAATGTGTTCTTAGTGAGAAATACAGATAAAACGTAAGCTATTAAAGTAACTTGTAAATATGTGGTTATTACATAATATTATATGATGTCAGAAGTAAAAGCTTTTTTCCAGACTTTTACACTGATTTATTTATATTTCAATTAAAATTACTTGTATATTAAATTAATCAATAAAAATATAATAAGATTTCTTATAAAAAATAAGGGACTCCCCCCACCCCCACTTCTTAAAAAAAACAAGAAATTGAATAAAACCCTAAAAAACCCAAAAAGCCCAATAAAACCCGAAAAAACCCTAAAAACCCAATAAAACCCAGCTGGGTTGGGTTTTTTATAAAAAAACCCGGGTTTTTTGCAACCCTGCCAATCGGTCATGAGGAAATAAAAAAAAAATGCAAAATTTGACAACTGGTAGAGATAAAATATTGTGAAATTCATCAATTGGTTGCAAAAAAAAAAAAAAAAAAAAAAAAAGCGAAAATTGTCATTTACTGGTCAGAAAAAATCACAGATTTGCCAGTCGATCCTCAGAAAAAAATTCAAAAATACTTCAGTTGGTTGCTTTAAAATATTGCAAAATTTGCCAATCTGTCACAGGAAAAAAATCATGAAATTCATCAGTCTATCGTTAGAAATATTGAAAAATCAGGGGTCGATCCAGACAAAATTTGGGGCCCTATTTAGGGCCCCTTCACAAAAATAAATTTAATAAAATGGGCCCCTTCACAAAAATAAACTTAATAAAACAGGCCCCTTCACAAAATTCCTTTTAATAAAATAGTATGTAACATACGTAGGGAAGACGGGGTACAATGAAACACGGGGTACAATGAAACATTACTTGTAAAATCAATCAAATTTGTCATAGAGAATTGCAGTTTATATATATGTTATACAACTATATGTTCCAATTACTGATGTGATTTGGATACATTCACACTTCTACAACAGTAGCAATAGAAGATTATTGCTTTTACACCATTGAAAGTAACTTTCTTTACTAAAAGTAATTTTGTTTTTTTTCCCTTGTTGTTATATGTAATAATTATTTTTTCTATACATTGGTATCTTTGGGTTGTTGTCTTCATTTCTCCAAAACCAAACTAAAAAAAAATAAATATTAGAAGTTTGCAAATAAATTTTTATTTAGTAACCTCAGTGCGGGGTACAATGAAACACTTGCAGACGGGGTACAATGAAACATGTTTTATTATAGTAATAAAAGTAGTAAATGGAATATATTAGAAGTAAGAGTAGGAAAACTGAAAAAAAAAAGTTTTGTTCTAACCAAGTCAGTAAAAAATGGTCTTGTTAAGCAATTAAAAAATAGAAAGAGAGAAAAAGCTAAGAAGGGATTGTTTTGAAAACAAACACTGCCTGCTACAGACTCTGATGATGATCCAGATTTTTTTTTTCCAAGCCCAGCTGGTCATCAAGGTACTAAGAATGAGATATCCACACACAACATGTATGGCACAAGCAGTACCCGTATAAATGGAAACGTAAGAAAATATATACTGTTGGAGAAATCATACATTTAAATGAAGTCAAATGTGAAGTACTTGATATAAGAAGACTCAACCTAGTTTTAATCTTTTTTTTTTTTTTTAGAAACTTACATTTAAAAAAAAAAGCTCATTGTGTTGAAACTACCACCTCATATTCCTTCAGGAGCAACTGAAATATAAGCAGAAATGCTAATTTTTGAATCTGACTTGAGCCAATTTAATATAAAATGAAAGGTATTTCTTAAATTAATATAATTTTCTTAATTTTCACCTTAGACTATAATATTTTTATCAAGTTTCTTATTAATCAAGTTTTGTTTTTGTATTTATCTCATTTTTCATAAAATAAACTATACTGGGTGAAAATTGTTTCCATCATTTGGACTGTTTCATTGTACCCCGGTATGTGTTTCATTGTACCCCGGCATACGGGGTACAATGAAACACTGTAAGACATTTATTTTTTGTTATTTTTCAAGCATAAAGATATTGTTTAGAACCTAATAAAAATTTATTTAGATGGGGAAAATACAAGATTAAAAATATGCATTAATTATATTTTTGTGCATGCAAAATTGTGGATACGAAAAAAAAATTAGTAAATTTTGTTTCATTGTACCCCGTCTTCCCTTGTAACATTCTTTTTCATAAAAACTGTTTTAAAATGTGTAATTTGTAAATAAAACCACGTCACGAAAAACAAAAACTTTAGCAAAGGGATTTAAAGTATGTTTTTGTTCATAAATTCTGGGTTCGAATTTTAGAACTGGATTTAAACTTTCGTTACAAAATGTTATTTTTCACAAAAATAACTTCTACTTTACACAAAACGGGCCCCAAGAATAAAAGTCTGCATCGACCCCTGAAAATTCATCAGTTATTTGTAGAAAAAAAAATGAGAGATTGCTCGATAGGTCGTGGGGAAAATCACAAAATTCGTCAGTTGATCAGGGGGTAAGGGGAGGGATCACAAAATTCAATCGGTCACTGAAAAATATCACAAAATTCTACTGATAAAAGGTAACTTTAAACCAGTTCAATTTTTTTTTCTTTTTGACGAGCTATAAGAGTGCCTTTTTGAAAACAGTATGGCCTTTTTTAAAAATTACCACCTGATGACATTTTTTTACTAGAATCAACACCAACAGATGCCACCACTTACTCTTGTTATATAATAACAATCATATGTAACTTGATTCATGAATTTAATACTCTTTAGAAAGGGGTTATGAAAATATTGAAATAAATTATCTGCAAAATGCATGAGTGACATAACTTTACTTAATTACTTGATTGCTTATTTAATTACTAATAATGATACCTAATAATGATAATGTTGTTTAAAAAAATATATATATTAAAATTTTCTTTTAATTGCATTAAAGGCTTATAATGCTTCATAACATAATGTTACATTATTACACAAAAATAGAAAATAACAAAATTATGTTATTCAAAAGTAAACATCTATTTTTCTTGATTTAATTTTTTTATACTTTTGGGTTAAACATAATGTCCCCCGAGAATGAATCACCAACCCTGTGGCAGAATGTGTGCGACACCGCGACGAGCGTCGCAGACGTTTTAGGGCTTCTTCAGACTAAAAACATATAATACACAGCGGGAAAGAAAAAAAAAGAGGGGAAAGCGATATTTTTATGAAAAGCCAAACAGAATTCGCTAAGTGAGAACGGGTCTATGGCAGGGACAGTTCGTCTCTGAATTTTCTGAAAATTAAAAAAAAAATCGGTTATCGGCCCGAACATTCAGAAATAAAAAAGAAATCCCTGAAAAATATAGTGAATTATGACAACTGATTGCAAAATAAAGCCTTTCTCGTCAATCATTCGCAGAAAAAATCGCCAATTTCGCCAAAGGATTGCTGGGAAAAAAGCAAATTTCGGATTGCGGAAAAAACGCAGATTTCGGCATATGACCGCGGAAAAACACAGAGTGCTGCAAACCACAGCGGGAAAACGTAGATTTTGGCAAAGGATCGCAGTAAAATGTGAATTTCAACAAAGAATCGCAGAAAAATAACAAATTTTGTCAAATGATTGCAAAAAAAAAAAATGCAAATTTCTTTAAAAAATTGCGTAAAAAGGGGCAATTTCATGAAATG
The DNA here is from genome assembly GCA_963932465.1 of Maratus speciosus. NCBI lineage: Eukaryota > Metazoa > Arthropoda > Arachnida > Araneae > Salticidae > Maratus > Maratus speciosus. Next base: position 221,294,468 of record OZ010791.1, on the reverse strand, counting down.
CAAATTTCGTTAAATTATCTCAGAAAAATGCAGATTTCATCAAATAATTGCAAAAAAAAAACACTGATTTTGTCAAATAATCTCGATTAATCGCTGAATTCGTCAAAGGATCACGTAAAAAATGAGGATTTCGTCAAAGGATCGCAGAAAAACACGAATTTTGAAAAGGATCGAGGAAAAGCACGAATTTCATCAAAGGATTGCGGTAAAACGCAAATTTCGTCAAAAGGTTGCAATGAAAACGCAAATTTCGTCATAAAATCGTAGTAAAAACACAAATTACTTCAAATGATCACAGAAAAAATGCACAGTTCGTCAAAGGATCACGGAAAAAGTGCGAATTTCCTAAAAGACTAATAAAAAATGCCAATTTCATCAAAGAATTGCGTAAAAAATGCAATTTTCATGGAATGATCACGGAAAGAACGTGAATTTCGTCTAAGGGTCATTAATGCAAATTTAGCTGAAGGATCGTGGGAAAAATGCAAATTTTGCAAAATGATAGCAGAAAAAATGCGAATTTCGTCACAGGATCGCAGTAATCACGCGAATATTGTAAAAAGATTGTGGTAAAAACACGAATTTCGTCAAATGATTGAAGAAAAAATGCGGTTTCGTCAAAATATCACAGAAAAAACATGAAGTTCGCAAAAGTCTCGCATAAAAAATGCCGCCAAAGAATTGCATATAAAATACATTTTGAGAAATGATCACAGAAAGAACGCAAATTTCGTCTAAGGGCCGTTGAAGAAAAGAAAGTTTAGTCGAAGGATCGCAAAAAAATGCAAATTTTGTAAAATGATCGTGGGAAAAAGCGAATTTTGTCTAAGGAACATTGAAATAATTTGAATTTCATCACAGGACCACGTAAATAAGGTTAATTTCGTCAAAGGATCGCAAAAAAAAAAAAAAAAAAAAAAAACCACGAATTTCTTCAAAGGATCACGAGAAAACGCAAATTTCTTTAAAAGATCGTGAAAAAAAAGTGAATTTCATAAAAGGATCACAGAAGAAACACAGCGGTCTCTTTAGAAAACAGCTTATACACAAACATCTAGTTTTATTATTATAGATATATTTAATCTGAAATAATACATACTGAACTAACTTTTGAAAAATCAACTTACCCGAACCCAACCAAACACAGAATTAACCCGACCTGCAACAAAAGTAATTAGCGCTGGGGGAGAATCCCCCCCCCTTCCCTTCTGCTGAAACATTTCTGGAAATATATTATAGGTGAAAACTGGGAAATTGAGTTAGTAGCCAGTGGCCGGTAGACTCAGTTTCATTAGTAGCCACTTTTTAAAGTTAGTGGCCACTATAATGTTTCAAACTTTCTTGACATCTACATAAACTATAATTGTTGTATATATACATATTTTTCTATAAGTCAGAGTTTTATACACACCAATTATTCATGATAAGAACAGGGAAGCAGTCAAAATTCAAGAAAATTACTTTAAAACCACAGAATCTGTTATATTATTTTTTTTAGTTTCTTTGTATTTCATATATATATATACCATCAAAGCAGAATATGCTTATAAATGTGATGTACATCACAAAATATTTCAAATCCTCATTTTCAAGAAAATTCACCATTCAGTCTTAGAAAAAATTGTGAAATTTGCACTCAATGGCTGGAAAAAAAAAAAAAAAGCAAAATTCTTTAATTGTTTATTTAAAAAGATTGTGAAATGACAACTGGTCACATGCAAAACTCGTGCAATTCGTCAGTTCATCATGGAGAACAAATCATGAAATTCTTCAGCCTGTTGTGGGAAAACAAAAAATTCAACTAACAGTTGCAGGAAAAAAATCCACGATTTTCGCCAATCAGTTGCAGATAAACCGTGAAATTTGTCAGTGCACCAAGGAAGAAAACTGTAAAAAAAAAACATGATTTTCTCTAATCAATCTCAAGAAAAAGCCTCAAAATTTGCCTATGATACAAGGAAAAAAAATCGTGAAATTTGCAAATCGGTCGCGGTTTAAAAAATCGCGAAATTCGTCAATAGATCGTTGGAAGAAACTGCGAAATTCATAGATCAGTAGCAGAAAAAACTCATGATTTTCTCTAAGTGGTCTCAAGAAAAAGCCACAAAAATTTGCCTATTGGTTCAAGAAAAACATTGCGAAATTTAAAAATTGGTCACAGGTTAAAAAAAAAAAAAAATTCATCAGCAGATTGTCAGGAAAAATCAGAAAGTCATTGATCAGTCGTGCACCCCCCCCCCCCCTCGAGATTTGGCCGATGAATCGCAAAAAAGCAACGAAGTTTTCCAATCGACTGAAAGAAAATGTTGCGGAATTCACTGATCTGTCGTGGGTAGAATGCAAAATTAGTCGATCAGTTGCACTCACAAAAAAAAAATAAAACGTGATTTTTACCAATCGTTCGCAAGAAAAAGCGGAAAAAATTCCTAATCTGTAGAAAGAGACTAGTGTGAAATTCATCAGTGTCTCGTCATAAAAGCTGCAAAATTCGTTGATCAGTAGCAGAGAAAATGTACGATTTTCTAAAATTGGTCGCAAGAAGCTGCTGCAAAATTTGCTTATCGGTACAAGGAAAATTTTTCAAAATTCCCCAATCTGTGATGAAAACGGCCTGTGAAAATCGTCAAAAATTGGAAATTCATCGACCAATTATGGAAAAATCCACAATTTTTGCCAATCGGTCGCAAAAAAACCGACAAAGTTTGCCAATAAGTAGAAAGTAAATATCGCAAAATTTGCCAATCAGTCGCGGCTAAAAAATTGCAAAATCCTTTTGTTGATCTTTTAAACAAATCAGAAAATCGTTGATTCAATCAGTCGCAAGAAAAAGAGAAAAAAATTGCCAATCGATAAAAAGAAAATATAATGAAATTTGAATCAGTCACGTGTAAAAAAAAAATTGTCAGAAAAATCACAAAATTCTTCGATCAGTCACGAAAAAAACAATGATTGTTTCCAATCTGTAGCAGGAAAAAGTTGAAACATTTGCCAATCAGTTATTGGTAAAAAACATGAAATTCATGGATCAGTTATGTGAAAAAAAATACGATTTTCACCAAACGGTCAAAGAAAAATATCGCAAAATTCACCCACCAGTTGCAGTTAAAAAACGCGAAATTTGTCAGTGAATTGTAGAAAATATCTCGAAATTGTTCAACCAGTTGTGGGGAAAAAAAGTCCCACAATTCGATGATTGGGTCCGAGAAAAAAAACGTCAAATTCGCCAGTTGACAGAGGGAAAATTCTGAAATATTGCGAAAATCAATTGATTGTCGGAAAAAACAGTGAAATTCATCATTTGACCACAGTAAAATCACAAAATTTGCCAATAGTTTCTTTCGGTTGAGTATGTCAGCATTTTACAAAATGTATTTTGCATTCCTATAAAAGATGCCATTGCACTTCTTCATGTATTAAGAAAATCTCCCTGCAACTTTCTTTTTTTAAATTCCCACAGAACATTTCTGTTCAGATGAAGTTCGTTGCAGAACATTGCAAAGTATTCTGCTTTGGGGATATATACATTTTTGTATGAAACGACAAACAAAATCTTCACTTTGTGCCCCCCTTCGCCTTTGATTCTGGCACCCGGAGCATATACCCCCTCTGCTTCTCTGTACCCCCCTAGTTTCAGCCCTATATAATAAAAATATGATATAAGATGTATAAATGGCATCCAGGAAGTAAATAATATGCATATAATGATACATATGAGACACATATATATGAGCATTAGTAGTACTGTTTCTTTTAGGCCATTATTTAAGGGCGCAGCACCCTGCTTATTCTAAAATTGACAAAATGCATCCTGTCCTTTTTAAAAATTGTGAAATGAACCTCCAGTTGTATCTAGAACATACTAGTAAAAATTTTCCTCATACATTTTTCATGCACACAATAATAAAACAATTCATGTTGTTCAGCAAAATAGTTCAGACTTTTTTTTTTAAATTATTAGTATTAAGTAAATAAGTTCACATTACAATATGATAATGAATGAATAACATTTGAGTAATGATCTTTCCTTAGAGCACTAGAAAATTTAAAATATAAAAAGTCTGGTGTCTTAGTAAGAACTGGATATCACATAAATTTAAATGTCAAAAAAAGAAGTTGCTATCAAATGGGAAGTTTTTAGAAATTACGTACTTGCAACACATAATATATTAATTGTCAAAGAATTATTTTTTTTAATATGCCCCTAAATCAATGTAAAATTCGTTTCAACCCAATAAATTTTTATTTACTTTTTATAAAACTGCATTATGACCGAGAAAAATCATGTAAACAAAGCATTCTTATTTACGTAATCAAACGCTGATTTCTCCTATCAAAAAGTCCAGACTAAAGTCAAAACTATTGATAAATTAAATAAATAACAAAACACAGAATCGTGACAGAAATGTTTTATGTAAAGTATGCACACAAACACAATAAATCTAGAAAACAAAGTCATTTTACTTACCAGCATTCACACTCATTTTCACTATTTCGGCATGTCTTTCATTTCCGCGATGAGATAAACAAATCTTCCACACGTTGATTGATTGATGTGGAGCGTAACTCCACAATGTGATATTCTGATAAAAATAAATGCATTAAATTCCTTACTTGTTGAAAACTGTATAAAAAATTAATAAAACAAACAAAAATAAATAATACAAGTTTCGGTCAATTAGGCCTAAGTCTGTATATGCCGCCATTTTAAGATGGCGGTTGATAGGTTAAGTTTTTGTCCAGATTATGTCCGTACATGGCGAGGTCAGGTTTTTGTCTCGGAATTAACGAAAATTAGATTAGTACTGTTTTCATCCAGTTTAAGTTATTAAAACACAAAATTGGACAAACAGGTGAAGGTTTAGTTTGGGAGTTGACGAAAATTGGATTAGTTGCGTTTTCATCCAATTTATGTTCTTAAACTGATGTCCATATTTTGTAGTTATTTCGTAGTTACGTCTATGTCAAACATTCAACAAATTCTGAACGTATTTTAGCTCGCTGTATACGTCCAAATTACATATATAGACGTATTTCGGAAATGGTGGATGAAAACTGAATATAATCTGGACGTATGTGTTGTGTGGGGAAATAGGCCAATAATTTGATTAATAAATAACTTCCAAAATGTATGTAATTAAGGAATAATTACAACATGTGAATATTTTAACTAACCCATCAGTAGCAGCGCCTTTTTTCAGAACGTTATTAGTCGCGCTTGATCTTTTTGCCGCCGGCCCCCGTCATAACAAAATGTAAAATAAGAAACATTTAATATTCGAATAAAGACCGACCACAGGACTACTGCCGGGATAATAATTTGAAAACCTAAGCTGAATAAAAAATTAATTTAAAAAAATGACATTTTGGAATAGACATGACAATTTGAAAAAGTCCTTCCGGCCAGTGCCGGGAGGAAGAGGTAGCTTTCATAACCCTTATTTAAAAAAAGCCAACTTATATCATGCAAACAATCAGATTTTTCAAAATGTCACCCACAATAGAAATTGAAACTGCTATATCTGAGTCATTTTTTAAGGTAAAGACAAACAAAAAATGCTCCTGAATCCTTATATCAAGATCAAATACTTAAGAAAGAAACCTTTTTCAATTTCTAATTTTTTTGCACCTCACTTTAAATATATATATATTTTTTAATTTAATGGCCACCATTTTGAAACAAGATGGCTGATGAATCTGGCCAGCGAACTTGGTCGAGGTGTTGATGTATACTATCCACATGTCTTCTTGCATCGAAATAGGCGAATACGTGTGTTATCGCGTGACAAATACAAGATCGTTTCAAAATGTTAGCCATGCTAGAAATTCAAAGTGCTATAAATCAACCATTTTTTAAGATATCAACAAAAGAACAAATTTTCAGAAACAAAAACTGCTCCGGAATCTTTCTATCAAGGCCAAACACATAAAAAAAATCTTTTTCATTTTCCAATTTTTTAATACCTCATTTTGAATTTTAAATTTAATTTTTTTTTTAAAATGGCAACCCTTTTGAAACAAGATGGCGAATGAAGCTGGCCAACGAACTCGGTCGAGACATTGGTATGTACTATGTACAGACCAAGTTACATCCAAATAGGTTCATAAATACGCATGTTATCGCGTGACAAAAATCAGGTCGTTTTAAAATGTCAGCCACAACAGAAATTCAAAATGCTATAACTCAGTCATTTGTTTAGATATAGACGAAACAAAAACTGTTCCGGAATCTTTGTATTAAGGTCAAACACATAAGAAGAAAATATTTTTTCAATTTTCAATTTTTGGTACCACATTTCAAATTTAAATTTTTCTTAAAAATTTAAATAGCCGCCATTTTAAAACAAGATGGCGGGTGAAGCTGGCCAACGAACCCGGTCGAGATATTGGTATGTACTATGTATAAACGAAATTACATCCAAATCGGTTCATAAATACGCCTTTTATCGCGTGACAAAATTCAGGACGTTTCAAAATGTCAGCCACGCTAGAAATTCAAAATGCTATAACTCAGCCATTTTTTAAGATATAGACGAAACAAAAACTGCTCCGAAATCTTTGTATAAAGGTCAAATACATAAGAAAAAAATATTTTTCCATTTTCAATTTTTTGGTACCACATTTCAAATTTTAAATTTTTAAAAAAATTTTAAATGGCCGCCATTTTGAAACAAAATGGCGGATGAATCTGGCCAACGAACTCGGTCGAGAGATTGGTATGTACTATGTACACATCGAATTACATCCAAATCGGTTCATAAATACGCCTTTTATCGCGTGACAAAATTCAGGACGTTTCAAAATGTCAGCCACGCTAGAAATTCAAAATACTATAACTCAGCCATTTTTTAAGATATAGACGAAACAAAAACTGCTCCGGAATCTTTGTATAAAGGTCAAATACATAAGAAAAAAATATTTTTCCATTTTTAATTTTTTGGTACCACATTTTAAGTTTAAAATTTTTTTAAAAATTTTAAATGGCCGCCATTTTGAAACAAAATGGCGGATGAAGCTGGCCAACGAACTCGGTCGAGACATTGGTATGTACTATGTACACACCGAATTACATCGAAATCGGTTCATAATTACGGGAGTTACAGTGTGACATAGGTCATATATATATATATATATATATATATATATATATATATATATATATATATATATATATATCAATTTTGAACGGAGGGTGGTTTCGGGGTCTGGGGTCATGATCGATGAAAATATACCAAAATTTTTTGAAATCGCTTTCCTCCGAACGGCTGCAATAGGTAGCTTTTTTGTAAAGAAAGCTACCTAAAATACAAAAACTTGTGAAATATAAATTAAAGGTAAAAAGTTTGTCTTTCTTTATCAAACGCAAAGAAGACATGCTACCGCTTTGAAAGCAACAAATACACACACACACAAAAAAAATCTTGCTTTGAAAAATAATCTTTCCCACATAAATTTATGTATGATAATTTTTCTCAAGAGAATTTGAGAAAAATTGGGGTGAAATTTTTATGAATGTTGAAGATAGAAATTTCGCTATATGTAAGTAAGCAAAGATTGAAGTTACAATAAAATTACTTAATTATATAAATTTAAAAACTAAATTCAAAAATAAAAAAAATGACACTAACTTAATTATTCTAATCTAATTCTTTGTATTAGTTTTTAATACATATTACTCAAACATGAGAATACTTTTTAATATCCGTCATTACTTTTTTAATGGAAGCTAAACAATGACGAAAACATACTGTGTGAAACACTTATTCCATAATTTTAGTAGAATAACATTTATAGCGTATAAGATGTTAAACAAGCGTGTTTTACGAAATATTTTTGATAACCTATTAATGGTTGTTTACTACCGTTAAATAATTCTTATCCCAGATTGCGTTTGTCGTGTTTCTTAATGTAATTTATTTTGTTGTTTAGATAAAAAAAAAAAATCCCTCATACGAAACAACAGCAATAACATATTGTTAATGAACTAAATCCGCTGTAATACATTATTTTACTTTTATTTAATGAGATAAACTTGCTGAATTACTTTTCTTTAACCTTTCACTTAGTAAACATAAATTGAAATAATGGGAAATCAATAAATGAATTCAATTCGGAGATCTTATCAGACATTCCGATTGTTCGTATATTTCGTATCCAGAGAAGTAATCATATTATTACAAGAAAGATATTGCTAAAGGATATTATGAGAGATAAAACGATTTACTGCAGGAAGATTATTTAATGCCGTTTCATTTAAATAAATAAGTACATCAATTATAGATTTTGATAAAAATTCTTTTCTGAAAATTGTTACAAATCTGTGAAATGCATATAATTAGTTAGAAATTATAAATAAAGGTTTGAACAGTATTTAGATTTTTAATAAATATAGTTCTTCCTTGAATTTTTTTAAAGTTTATGAAAATGCTTTTAACCCTTTCTGTACCAAATTATGAATCAACAAATTACTCCACCTCAGTAATTATATTTCTGAATGTTTGAAGAGATACTAGAAAATTTATATTATAGTAAAACAAAATTTAGATTAGGTTTTTAATTAAAACTGATTTTAAATCTCTAGTTATAACTCTTTTTGTAAAATATTTGCAAGAAAAATTAGCTTAATTAACAAAAAAAAAGTGCTGCTAAGGAAATCTCAAAATTCTTTATAAAAAGAATGTAAATAAATGTATAGCTATTCAATACGTACATGGAAAGGTTTTTGCAGTTACAATAGTTTTTCATATAAGGTTTTTATTAAGAGAAGAGCCATGCTTATGTAAATGTTCGAGGAAATTACCACTTTATAAAATAGTTAGGTTCGATTGTTTTTCTGTGCTTTCTAAATGCAATCGAGCAAAGGCTTTTGTCCGAAAAGTAAAATCTATTTTTATTATTAGATGAACTAAATAAATTTTACATTACATTTTCTTTAATATGCTTAAAAGTACCGTTAGTGCATAAAGGGTTAATGATACAAAACATTCGTTTAATAAAGTCAAATCTATGTAAAAAAAATGAAATAACTTTTATAAACGTGCTTCAATATCTCATTTGGCAATATTTCTATCTCTAACTTTAAAATATATCCCATACAATTAATTTTATGTGCGAAAGTGCATTTACATGATCACTCAGGAACCAGTGAAATTATTTTTAACTTTTTTTACCAACATAAATATGCTGTTTGCTTTCGATCAATATACATATAAAGCGTTTAAAGGCAGATTTGTACAAATCAGATTTTCTTAAATGCTCAAAAGAGCGATTTTCTGAATTCTCTTCAAAAAAAGAAAAATATATATTATTTTATAAAAAGTATCTGGTGACAATAAGCTTTTCCCAATAATTAATTTAAAAAAATCCTCTTACCTTGTTCGTGGATTTTTAACTTCTTTATAACTGTCGATCCCTTGTGTAATAATTATTTTAATTCAAGACTGCATCTTTATACGAAAAACATTTTAATTTCAGATAAAAACGGACACTGGAACGTAAAAACAGTACAGTTTTCTAAATAAAAAATCCATATTTGCAGATCATCACTGTGCGATCAAACTTCTAACTCAACCTAATACATCGAACAACTTAATAAACGAATTTTTTTTTCAGTTTATTAACACATTTTGTCGTCTGCGCATCAAAGAGTCTGCAGTAGAGTTCGAAACTATAACAAAGGATTTCTTATGGAATAAAATATTTTTGGATTGGCAAATTTTGTGAAATTGACATTTATACTAATATTTCTATGTATTTATTAATATATGTAACTTAATTCTATTTTTGGAAATTAGAGACTTACGCTAATCTGTTATTAAACACCTCATTATAAACAGGGTTTGCCGAAGCGGGCCAGCCCGAAAAAACCCGCCCGGGTTTTTTCGGGCGGGCCCACTTGAAAAAACGCACGATAAAACCCATTGTGGGTTTTTTTTAAATTTTCCAATGTTTTCACAACTAACATATTTAATCTGCGGGTATTTTCGGGCAGGCTCACTTGAAAAAACCCATTGTTGTTTTTTTCAAATTTTCTCATGTTTTCACAACTGTAACATTATTTAATCTAAGGTATGAGAATGGGTGAAAACTGGAAAATTGGATTAGTAGTCAGTGGCTGTTAGACAGGGTTTGCCCAAGTGGCCACTTGAAAAAAAACATTGTAGTTTTTTTCAAATTTTCTCATGTTTTCACAACTGTAACATTATTTAATCTGAGGGTTTTTTCGAGCAGGACCACTTGAAAAAACCCATTGTAGGTTTTTTCAAATTTTCTCATGTTTTCACAACTGTAACGTTCTAAGGAATCTAAGGAATGGGAATGGGTGAAAACTTGAAAATTAGGTTAATAGTCAGTGGCTGTAAGACAGGTTTTGCCCAAGTGGACCCAGCCCGAAAAAATCGGTCCAAGTTTTTCCGGGCGTTGAAAAAACCCATTGTGGGTTTTTTCAAATTTTCTTGTGCTTTCACAACTGTATCATTATTTAATCTAAGGTATGAGAATGCGAAGATAAATGCCAATTTAAATATATTTCAAAAGAACCAGATTTAAAAGAATTTCTAAGCAGAGATAGAATGACCAAAAAAGAGAAAAGAAGGAACATTTCCATGCCTGTAATCTAAAATGTATCCATATGCTTTAAATCTTAATGCATGCAAAAAAGATGGCGCTTGAACCCCATCCTGATTGTTTCCATTGTTATAGCTTTTATGATTTCAGATTATGGCAAAAAAGAGTGAAACAGATAAGTTTCCTCCTGGATTTTGTGAGTTTTTCTTTTCTTTACATTCGGTACCAGCTACCTCAGCTTCAATCGAACAATACTTTTCCACATTTAGTCTGGTTTGGAGCAAGTTACGTAATAATTTTGGAGTTGATAAAGAGCAAAGCTAGTAATAAGTGTATCGCCATTTGCGATATAAATTTACAAATATCACTGACTTCTATGACAATCTAATTTAATATATAATACTATTGCAATATATATGTTGCAAATTTTGCTAAAATTTTCAAATAAATTATTGCGAATCCCATTTCTTTCAAAAGACAAAAAAAGTCTTCAACTGATTTCTGATTTAAAGCGAATGAAAGAAACTATATAAGTTTAACATGTTTAACTTAAGGTAAGAATTATCTAAAGAAATCCATTTGTGGTTCACTTAATATATGCTTAGTGCAGCAAACTAGTCCCATGAGATACAGATGTACCTTTTAAATTAATTTGATTTTTTTCTTTTTATATATTTTTTGTTAATTCATACTTAATTAATGCAAATTAGGCCCAAATTTCACTGATAAATGGAGAATTCAGGTATTATATATATGAAAATTAGAAGTTTAAATTGCTCTCCAAAAAACTCAATAAAGCCCGAGAAAACCCCGAAAAAGCCCGGGTTTTAGAATAGTGGGCCCAGTGGCCTGGGCTTTTTTCTAACCCTGATTATAAACCATAGATAAACATACAAGATAGGACACTTACGGCAAAATCTGTAATGGCAGCAGTACTAGCGTGACTAGAGACAAGGGACAAGAACTAAAAAGCTTCCGAAACCAACCCATGTTGTTAAAATATGTTCATGCTCTACGTTTCGCATATTTATTCTTTCCTAAACGAGGCAGAGGCAGACGATATTGTAATTACTTGATATATTTAGCTTATTTTTTTTTATCGTACTTGTATACACCAGTAGCTTACAAAATAATAATAAAAGAAAAACCCTAGAAAATTTTGTTGAAAAAATAAATATGTAGCTTTATGAAGCTGAAATGTAAAAAATTAAATACAAGTATTGTTTTAATTTATTCACATCAAATAAAATTTTATAAAGTGTAATATCGGCCTCTCTCTATTTTTTTTTTCTTTTAGATCTATATAATTCTAAAAGAAAAAAAAAGAATAAGAAAAAAAAAAAAAAAGGATAAAAATTTGTAACAAGTGTGTTTCCCCATCAGTAATTTTATTATTATTTCTTATTAGTTAATATTGTAAATATTATTGAACTGATTGTACATTATTTAAATTAAAAACTATCTTTTTATTTTCTCTGTGATAAAGTGAAAATTTGTAAATTTTAAAAGATTATTCTAACGATTGTTTTAATACATTAAACTTCATTCATTAATAAAACATAGGCTATAAAAATTGTCCTGCCAAATGGGAATATTTATGAAATTTTCTGGGACTTGTAGAGGGCAGTATTTCATATATATATATATATTATATTGCACCATTCCTTTATGCAGCTTTAAATCCAATTATATCTTATTTACTTGATATATAACATTCAATACGAATTTTTTGCTTGTTTTACGCTGCTCTTATACCGTTCTCCTTTCATGAACGCAGAAAGAAAAAAAACCCGTTTAAGATTCTATTGAAAACGTAAACATGCAGCATTAAAAAAAGAAAGATCACAATAAGGTAGACACGCAGTAACAAAAATATTCCAAGGATGAGAAGTTTCTTCCCCATTGTTTCTAAAGGCGCTGCGATGGCAATCGCATTACCATTACGTTCTATGGAAGCATAGATTAAGGACCAAGATAGGACATTTACGGCAAAATCTGTAATGGCAACAGTACTAGTGTCACTATCGGCAAGGAAGAAGAACTAACGAACCTCCGAAATTTACCTATGTTGAAGAAATATGTTTATCCTCTATGGTTTGAATATCTATTCGTTCCTAAAACGAAGCAGGTGTCAGACGATATTCTATTCATGCTTACTTTATTTATTTAGCTGCATTTTTTACCGTACTTGTATTGTTCATTTTTAACTTACAAAATGATAATTAGACTAATAATATAAAAGAAAGCCGCCAGAAAATTCTGTTAAGAATGCAAATATATAAGTTTATAAGATTAAATTGTAAAAAAACAAATTCAGGTATTGTGTCAATTTTTTCATATCGAATAAAATTTTATTGAGTGTAATGTCAGTACCTCTATTTATTTTTAACTTTTAGATTTATACAAATCTAAAAATTTGTCGAAAGGAATTTTTCCCTATCTTGTAATAATATTATTATTATTTCTTATATGTTAATATTATAAACATTATTGAATTGATTGTACGTTATTTACATTAAAAACAATATTTTTATTTTATCTGTAAGGAAGTGAAAATGCATAAATTTTAAAACATTATTGTAACGATTGTTTAATACGTTAAACTTCATAAATTTATAAAACACGGGCTATAAACATTTTCCTACCAAAGGGGAATAATTATGAAATTTTCTGGAACTTGTGGAGTTCAACATTTCGTATATTTTTATATTACACCATTGCTTTTGATATATAGCACTCAAGACGAAATTTTTACCTAGTATTCGTTGCACTTAAAACCGTTCACTAATCATGTAAAAAAAAAAAAGAAAAAAAAAAACATATATCCGTGCATGAACATAGAATAGATATTAAATATATAAAATATAATGTCTATTCTATGTTCATGTATCGGTGTAAGATTCTATCGAAAACGTAAACATGCAACATTAAAAAAGAAAGATCAAAATAAGGTAGATACTCAATAATAAACATACTACAAGGAGTGGGAGTTTCTTCCCCATTGTCACTAAGGGCGTTACGATCGCAATCGCATTGCCATTACTCTCTATGGGAATGTCCGATCTTGGATGTTAATCTATGTATGGAAGTGTCTTATCTTGTTTGTTAATTTATGTTATAAACACGCAGCAATCCAACTTTCAGTTTTTACAGTTATAGTTTTTTTTAATAGAGAATCCATATTTGCACATTATCACCGAGCGATCAAACTTCTAACTCGAAAGAATGCATAGAACAACTTAATAAAAAAATTCTTCAGTTTATTCACATATTCTGTCGTCTGCGCGCCAAGGAGTCTGTAGTAGAGTTCGAAACTACAACAAATGATCTTTTATGGGTTAAAATATTGTTGTATAGGCAAACTTTGTGAAATTAGCATTTATACTGATAGTGAAATTATTTAGTCGCTACAGAAGCCAGCTTGATAGTCGATACAGCTAGCAATAAAATACATTTAAAAATTTCACTAAAGGTCGAGTAACTAGCGCATTACTTCTTTTAACCCCTTAACTGTCGCATTAAATTACGGTTTAAAAATTCAAATTGCTTATTAGACCACTTTTTTGTAAAAGAAATATTAACTTCATTTAATGACAGATAAAATTATACCATAATAAAGCCAATTACACTATTTTATAAAACTGGTGGGAATCAAACAATCTCTATAAAGGACATAGCCCGCACATATCATGGGAGCGAGAATTAAGGGGTAAAGAGCAGTGTTGCCAGATTGGGGATTTTTTTAATTCAGATTATTTGACTGTCATCACTTTTTTTAAAATAGTATAATTCACCTTATTTTTCAGAATTTTTAATCTTATTTTTAAATAGGCGTGCTTCCAACTCTGGAATGGCCCTAGGGTCTCCACCAGAGCTTCCAAATTATACTTTTAGGCCGTGCATTGTTTCGAAATTCATCTTAGTTCTTCTTCATATTTAGTTGGAGGTTACGCGCGGCGGCGTTGCACACCGCGTCGGCACTCCTTAAGCACCGCGATGTCATGTCATTTAAATAGGCCGAAAATTTCTATTTTAAAAAAGCGGTGACAATCAACAATCTGGGGACAAAAAAAGTACCCAATCTGGCAACACTGGTTAAGAGGGTCATCTGTTTGGCAGGTCTTGCTCCATCTGATATTGGCTGTAGAGATATTTATTTGATCTTTAAAAAAATAAAGCATAAAAGCGTGTGTATACATACTTAAAAATGGTTTGCTGCTGAATTGACTTGCATAAAAGAAAAGTGTTATTATAATAAATCCGAAGAAAACTCAGTATTTACAGCATAATTAAATTATCCATTTTTATTATGTATATAGGCCCTTTTAAATGGCGTCCTTAAAACGCTTTCAAACTTATTTATACACTTAATAAAAAAAAACTTGTTTTATTTAGAAAATCTTTTTAGTTTGGTAAACAATCTGTGAATATTTTTTTCATATTCTTTGTGAGAATCTGCTGTAACTTTCGATAGTAAATATAGTTCTTAGAATACGAATTTAGAATTTATGCAGTATACTACTATATACCCTAATTGTAGTATAGTAAAAAAACAAATTTATTTGCTGACAGAAACGAACGTCTTCGTTCTCAATCGGTAATCATGTAGAAGTTGATGGCGAGGTTTTTTTTTTACGGTTTGTTTTTTTCGATCAACTTTTCCTTTGTCTACAATGTATATATGCAGAATTTTATCAGGATAGACTCAGTAGTTTCTTATATTAGACCTACTGGCCCCTCATGTTTGATTATCCCGTGAGTGAGATCCTCGTTTGCATACATGAAAACTGAATATTTGATATTTCCGATAAATGCTTTTAAGTCAAAATTTCTCGCTATAAAGGGGTGACAACCGTTGCAAAATCACATCTAAAACAATTGGCATTGATGATTTTTTTTCTTACGAGACACAAGCGATTTCAATAATTTTTAGCTCACAGGCTATCAAAGCCTGAGAGCTAATCTGCCTGCCCGTTTTGTATGTATGTATGTATGTATGTACGTAACGCGATAACTCTTGATAGAAACATCCGATTTGCTTAAACAATTTTTTCTAGGTTCATCGTGATAAGGCGCATCCCTGATTAGTTTTGGCAGTTCATTGGTTAAGGATAAAGGGGGGAAAGGGGGGGTTAGTCCACCCCCCTTAATTCAGATAAATGGGTTTTTTATGCAGAATGATTCGATTTGCTCCGAATTTGGTATACCGGTTTATTATGTTAAGGAATTTCCCTGATTAGTTTTGGGGGTTCATTGGTTAAGGATAAAGGGTGAAAAGGGGGGTTAGTCCACCCCTCTTAATTCAGATAAATGGGTTTTTCATGCAGAATTATTCGATGTGCTCCGAATTTGGTATAGCAGTTTATTATGTTAAAGAGATTCCTGATTAATTTTGGGGGTTCATTGGTTAAGGATAAAGGGGGAAAAAGGGGGTTAGTCCAACCCTCCTTAATTCAGATAAATGGGTTTTTCATGCAGAATTATTCGATTTGCTCCGAATTTGGTATGCCGGTTTATTATGTTAAGGAACTTCCCTGATTAGTTTTGGGGGTTCATTGGTTAAGGATAAAAGGGGAAAAAGGGGGTTAGCCCACCCCTCTTAATTTAGATAAATGGGTTTTTCCTGCAGAATGATCCGATTTTGGTATACCAGTTTATTATGTTAAGGAACTTCCCTGGCTAGTTTTGGGGGTTCATTGGTTAAGGATAAAGGGGGAAAGGGGGGGCTAGTCCGACCCCCTTAATTCAGATAAATGGGTTTTTCATTCAGAATTATTCGATTTGCTCCGAATTTGGTATACCGGTTTATTATGTTAAGGAACTTCCCTGATTAGTTTGGGGGTTCATTGGTTAAGGATAAAGGGGGAAAGGGGGCTAGTCCACCCCCCTTAATTCAGATAAATGGGGTTTTTTGCAGGATTATTCGATTTGCTCCAAATTTGGTATACCGGTTTATTTTGTTAAGGAGCTTCCCTGATTAGATTTGGAGGTTCACTGGTTAAGTATAAAGTGGAAACGGGGGCTAATTTCCCTTCACTTATTTTTTGGAGGGGCATTATTCTTTAAAATAATCGTATAATATACAATTAGTGTGAATAGCCTGTGAGGTCAATGCCATCAGTTTAGCTGGGCACTTTTCTTTTTTATTAAAATATCTTTTGCTGTAGCAAAATCAGAAATTAATTGTTTAGTACGAAATAAGAATAAAAGCTATAATAGGTATGCGATTTCGCATACAAAAATCATATGTAAAGTAGCTGATAATGATGTATCTCTTTCTTGAGAACTACTAAAGGGATTTCAATAATTTTAAAAATAATTTTGGCAATAGCTCAGCTATACATTGATCGTTGGACAAGAAATAATAATTAAAAAAATTACAATATTTACGTAATGTTGCAAACGAGAAATATATAGATAGAGGTTTTTTTAAGTATGATAAGTAGACATTTAATTTTTTTTTGCCGAACAATCAATTTACATTTTTGCTTCGCCAAAACTATTAAAAAATATTTAAATCCTACCAGTAGTTCTTAATAAAAGGAACACCAACGTCGGCTGATTTTTTACCCAACTGAAAAGAAGGGTTTTGTGTTTCACTTGTATCTGTGTATGTGGATTTCTTTATACCCTTTTGCAACATATCAAAGCATATTTTATTTATTCAAAATCATAGGCTTTTTTGGTACTAAAAATACGTTTTTCCATCTCTAAAAATCCATAAAATTAAACTTATCACAAATACATAAATTTTATCGTAGAAAAATAGAATTTTCACTGTTATACTTGAAAGGGCACTAATAAAATTTACCTAAATTAAATATATAGCACGCAGATACTGTATAAAAATTAATTTTTTGACTTAAAAAAAGAGGTATATTTAAGTAAATGAATTTTCATATGAGGAAGAAAAACATTTTTGTAATTGGACCTATATCTCTAAAACTAACATTTTGTAATTAACTACTACCACTCATGTTCAAAATTAAGAGAATTTGCATATCTTATCAATTTCATGAAACGTACTGAATAAAAGGTAAAACTAGTGTTTTGAAAACAAAGATGCAAATCTTTATTGTCGAATACTGAAGCGTATACGTGTGCATGGGCGGAGTGGGAAGAGGATCAGGCTTTTAAAGCGAGCGTGGCAATTTTCGCGTTTTGTTCGTTTGAACACCTTGCTGAATATCTTGTTTTTTTTTTTTTTTTTTTTTTTTTTTTTTTTTTTTGCAACATTCGATGAAATTCAAAAGAAAATTGTAAAAATGAGTAATCGACGACCCAACGTTTAGATGATGGATCGAGTTGGCAAAGCGCGGGGAGACTGGAAACGGGGCAGTCTCAAGTGCAAATTCCTAGAGACTTCAATGTAACGCCCAGCGTCGTGTCCTACTTACGAAAACAGTTTAAGGACATTGGATCCACAGAGAGACAGCCTGGGCAAGGTCATCCAAGAGCAACGAAGATAGCTATTTGTCCATTATAGCAAGGGGTAACAAGAGTGCAACTGCTTCCCAGCTCTTTCGTGACCTTTATACAGCCACAGGCAGTTGATTCCAAGGGTTACTGTTTGAAAAAGGCTACATGACAGAGGGCTGTTTCAAATAAGACTTGCTTCTTGCGTCCCGTCTCTTCTGTACACAGGAGAACCCGTTTATCATGATACAGAGACCATCGACTTTGGACCAGGGATTAATTGGGGGACCATCCTATTCAATGATGAGTCTATCTATGATAAGTCTGATGAGTCTAAGCAGCCTAAATACAAATTCTCGACGTAATTTCATCTGAAGGAAAGCAGGAAATCGCTACCCGCCTTCCAAATCTCGAGCAAAATACCGTTTAATAGTCTGGGCAGAAATCATGTTGGATGGGCGTACATCCTTCCCTCTGCTTGGCAAAGACTCTATGACTGGTGTGATGTGTAGGGATGATATCTTGGTAACGCTATGTTCGCCTTTTCAGAGATGCAGTTGACCATCATTTCATTTTAATGGACTACAACGCACGCCCAGATAGAGCTTATCTGGTCTACAAATTTCTGGAAGGTGAGGATACTCGCTTTATGGATTGGTCAACCAGATATCCAGGCGTAAACCATATAGAATATGTTTGGGACGCTCTGGTGAGGAAATATGGAACTCGCTTTCCATCTCCCAGAACCACTCAGCGCTTGAAAACAGCGTTGATGAAGCAGTGAGATTAACTGTCATAGGGATCCATAAACTGCCTGATTTCCAGTGTGAGTAAGAGCTGTATGAAAGTAATAGGGGACCATACGTACTATTAAACCCTTTTTGATTCAATATTGTAAACTCTGTTTATACTTTCCGACGCTGATGATACTTACGTACGATCATGCGTGCGCATTATAACTGCTGAATGTTTATTTTTGTTGCATTATATAAACCTATGTACATACTTAATTTCATTAAAATCTGACCAGTAGTTTTGGAGAAAATCGACAAAACCTGAAGAATCTGTTAATTTTGAATATGAGTGTAGTTAATGTTATAAGAAAGGATTTTCTGTATACTTTTCATTTAAATTTCCAGAAAACACGTAGAAAAAACTGCAAAAAAGGAGACTTTTAGAACACTCACGATATAATTTATTTTGAGATCAAAAATAAACAACTGCAGTACACTCACTAATATCTGCTACTTGAATGCTAAAAGTAATATTTAACTTATCTGCTTCGCCAGATACTGTTTACGACTAAAATTTTCTTTCAAGTATATAAATGGCTTAAATTTGTTGCAAAAATAAGTATTCATGCTAAATATATTTTTCAAATGCATCACATTTAATTTATTTATAGCTGTTAGATAAAATAAAAACAAATGTTTTCAGTTTAACTTTCCAAACTATCGAATTAAATTTAGAGTTTCTTTTCCTTAATGATACGTACTAATGGATTAAACTTTCGGTACTGTAAAATTATATCTTTCAAATTAAACATTTATTTTTAAACTGAAAATATAATTTAAAAATTGTGATAAAAATGTGATTATTTTTCCATTAAAGGGTTAATTATGTATTTAATACTATAGATGATTTTGTTTTAACAATTTACTTAGCATTTATTTAAAGGAGTTATTTTAAATTTGAAATCATGTAAAAAAAACCGAAGGCCCTCGTAAATTCTTAGACATTTTAGAGACTGCTTTGTTCGATGAATGGTAATTTGTATTTTGAAAAGATTTCTATAATTAAAATTATTTTGTAACGTTTTACTATATTGAAGTCTTTTCACTCATTCAACAAACGTCAGAATTTCATTTCGTATATAAGATAAATAAGAGATTGTTCGTTTTAACAGTTCACTTCGCATTTATTATAGGAGGTATTTTAAATTTGAAATTATGTAAAACAAAGCGAAGGCCTCATAAATTAGACATTTTAGAGACTGCTTTGTTCGCCTGAATTATAATTTGTATTTTTGAGAAAAAGAGTTCTTTAGTTGAAATTATTTTGTAACGTTTTCTATGTTGAAGCCTTTTCACTCATTACACCAACGTCAGAATTTCATTTCGTATATAAGATAAATATAATACCAGAAGTCTTTCCTGAAATATACATAATTTTTATTAAACATCTGTTTATTTTTAGGTTGCTTCCTTTACAAAAAGCTACCTATTGCAGCCGTTCGGAGGAAAGCGATTTCAAAAAATTTTGGTATATTTTCATCGATCATGACCCCCAGACCCCGAAAACACCCTCCGTTCAAAATTGATATTATATATATATATATATATATACATATATATATATATATATGTAATATAGGGATGATATAAAGATAAGGCCTTAGTTAATGAAAAAAGGAGTTTAATGATTCTAGGTTATAGTTTACATATTAAATAGAAATTATATTTACAGGTACGGGAGGGTAGGGGTTTTCTCTGCAGCATACGCGCCCGCAGAATCATCGGAGTTCGGCCTCTGCTCTCGTCTAGAGCGAGATATGCCTACCATCGGCCGCGTCAGAATGCAATCTGCTCTCGGTTGTTACTTGTTTCCAGGCGAAGAGAATGCAAACTGCATATCAGCAAATTCAAACATCTGCTGTTCTGCGGTAACAAGTTCTCATGGAAAAGAGCTGACAATATCTGTTGCTATGAGTAGGGTTTTATGGGAATCTAAAACCACAACTCACACTCGGCCATCTTGTCCGCTTGTCGACCTCGACAGCGCGTTAAATAAGCAACAAGATATGTCAAAAACAACAACAACAAAAAAAAACTATCTAAAAATAATTAAAATCCAAAGGAAAAAAATTGTCATTAAATAATTAAGAGAATTGAGCTAAATAATAAAAAAAAATTAATTCTAAATTTTAAGTAAATTAATGCTGAGCTGCCGTGGGGTATCTCCAAAGAAAAAAAACAAAAGAATAAAAAAAAAACTCAGGATAACATCAATCATGAGACCGTCTTTCTCATGAGCCATCATCAGGGATGAAAAATATAATCTGAAAAGGCCGTCTGCCCATTATATTATCATCACGAAAACATACTGAAATCTGCCTCATCTTAGGTAGAATTTCGTAAAAAAAAACATCTTTATCCCAACGTCATTCGAGAATTAAAAATATTTAAAAAAAAGGTTTGCCTCGTCTAAGCAAAAAAAAAAAAAAAAAGGATTTCCCACCAAAAGGTTTTTTTTTTCGACAGCCAGCTCTTACTTCTGTAAAAAAAATATGCGATGGGGGGGGGGGGGGAACACATACATATATATAGCAATTCAATAAAAAGTTTACACATAAAATACAGTTTTAAAAATATAAATGCAGTTTTAAAAGTATAAATACAACAATATTCTTTTTCTTCTTGTCAAAAGTGAGTGTTCAAAAAAAAAAAAAGTCCTGTGTAGATAGTCATCTTAAATAAAGTTGTTGTTTACGCAACATAAAAAAAAAAAGGAGTCACTGCTTGGCAGTCAGGAAAAAAAGTTTTATGCAAAACTAAAAAAAAAGCACTGTTTTGCACTTGTAATAAAAAGTTTCAAGCAAAACTACAAAAAAAAAGCACTGTTTTGCTGATTTACTAAAAAGTTTTAAGCAAAACTACAAAAAAAGCACTGTTTTGCTGATTTACTAAAAAGTCTCAAGCAAAACTACAAAAAAAGCACTGTTTTGCTGATTTACTAAAAAGTCTTAAGCAAAACTACAAAAAAAAAACACTGTTTTGCTGATTTTATAAAAAAAATTGATTTGCCATGCGAGAAAAAAAAAATCACAGCATGGACTCAATAAAAAAGTTTTGAGCCGGTATATATCGCTCAGAGATTTAAAAAAAAATGTTGAACAGAACTTCGAAAAAAAAAAAACACATAAATTCTGTTAATATAGGCTGAAAAAATAAAGAATCTGTTACATATTCCACAAACTAAGAATAATTAAACAAAAAAAAAACTGTTGATAAAAATGCTTGGTACGCGATAACTTCTTTTAAAAAAAGCACCTGAAGTTTATCGCACTGTAGAATGGCATGACACACAAAAATACGAAGAAGAAAAAAAAACGTTCTGTGATGAAGATTTTCACCAATAATTGGACTCTTGAAATGGTGAGTTACACTGGTAAACACCTCATTCTAATGTTTCGTCCAGAAAAAAAAATAATCGTGGATGCTTGCTGCAATCGTAAAAAAAAAAACGAAGATATTGAAATAAAGTTACTAAGAAAGTCACAGATAGTAGCAGTCTATTAGTCTGTACGATATAAATGTTCTCAGAAATAAGCAGATATAGGTGTAAAACACAGAATATGTAAAAACACAGTTAAAAAAAAAATAGTAGTAATAATAAAAAACACATTTATGCTAAATTCGTTGGTTGCACTAGTGACCTATATACGTGAAGCATATTTCTTTTTGGAAATTTAAGTCTACTTTTTCTCTTTCTCGTTGTTGACTTCACAAAATGTCGGCGTATAAAAAATAAACAAGAAATGATAAGGAAACGCAGAATTTCGGTCCAATTAGTAACGTCACTCGAATCTGGAGATGGTTGGGATGTATGGAACGCCGAATGCTGATAAATGAGTCCGTTGGCAGACGTAAACAGTAATAAATAGATGGTCAATAAGAGAAGCACAGTCATGAACAGCTTGTAGGATAAGAAATTTAAATCGTAGGAAAAACAGCCTGGCAATAATGTTGCGAGATGTTTCAGATGTGCTGAGTCAATCACTGGGTCAACTTCGATGTCAGTAGGAATATTTTCATTCGAAAAATCTTTATTTACTCTCGGCGGTTTCAGATCTTGGGGGAAAGAATTTGAAACAAATGTTTCCGTTGTGCATCTTGCATCAGGAAATGGATGTACATCGGATTTATCTTGAGATTTCGTTGCAGATGCATTATCAGAGACAGTAATGCAGCTTATAAAAATACTTGTGGGTGGAGATTTAGTTAAAGTAGCGCCGTTTTTGTCGCATGTGAGAGTACCCTGAAATATGACATCTGTTCCTATGATAAGTGGCATGGGCATCTGAGAAGAATTAACTACGTAAACAGAAGTAGAAAAAGTATTATCGTCTATTTGTATATTGGTAAAAAACGATCCTATAGGTTGAATAACACGGTTACCGATACCCGACAATTGCACAGTTGCTCCGGTGAGGGGGGGAGACCCAATTTGTTTATAAATATCTTCTCTCAGTATCGTCAGTGAGCTTCCAGTGTCCAAGATTGAATTGATTTGTAAATTGAAAATTTTTACAGGTTTCTGCATGCGCGGATGAGGATGACACATTTCTACTACGTGGATTTGTTCGTCTCTGCGCGGCGACGTCTTGCGTGAAGGGGAGGTGCCTTGAGTCGAACGCTTGCGTTCCGGCGTTTGCTCTGTACACTGGCTGGAAACATGACCAAAACGTGCACATTTCATACACTTTTTCCCTTTATTTAAATGCACACAATGGGTAGATAGGTGTCCTGGGGCTAAACAATTGTAGCAAGTTAATTTTGCAGTTTTCTCCTTCTGGTTAATCTTTGGAGTGTTGGGTGTAGTCGATGACATTGATTGGTAAAATTTAGAACTCTGTTCACAAATTCGTTCGAAAATTTGGAGCTTGTTTTTAAATTCGGCAAGCGTGGCGCACCCGAATAATATAGCTTTATTATGTGGTGTATCGTTAATCCCATTAATTATATAGTGAATTAAAGATATATCATCTATGTTTCCTCTTTGTGCTATTTCTTTCATTTTCAGAAAATATTCCAATAGTTTTTCGTTTGGGCGACAGCCTCTAGCGGCTAGTAATTGATGTATCTGGGCGGACGAAGCTGATTGTCCAAATTCGCGAAACAATGCTTCTTTGAGCGATGTATATGAAGAAATGTTATTTTCACTACGTACATACAATAATGCTAAACTTTTTAATGCCCGCTCAGCAAACACAAATTTCTGTATGTCGGACAGTTGAAATGAATGGGCCAGAGATTCAAATCTCTGAAACCATGTTTGAACGTTTTCAGTTTTATCACCACTAAACGGTGTAATTAAATGATCAATGTCATGGAAAGAAATTGTCTGTTTGGGCGCGGAGTGTGTACAGTGTACACGCGCCTGGTCTGGCTGTACTGCCAAAGGGGAAGATAAACCAGTGCTTCCACTACTATTGTGGCTATCATCAAATTCGGTATCCGATTCGGAAACTGCCGTAAACGTGTCTTTAAAAGCCGAAATATCAACTAGTGCACTTAAAATACGTTGCCCTATATCTTGTTTTGATCCATGGATGTCAATGGATAAGATATTAGCAATAGTAATCAATTGTATCTGATCGTAATCGTTCAAAATTACTTTGAGTTTATTTTCATACTCATCGCTTTTGTCAGTAAAAGAAAAACCTTTAAATTTCCTTAAATTCGCTCTATTCTGGCGATTTTTATCGCAACCAAATATAAATTCATGCAATAATTTGATTTTATCTGTTTTAGCCGATTTCAATTGGCTTTTAATAAAGTCAATTTCTTGCAATTCCATATTAAAAGGCAAGAAAGGAAAGAGAAAAAAAAAACTTACTTCAAAAGGAGTTATCCAATTGAAAAATAAATTCCTCGCCACGATATATTGAAGTAATCCAATTAATGATCCGTAGAAAAAAAAATATGCAGTCGAAGATTCATTCCTTGTACAGCGATAACTATCTTGCACAAATAAAAATAAACGGGAGATTGAGCTTCACACAGATGGCTCACATCAGATGTAGATGAATCACATCAGCTGAAATGCAAGGGTTGATAACGGAACGAAACAGTTCTCTGATTTTAAACGTAGATCGGTAAGAAAGCCTAGGGGATTTTACTTTTTAAATTCGTTTTGGATTCAAATCGGCCTAGAGCACCCATGTAATATAGGGATGATATAAAGATAAGGCCTTAGTTAATGAAAAAAGGAGTTTAATGATTCTAGGTTATAGTTTACATATTAAATAGAAATTATATTTACAGGTACGGGAGGGTAGGGGTTTTCTCTGCAGCATACGCGCCCGCAGAATCATCGGAGTTCGGCCTCTGCTCTCGTCTAGAGCGAGATATGCCTACCATCGGCCGCGTCAGAATGCAATCTGCTCTCGGTTGTTACTTGTTTCCAGGCGAAGAGAATGCAAACTGCATATGAGCAAATTCAAACATCTGCTGTTCTGCGGTAACAAGTTCTCATGGAAAAGAGCTGACAATATCTGTTGCTATGACTAGGGTTTTATGGGAATCTAAAACCACAACTCACATATATATATATATATATATCTGACCTATGTCACACTGTAACTCTCGTATTTATGAACCGATTTGGATGTAATTCGGTGCGTACATAGTGCATACCAATGTCTCAACCGAGTTCGTTGGCCAGCTTCATCCGCCATTTTGTTTCAAAATGGCGGCCATTTAAAAATTTTAAAAAAATTTAAAATTTTAAATGTGGTACCAAAAAATTGAAAATGGAAAAATATTTTATTCTTATGTATTTGACCTTTATACAAAGACTCCGTAGCAGTTTTTGTTTCGTCTATATCTTAAAAAATGGCTGAGTTATAGCATTTTGAGTTTCTAGCGAAGCTGACATTTTGAAACGTCCTGAATTTTGTCACGCGATAAAAGGCGTATTTATGAATCCATTTGGATGTAACTTCGTTTATACATAGTACAGACCAATGTCTCGACCGAGTTCGTTGGCCAGCTTCATCCGCCATTTTGTTTAAAAATGGCGGCCATTTAAAATTTTAAGAAAAATTTAAATTTGAAATGTGATACCAAAAAATTGAAAATTGAAAAAATATTTTTTCTTATGTGTTTGACCTCTATAAAAAGATTCGGGAGCAGTTTTTGTTTCGCCTATATCTTAAAAAATGGCTGAGTTATAGCATTTTGAATTTCTAGCGTGGCTGGCATTTTGAAACGCCCTGATTTTTGTCACGCGATAACAGGCGTATTTATGAACCGATTTGAATGTAACTTGGTCTGTACATAGTACATACCAATGTTTCGACCGAGTTTGTTGGCCAGCTTCATTCGCCATCTTGTTTCAAAAGGGTTGCCATTTAAAAAAAAAATGTAATTTAAAATTTAAAATGAGGTATTAAAAAATTGGAAAATGAAAAAGATTTTTTTTTTATGTGTTTGGCCTTGATACAAAGATTCTGGAGCAGTTTTTGTTTCTGAAAATTTGTTCTTTTGTTTATATCTTAAAAAGTGGTTGAATTATAGCACTTTGAATTTCTATCATGGCTAACACTTTGAAACGATCTTGTATTTGTCTCGCGATACCACACGTATTCGCCTATTTCGATGGAAGAAGGCATGTGGATAGTATACATCAATATCTCGACCAAGTTCGCTGGCCAGCTTCATCAGCCATCTTGTTTCAAAATGGCGGCCATTAAATAAAAAAAATATATATTTAAAGTGAGGTGCAAAAAAATTAGAAATTGAAAAAGGTTTCTTTCTTAAGTATTTGACCTTGATATAAGGATTCAGGAGCATTTTTTGTTTGTTTTTATCTTAAAAAATGGCTCAGATATAGCAGTTTCAATTTCTAACGTGGGTGACATTTTGAAAAATCTGATTTTTTGCCTGCGACAGCACTCGTATGTATCAACCGATTCCGATGTGAGTGAGCATGTGCACAGCAATTACTAAGTTCTCGACCAAGTTCACTGGTTAGCCTCATCCACCATGTTGTCTTAAAATGGCAGGCACTTTAAGAAATCGCCGAATTTGGCAGCGAAATATAAGTTACTTTAAATAAAAGCAGCTTGGATAAAGCTGACTAATTTTGCGAAATTCTGATTCATAATGATTTAGTATTGATAAAAATTAGTATTGAATCTCCTACATTCGGTTTCCACTTAATTGAGCTTCGTGTGTTTGAATAATATAAGTTGGCTTTTTTAAAATAAGGAATATGAAAGCTACCTCTTCCTCCCGGCACTGGCCGGAAGGACTTTTTTTATTATAATGGTGTATATAGATTTAAAAATAAATATTCTTAAATTGATTGTATGCTAAATAACAATATAGAAAAGCAGAAGAATATGCTTATAGTACAATTATTTTCAAGTGTTTTTACTAGCAAATGAACATATGATAAATTATTGTTACTCAGAATTGCAATTCAAACGTAGTAATAACTTATATCTGTGTGATTTATGGTACCAGTTTACTATTATCCAAAGTACTTGAACGGTTTGTACTGAAATGAATGTCATGAAAGGAGATTGAAACTGTTAATTAGATGACATATTATGATAACTCTATTAATGAAATTGCTTAGTAGTAAGATTAAATATACATGATAAAATTTTGTTTTATTATGTTTTAAAAACTTTCCTTATTATATTCTACGCTTGAAAAAAAATGTAATATACACGGTGATATAAAAGTTAAAACAATATTGAAACTTAAAAAAAAATTCAAATTTATCACATCGAAATCATCAGTATTTATTCTGATATTATCGTTTCTGAAAACTAATTCTACTGACAGAAATAAAGTTGTATAATTAGAAATTGGGAAAAGTTTTAAAAAGAAAGTTGGAAAGTTGTATCATCACCTGGAAATCATCAATATATATTCCTATATTATCGTTCAAGAAAACTAACTCTACTGCAAAGGAAAAAAATATATATAATTAGAAAGCTGGAAAACTTTAAACAAATGCATCAATTACTGCATTTGTATAAGATTTTCGAACATGGATGAAAAGTGTTTACAGTGTTGCCAGATTGGGAGCTTTTTTGTCCCCAGATTGTTGATTGTCACCGCTTTTTTGAAATAGAAATTTTCGGCCTATTTAAAAATAGATTACAAATTCTGAAAAATAAGGTGAATTATACCATTTTACAAAAGTGATAACTGTCAAATAATCTGAATTAAAAAAATCCCTAATCTGGCAACACTGAGTGTTTGTGACTTTAGTTTATACGTTTGTCGTTCTATCTTTCTACCTGGTGCTCGTCTACCTGCACACTAACCTTTTAAGCGGACTCATGAGTGAAATTTGTTGAAAAAAAATCATTTTTGTTTTATTGGCTTAAAAAGTTCTTTGAACTTTCCCGAATCCAGTGGTATGCCCGTTTTTTCCGACCATTAGGAATAATCGTAAAAATTCAAGGGGTTACACCGACTCGAGCGCCACGCCACATTAATTTTACGCTAACATTTTATACTTATTTCTATTTTTAAATTCTATTCGCACCACTATATTTTAAAAATACATTTTCTGGCATGAACATGATGTTAAAGTACAAGTAAAAGTCTCTCTTATAAAAAAAGTGGTGCTAACCGAATAAAATTCGTGTAAGAGATGCTGGTCCGGAAGTCACATGGGAAGTGGCATAGAACCGATAAGGGTTAAAACATTACCTCATTCATTATATGAAACTAAATTTTATCCAAGTATTTATATATACTTTAATTCATGTGAATGATAAAATTGTGCTAGAACTTCACACAAGTTAACAATCACAATTCACAACAGTTCACAAGTTAACACACAATCTAAGTTTTTTGGAGCATAAATATAAGAACATATATGACAGACAATTGTAAAAAACTTTAATTAGTTTCAGAATTTTTTTTTTCTGAAAAATTGGCAGTTTTCTAAAAACCTTGAGCATAATCCAGTGAATGTGGATTTGAAATTTCACCAAAATCGGTCAGGTAGTTTCCAAGGTCTTAAAGCTGGCATATTTTCCATGGATTGCACCCATTCTTATCTTCCCTTGAATGTGGTTGGAATATTTATAAATTTAGGTATGATATTAAAGTATAAATCAACACGATACCTTTTGGCAAAAGTAACAATTTGGAAATTGTATGTTAAACGTGGCAAAGGATGTACTGTAACTAAATTTTCTTACTATAACTAGTTTAATAAATATTCAGATCTGGGTGCAATAGCTATTGTAATCTTATGCAAAAATGCATGATTTATTACGATTATGTATATTAAATTCAGTAATATGGAACTAATATGTCTCCATTTTAAATATGACGTAAAACCATGACAACACAGAATCATTACCTATCATGGAATATCATTGAATTAATTACGCATGATAGGATTTAATAGAATGAAGAACACCTTTATTAATGTCTTTTTAAGTCTTGATTCGATTTTCATAAAATTTAAAAT
The DNA here is from genome assembly GCA_963932465.1 of Maratus speciosus. Classification (NCBI taxonomy): domain Eukaryota; kingdom Metazoa; phylum Arthropoda; class Arachnida; order Araneae; family Salticidae; genus Maratus; species Maratus speciosus. The sequence continues at coordinate 221,265,260 of OZ010791.1, read as the reverse complement.
GACTCGAGAAAATCCTGCAACGATTATATAGGGGAGACCGGGGCAAGATGACTATGTTAACAATTTTTGTTGTTTTTTAATTCATTTTTAAGTATAGTAAAATTAATTTTATATGAATTGTTAGAGTATCCTTTTAGTATTAAATATATTACCATTTAATTTTTCAAATAAAAAAAAATAAAGGATAATTTTATTTTTTCATAACATTACCAAATCGTCATCTTGCCCCAGTACTGGGGCAAGATGACAACACTGAAAAAGGTTGAACATATTTTATCTTTTGAATATGTTACATGGTTTAACAAATGATAACTGTGTTTTTACATCTTACAAAGTATCAGACTAAGCATAATGCATTGTAACGTAATGTTGAACTGTTTAGTTGTGCAGCTAACAATAATCACAAATAAAAATGCCATTTTCATAATTGGAACATTCCTCATGCCACCACTCTTGGCATTTACAGCACTGGATCCATTTGGATGGCAAAAACGTCTTCCTCTGGTCGCCCCCTTTCGAAAGGCACCTCTCCCGATCAGATGCGCCCCTTATCCCCAGAGGAGATAGAAGCGCAAGGTCGGGCGGACAAACACACAGACAAACAAGCGTTTACAGGATTTTAATAGAATGGACAACACAGTTAGTTTAATAAATTCCGAAACACGGCGCTCGTCATCTTGCCCCGGACTGCCTGTTTAAAAATATTCGTTTTCATTGCCATGAAGGAAGGCCATTAATTGACATTTATTCATGGTAATAGGTAGTATTTAAACTAACAAGGAGAGGGCCAACCTTGGTAATCACAGATTTTGATTATTTTAATATGTTGTAGGGTAGAGATCCCTTAGTGTCAGGTTCAACGGATTTTATCCAACGCTCCTTAGTTCTTGAGATATCTGGGGTCTAATAATAGTACACAACTTAAATACTTACTTTGCAACGTCAGTGATAGGTTGGTCGTAGCTCAGTTGGTATGGCGTTTGTCGGCTGATCCGCGGGCCCGGGTTCTATGCCTGAATCCGCTACGTTTGTTTTTCTCATTTTTTGTTTTATAAATATATATACTTGCAAGTATAATTAATAACCTCATTGTCAATTAAAATTTATAATATTGTATATCAATTATAATTTTAACCTATTTAATTTTTTACTTTTAACTAAATAGTTGTATAAAACATCATAAAACTGTTAATTTTTTAAAAATCACTTTTAAAATGTATTTCATATATTCTTTATCGATGCAATGATATTGAGCAATTGTGTCAATTCGTGATTTTAAAGAAACATCATTTACGCATTGCTTTAACAAAGGAAGTCAATGCGATAATACTATCATTCTGTTTTTAAAGTAACAAGCATAATTATATTAAAAATTAGTATAAGAATTAAATTACAACCGATTTTTTGCTTATTAAAGATTTTTAAATTTGTAATACGTATGCTTGCGCTTTCAAATATTTTGCTTTCACCTTTATCTTATTTCTGCTTTTATTTTTATTTTATTTGAATATTATTTTATTTTATCATAACTAGATTGCACCGCAACAGATTTTGACACGATTTTGAAATTTTTATCATTCAATAATAGATTCAATTTCTTTTTAAACCTCTTTCAAGGATGAGAAATAATAGTTTAAAAATAAAAAAAGATAAATTTAAGTTTGTTAACATTATAATTAAACGTATGATATTAAAATTTGTAATTGAAATTATTAAATTATAATTACAAGTATATTTATAAAACAAAAAATGAGAAAAACAAATGTAGCGCGTTCGGGTATCGAACCTGGGCTCGCAGATCAGCCAACGAACGCCCTACCAACTGAGCTACGACCAACCTAGTATTGCGGTTGTAATGTAAGTATTTAAGTTGTGTACTATTATTAGACCCCCCGGTTTCTCAAGAACTAGGGAGCGTTGGATAAAATCCGTTGAACCGGACACTAAGGGGTCTATACCCTACAACATATATTAAAATAATCAAAATCTGTGATTAACAAGGTTGGCCCTCTCCTTGTAAGTTACTCATAAATATTAAAGAGAAACGATATATCTTACCTGTATCTGTAGCAGAGCTTATTTACACATGCATAAAAGTTATAACGTGGCAGCGATAAACAATAAAAGCTTCACAACTAACACAAAAATGGCGATTTCAGCGTCTGTATACTATTGTTTAACGAATGGCCGATAGGAGAGCCAGTAGTGTTTGGTTGATGCTACCACCTAGTGGAAAACGGAAAAATTAAGACATTCGTCATCTTGCCCCACTCTTCATCTTGCCCCGGTCTCCCCTGCATTAAATTTCAAACCATTCGGTTGGGTAGTTTTTGCGTTGTTATATGTGGACAGGTGGACAGATGGACAGTCCAGACGATGACTATAGGTGCTACGTATTTATATAATTTCGAACGCATCTATCAATTATACGTCGATTCCTTATTTATTATTCTAGAGATAATATTCTGACGGTGCAAAAAGGAGTTCGTAGATTCTTTTAATCTATCGCTGCAATGAAAGTGCAGGAATTATCATTAAACAGGTGCAAACTTTTGCTTATACAAATAATTATTTGAGAATAATAATAAAACAAAGCGTCTTCTGAAAGCTTCCTAAGACTCTTTACTCTATTTATTAATTTCATTAACTAAATCCTCCTTTCTGTTAAAGCTATGATACAAATTTTTATATTTCTTTTAAGATTCATTTTGTTGAATATTTATACAGATGAATTTTAACGTTTTTAATTACCATCCCCATAAGATATGTTTTGAAAATTTCACTCACTTTCGGGAAGTTAGGTATTTTTTACAATTACCTCTCTACTGATCTTTTATGAGTGTTCATGGTTATATCTCTCTATACTAGAAAAAGTAACATATGCCGTAATTGAATCTGTTGTGGCCGTTACACTTTTTATGTTGATAATAAAATAACTATTACATATAAAAATATGAAAGTCGGCAGTTATTTAGAGAAATGTATGATAAATACGCTGAAGCAGAAAAGTTTCTGAATCGAAGATATAGAATACGAAGAATCGTAGCTACTTAATGTTAAAGTTGTTCATAATGAGTCAATAAAATAGGTTTTATTTTCTCAAAAACTATGCATATTAATTTAACAACCTTTTGCAGGCACATGTTCGACTAGATTGGGATGTCCAATGTTCAGCAATTTTTTTTATTTCTCTAACTTAAAATTTTTTTTTCAATTTTTTATTCAAAATTTAATTATTTGAATAGAGATTTAATTCATAGCTTTCTTGAAATAGTTACGCTGTTCAGATAAATACGCTGAAGCAGAAAAGTTTCTGAATCGAAGAATTATTTTAATAGCTATTTAATGTTAAAATTGTTCATGATGGGTCAATAAAATAGGTTTTATTTTCTCAAAAACTATGCATATTAATTTAACAATCTTTTGCAGGCTCATGTTCGACTAGATTGGGATGTCCAGTTTTCAGCAATTTTTTTAATTTTTCTAACTTTTAAAAGTTTTTTCAATTTTTTATTCAAAATTTAAGTATTTGAATAGAGATTTAATTCATAGCTTTCTTGCAATAGTTAAATTTTACGTACTGATGCCAGATTTTAAAAATACAAAATAATATTATTTACAATTACTTATGGTTGAAAAATGTATTTACACGTGAATGTTAAAAAAGGAAGAAAACATTAAAATAATTAAATTGTTACTTGCGAAAAACATTTAATGAATGTTAAATTTAAACATATTTTAAAATGATACATTTAAAACAATTTTCTTGCGAATAATATTAAAGTGGTAATAAAGTAGCATAAAAGAAACGACTATCTCGTTTGTTTATGTATTTCATCACTTGATGCAGCATAAGTAGACGTAAATGCATGCTTTAGATTTATTTTGTACGAATTACTATTCGATAAATACATATTTGAAAATTCATATTACCTTATTAATTAAAATTAACAGTTTTCGTTTTATAAATAAAAAGAAAAATATGCATGAAGTTTCATTAAAAAAGGAAAAATAATTCATACATATCCTATACCCGTTCCTAAAAAGATCTCGAACTCGAGACAAAGATATTATTGCTTACTCGCAAACTATTGAAAAGTGACACATCTCGCAAAAATTCATTTTACATTTTGTTTCACTAGTAGGTCTATCATGGGTTCGTCTTGCTACACAAGCAATTTCATAACTGTAAATAAATAAATAGAATGCTAAATTCATCTTTAAAAAGTTAAAATTACACTATGTGCAAATTACATAAAAGATGAAAAATATTTAAAAAGTGTTAAATTACTTTAATATCCTTAGTACTTTCAACTATATACATAGCCTTCCTCAGAGAATACGAAAATACAAGCGTCTAATTTTCAAATTTCACGTAGTTGGTGTCGAAAGGAGTGAAAGTGAAAATCCGGAGCTAAAAATTGACTTTCACTTTCACTCCTTTCGACACCAACTACGTGAAATTTGAAAATAAGACGCTTGTATTTTTTTATTCTCTGACAAAGGCTATGTATATAGATGAAATTACTAAGGATATTAAAGAAATTTAACAGCTTTTTAAATATTTTTCATCCTTTAAGTAATTTGCACATAGTGTAATTTTAAGTTCATAATTGTAGTTATACAGAAAATCACTTCATTACGGAAAATCACTTCACTATATGTACATTTGTGGAGACAGAAGAGGAGTTGATTATGTGTGGAGGTAAAATTACTCCACCCTCCTAACTTCATCCCACGTCTTCTTTCTTAAGAATGTTATGTTTTTATGCACCTCTTTATCCCTGCATGCAGAGATAAGTGCTATAATTTCATGTTACGGTAAAATCATGCAAATTTTCTATTGCTTCTCCTGTGAAATTTACATTTGTCGTGAAGTGTCACTTTTCTTGCGGGTAAGTGATACATACGTGTAAATTTTCAAAACACTTTGTTTTTTAAAGACGAGTTTCTGAATGTTATTCCGAAGCAGAGTAATTTTTGTAGCCTTGAAACAAAAGAAAAAATAGCCATAGCTTCGTTATAAAGAAAGTGGGAGGCAGCGACATTTTTTACTTAATCATTTTATCCAAGATGATTGTGAAATCTGTAATTTATCTTACGTAATCAATCAAGAAAATAGCCGTCAGCTGTTGTGATAACAGTGGATGAGGCCTTGGGTACAGAAAAATCAAGCCTCCCAGGTAAAGGGAATTTCATGGACCCTAATTACAGAAGATCGCCTTTCTAGTCGGGATAATATCATTTAATTATATTAATCAAGTACTATTTTTAAAAGAGAGCAAATTAGCATGTTTTTAGAGCTTGGGAAATATAGATGGAGGTTGGCGGGTGTATTTTCTAGTACTTCAAAATATATTACATTGTAGATTTATTCTTTCATTATTAGTTACTTCACTATTTTATATACGTCTTGTTTGTATTTAAAAACCTTTAAAAATTATAAGTCTTATTAATAGGATTTGAGATAAAATATTTTTGTTCTAATAGTTTAATTTAAAATTCAGCAAAAGGAACTTTTATGAATATAAAGAAATATATTTTTTTGTAGGTGTTTAATCTGTAATTTATTCTGTTCTTTAATGCGTATTTGTCTCTTTATGATATGCTAACATTATATTAATTCATTAATAATGAGATAAATTGTTGTAACGAGTAATAACATAAATACACAAATTGTGTCCCTTGACAAAATTCTTAATTAAGATACATTTGTAACGAAGAGTTAAATTAGAATTTCTTAAGAGTCACGAAACGTGCATGATTCCCGTTATGCATACACACGTTTTACGATCCAGAAGTTAATCAAACACCCAGTCTTACAATTTAAGCAAAATCTTTAATACAGTGTTTCATATTTTAGTTATGAATGAAAGTTGAATTAAATGTATTTGAACAGAAACGCGCTTAAATATTTCAAACTCTTTCTCGACAATAGTAAGAAACATGAATAATTTATTGATATTGTCTTGCACTACTTCATTTTATACACTTTAATATTGATTTTCTATAAGAGGTTAAATTTTTGTCATATGTTCAAACGAATGGTGTATTTTTAATGATGCCTGCATATTAAAATATTCTCTTGAAATTAAGCAGTAAGAAAGAATCTTTACACTAACTAGAAGTTTTTTAAGCATTTCAAGAAAATAAAGCTTCTTTTTTTTGCCATTACACATGTGTGTGTGTATATTGACAATTTTTTCACCAACACTGAAACGGATTTGTGAATCTTTTTACATGACAATTCTTGTACATGAAAAAATTATTTCAGCTGAAAATAGTTGTCTGCCAAGTATAGTTTTTCTACAGAAATAAGTCAAACATTTAATCTATGATTGCCCAATGCATGTCAAACCTTGCTTACTGAACTGCCTCTACAAAGGAGTGACGACAGACAGGCAAACATTTAATTGATCGGGATGATTTTCGGAGAAAAATGATTCGCCAATAGTCTTATCAAGGCTATCATTAAGGCAAATCTAATGTTGACGACACTTTCACTCATCCAATCAAATTAGTCAAAGCAATTATTTCCAAATTCTAGAATGTGTGTTGCCATAGTATGAACAAAATCTTTCAAGGTGCACCCTGTGATTACATGTCACTTTCTTATTTATAAAGAAATTCTATTGGCAGCAATTTAGATTAAAATGAGTATGGTTAACAGTAAGATGTTATTGCGGACAGCCTCTATCACTAAAATTCGCCAATTAATGTTTAATAAGTAAATTATACAAGTGGTAAGTGTGATCACAGATCGCACAGAGGGTTTCGCTTAATATTCCTTTCAAAACACTTTATCCTTTTGCAAAATCTGTTAGTTCCACATTTCGAAACCAGATGGCGCACTCTATTCTAAACAAACCTCTATCCAAACGAAACTCCGTTTTACAACCTATCCGTAGTTATATTAGTCAAGAGGATTGGGCCCATGGCACAAGAGATAGGTAGACGCCCCCTATCGGTAAAAAGTGGAACTAAAATATGTAAGTCTATGGTGCATACTATGAAAGAGTGGTCAAAGGGGTGTCGGCAAAATTTAGAAAAGTGGCCTTGGGTGAAAAGGGGAGAAGATAAAAATTTGCTTAAAATACACAATTTAGAGGCCAGAAGGGTAAATAAATAAGAATTTTTGAAAATTCTATGATTTTTCGTGTGATCGAAAGTGTTCTGATATAAGTTTTAAATAAAATAAATAAAAAATAAATAAATAAAATAAAAATTTCTTGTTTCTAGCTGAATTAGGACCAGAGTTAGAAAAATTGTTTAAAATAGGCAAGTTAGAGACCGGAAGTGTAAATAATATAAAACTTTTTGAAATTTTTACGATTTATCGTGTAATCGCAAGTGTTCCGCTATAAGTATGCAAAATTTCTTAATTACTTAAAAGTTTAAAATACACAAGTTAGAGCCCAGAGTGTTAAATATAAGACTGTTTCGAAATTTTATGATATGTCGTTTTATCGCAAGTTTTTAGCGATAATTTTACAAAATTTCATGTCTTCAACTTAATTAAGGGCTCAGTTTGAAAAAAAAGCCTAAAATACACAAGTTAGTGCCCAGAGGATTAAATATAAGAGTTTTTCAAAATTTTATGATTTGTCGTTTGATGTGAGGTGTTCAGCTATATGTATGCAAAATTTCAAGTCTCTAACATATATAGTTTCTGAGAACGGGCACTGTGACGGACTGACAGACAAACGGACAGAGGAGTGAGACGAATAGAGTTTCGTCAGATGAACGAAACTCTAAAAACAGCAATGGTAATAATATGACTGGTTTTGCACAGTTGCAAGCAATTAATCCACCCCAAACACCCTTTAGAAACAGTAATATTTGGCTTTTTTAGTGAAAGATTGAATTACTATTTTAAAATACTGTTATTATAACTATATTACTATTTCAAAAATAGTGGTACCAATCAATTAATCTGAACAAAAGCTTCTTTCCAAACTGTCAACTTTGATAGTAGCATACATGTTACCAGGGTTATTAGAGGTTTAAACTAACATTTTATGTAACATCATTTACAATGATTAGTTTTGAACATTCTTTAATACTGAGAAGCATTTACTCTCAATCTGCTTATAATAAAAAATGTGTCCTCTTAATTTACTCCTGTTAATTCTAAACTTTTATCAAGGCAATATATGATGACATTCATCTTCGAAAAAAGAGATTTTGAAGTCAAATAATTGAATTTACGCGTGTTTTAATGTGCACCTTGTTTGGCAAGAACAAATAAAAAATATATTTTATATGACACAGAATATTGATTTAATGTCAGAAAACAAAACTTATTTAAAAATCCTGATTCAGAAAAAAAAAAATTCTCATATATTTTATATTTATCGACGTATGTTCGAAACCATATTAAAATTACAATAAATAAATAAATAAATTTAATAGAAAGAATACGTTCCGAAATGTAAACTTTTTTCCCACTGGCAATTTTGTTTAAGGGGACACAGTACCTTTTAAACTACTTTTTCGATTTTCAATAATACTCTAATATACTTAAATATAATGTCACTACAGATATTAGGTACTATAAAGCAAATACAATTTCATATAATTAAAAAAAAATCTTGTAGAACAGCCTATTTAACTAAAATTTAAATTTTTTAAAAATTAATTAAAAAACAAAATCCCTACTACTTTTTTAAATATGAATATTTTTGCTTGAAATTTTATTTCCATATTCCTTAGATTATACTACATAAAACTGTGCATGGGATTTTAGATATATGGGATATTACATTTAATATCAATCTTTATCTCTTTTGTATAGTAAAAAATCAAGGAAAAATAATTGAAATTCTTAAAAAAAAATAACTATAACCTTGAATGTTAAATCCATGAACAATTTTATGTAGTATGTTTTTAGGATTACGAAAAAAAAAATTGAAGCAAAAATATTCATATTTAAAAAAGTAGTAGGGATTTAAAAAAAAATTAATTTTTTAAAAATTTAAATTTTAGTTAAATAGGCTGTTCTACAAGATTTTTTTTGAAATCATATGAAATTATATTTGATTTATAGTATTAAATATAATGTCATTACAGATATTACAGTATATTACAGTATTATTCAAAATTGAAAAAGTGGTTTAAAAGGTACTGTGTCCCCTTAAAAATTAGTCCTATAATACTATCATGACTATTATTTACTTGTGCCAACAAAATACACTGTCACTTTTTCGTGTGTTACTTGTGGGGCAATCAGTGTTGCCAGATGGGCTACTTTTTTAAAATTCAGATTCTTGACTGGCACCACTTTTTTGAAATGGTAAAATGCGCCATATTTAATGACATATTAATTAAGGCGAAAACAAAGGTAATTTTACCATTTCAAAAAAGTGGTGGCAATCAAGAAATCTGAATTTTAAAAAAAGTAGCCCACTGGCAACACTGGGAGCAATAGCATGACGTATTATACGCATTATAACTATAATCCGTGAAGTATTTCTGTTTGTAAGTTTTTAATATACCAATTTAGGTGATAATAGAAACTGTTTTTTTCTGTGCATTTTAATGAAGACCGAGATATGAATAGTTATCGTGTGCTTTGTTATAATACGTAAATTACGGCACATTAAAATGCAATTATTTTTCTTATCGGACAAATAGAGGTGGACAGAAAATATTTGGTCAATTTCGTAACTGAAAAATTTATGGGATATTTATTACAAGTATCAGTTAAATAGAAGATTTCTTGTTTTGTATTGTAAGTTTGCATATATGCTTTCTTAAGTTAGTTTTGAGGTCTCAATTTGTATTAGTTGCGGACGTATTATGCAATGTGTATGGCTGCGATATTGGTTACTATAATCACCAACATTTTCATTCCTATACAAGCGTGCGATTTTATTCAAAATAAAATTTACAGTTCGCTGCTTCCAATGTCGATTCCTGAATCAAAATCATGAATTACCCTTGTACTTGGTTCGATTGACGTGAAAAGGTTCCCAAACGTATGGCAAAAACTGATTTACGGATGGGACATTTTCAGAGTAACGAAAGTTAGCCCCATCGAACTTTTAGAGACAACTTAATCTTGGCGTGTTTCACATTATCTCATATTTAGCTATATTTTTGCTGCATCCAGGGCATGTTTCTCCCGGTTTCCTCGGAAATTTCCTCAAACGTTCGGGAATGTTTAAGCAAAACGAATCATATAACACAGAGAAAACAAAATTGTTATAAATTGCAACAAACTGCTTTTGCTGGTTTAAAATAAAGTACTTTTATCTCCAATGGGCTTCTTGAAAAAAAAAATCGTGAGTTTCTGATTTGTGAAAAAATATCTGAATCAGAAAACTTAGACCTAGGGATCCAGCGGGGGCACACTTTATTATTTTCCTACCTCATCTTGTTTCCCTCTTTTTAGTTCGCTTTTCACGCAGTCGAGTTTTTTGATTTTTTTAATTTAATTTTTTATTGACGAATTGTTAGTTTATATTACTTACCTGTTTTTTTATTTACATGTATTGATGACTTTTAAGTTGTGTTTAATTGTTAGTTCTTATCTATAAATACTTTTTTGATGAGCCCTATAGGTGTCTATGAAAATTAGAGTTACAGTTAACCCGGGAGAACTCGCTGCATGAGATTTTCCCTCACCGTCGTACTTTTTTAAGACTCTTATTTAAACCATTTTTCATTTTAATTAAAATTTAAAAATGCTATTTAGATTATTTTACCTATTTGTGAGTAAAAGTACTAAGTCAAGCAGAAAAAATTATATTAAGCGAATGTAAAGTAAAAGAAAAGCAATTGGGCACCGTGAGAGAAATTCTCATTAGCGAGTTCTCCCGGGTTAAGCTAGAAATCCTACCCAAACAACTTTCAGGTTGTGTAATACATAAACGGATCTTCTTACTGTACAATAGTCTAGAAAACATCGTCTTCATTTTGAAAGACCTATCCAATGATATGCCACTCAATATGGTGCGTAATTTTTTTTTTTTCGTCTCTACCATCATTTTGTATTTTACGGCCGCCATTTTGAATAACTTATAAAAACAAAACCTGCCTGTAACCATCGGACGGTTAAGACGAATCGGTAAAGACCTAATTCCTTCAAATCCATCCAGTCGTCGGGATGTTTCGAAGGTATAAATAAATCAAGATACATACCCAGATACGCATCAAACACATAACCCTTCTTGGTAGTTGTGTAAAAACAATCAAATGACTGGACAAATTGTTGCAAATTTTTAACTGTGTGCAATACGAAATGAATTTGTTTTAGTTGATTATTTTGGATTAAAAAAAAAAAAAAAAAAATAAATAAATAAATAAATAAATAAAAAAAAATAAATAAAAATTCTGTTAAGAACTGTAGTAACATTTATTCGCTTTAAAAATTTTTGTCTTTACGTTTTACATTAACGAATGTTTCGCTTGTGAAGCAAAAAATTAAAGGTTTTCATATTTTCTAATTTAAACACTCAGTAAGGTTTGATAATTTTGAGAAAATGTTTATTAAAATCTGTTTTAATTGGGAATTAAATATGAACAACTTTCTTAATTTTACATTACAATATAATACGTTTTGCAAAGTATATTTTTTCCCTTTTAGGGCTTTTGAAAAATACTACTTCTGCCACAAATTGACAAAGCAATGAAAGGGGAAGATAAATTTACGGATTCATTAGGAAAGAACTTTATCTCTTGTAATCATTGTTCTTTTACATATTCCGCCCTTTTCGAATCATCATTATTGCTGAAAATTATTTCTTTTAAACTATTCATCACACTATTTTGATATCTCAAGGGTAGGGTATTTTTGATCGTCGTGTAAATTACTACACTAAATAATTAAAGAGGCGTGTAAAAATAAAATAAAATACTCTTTAAAAATTGTTTTAATTTTGGTGATTGATTTTATTTTTATTTTGAATCCTGATTCCAAAAGTATTCTTTCATCACTTGCATAATTTGAAAGAAATAATGTAAAATAAAAAGTTTTGACCTTTAAATTTAATTTTATTAATTCGTAAATCCATACACATTACATTTATATGCTGATTCAAATATAATTATCAAACTAAAAATAACTATATTAAAAAAGTTTTAAGATCGCACATTAAACTCCCCCCTCCCTAATAGAAACATGTACAAAAAAGTAGTTTAATATGAAATTGATCAATTTAGAGGCGTATTCTGAATTTATAATAGTTTCCTTTTTTCATGATTAGTATTTTAATGCAAAAAATTTACTCCTTTAAACCAATAAATATGTCTACCAGACTCATATAAAAACGTACATGATTCTAAATATACTAAATTCGTAAAAGCTAGACTGATTTATAGTGAAAATGTACGGGATGGGTTATTTTCATTATTTTATCCTATAACTATAGCAAAAGCTGCGGCTTTGCTCGTGTAAAAGTTGAAATATGCCAAGTGATAGAGTAGGTGGGGGGCGATTCGCACTGCCTGATTTAATATGAAGAAACATTTCTACAATCATGACCGCTAGGTAGTAGTTTGGTCTCATGTGTAGTAGTTGTGTGTTCAAACCTTATGAAAAAAGTAGCACTCCGTGCCAAGAAAATGAGGTAAGTTTAAATTTTCGAATTTTGATCTAATATTTTTTAAATTTCACTTTATTGTTTAGCTAACAGTAGGGAAGATCGGGGGAATGGCGGACACCTTAAGGGAATTTAATTTTTTTCACCTCAAAAAAATGTTTATTTTTTAATAGTAAAAATTCTAAAGATGAATCATTATCTTTAGTATCTGTATAAATTTAACCGTAATCATAACTGTAAAGTAAGCACACATAAAATAGAATTTCTTTCAACCTCTATACAGTGGTGGGATTACCCAGGATACTGGGGTAATTCCACCACTGTATCGGGGTAATGACGCCACACTTTAATGACCTAGTAAATAAGTAAAATGGACACTAGGAAACGCATAAACTACTAAAAATGTTTAGAAAGCAATAATTTATCAAAATAATGAATAATTGCAATGTTCCTTAAACTAGATTTATTAATGTGCTAAGCTTACAATTTAACTCAAATTGGAAAAGTCACCATTTTCCATGGTGGCAGCATTACCCCGAGAGGACAGTATAGTGGAAAACCCCCAGCAAAGCCGAAAGAAGAACCAAACTTGTTCAACAAATTGCGTTAAAATGTCGGCGAATGCATGTAGATTACGGATAATATTATCTTAAGTACCTAATGTTTCAATAAAAGGTGTTTACCTCTACTCATTTGAAGCTCCAAAATAAGAAGCAATTAGATGAAAACTAAATTTTTCACTAGAACAAACGAACGACGTACAACAAAATCATTCTCACTCTAGGCACTGGCCGTTATAGTGCAGGCGCAATCATTATCTCAAACTGCCGTTAGTTTTAAAACTATATGGGGTGGCGGCATAACCCCAAGTGGCGCAATTCCCCCGGTCTGCCCTAGTTCCAATTTTTACAAATCCAAAAATTCAGTGGAGAACGGAAGATCTATAGCTTCTAAATGCCGTATAGTTTATCTCGATCGCATTTGTTTAAACTTGTAGGTAGCTGGTTAAGTAAAATACTGCAGAATGGGCTAAAAGTACGCATCCATCTTGGGGCAAAGGTACGCACATGTGTCCTAACGTTTTAGCTAGATGCAAAGCTTTCCACAATTACGTTGTGGAAAGTTTTATTTTTTATATAGTATAAAATATAATAGCTATTTAACTAATATAAGCTAGTTATCTACATTTTCCTTTTTCTAGTTAAGTTTTTTTTTAAATATAGAACGTAGGTATCTACCTACCTACTTTTAAAAATCAATATTCTTGTTTCAGAAAACGATTTTGTTTTAAAGTCTTAACCCTTAACTCCTGTTAACGGTCTTACAGACTGCTGCTATATTCATTTTTCATAGCTTAACTTGTAATTTTCAATTTAACTATTGATGTTAGTTTAATTTTTATTTGTTTGGAAACTTAATACTATCGCTAAAGACTTCTAAATGAGGAGAACTTTTATTATAATAGGCCTTTACGTAAAGTTTAGCGCAAAAACAGTATCTTATGAGTCAGTCAACCCTTTTATTCATTCTACGATCAAGGGGTCTTTAAGAGGCCACACTAGTCACGGCTTGAAGTTCGAACGCTAATGATAAGTCTATGGCAACAATGTTTTCAAATATCTTGCTTGATTTTTAATATTTTTAAATGATTTTTTTTGCACAGGATAGCTGAGGACTATCTGTTTACGGGCTATTTTTTACTTTTCCGATTTTCGTTGTAGTTTAATTCTCAGGATCCTGTCAATTTAGGATCCAGTGAAATTCGAGGTATTGTGTCCTTTTTAGTCTTATAACATTCATATCAGCAAAATTCAGGAAAATTTTTTTAATAACAACGAAAATATAGAGTTTAAGCTTTCCAATAACATGCTTTCAATAGTTCTACTACAATTAGGCTCAGCAAAATATGCAAAGATTTTGATGAAAAATGTGTCAAAAATGGCCTCGTAATGTTATGCTCTCCGCCTCTACCAAGACGATGAAAACCACGCCTATTAAAAATATGATTGGCTAGTATCCAAACACTTTAGCAAATGGAAACGATTTAATTGTGATTGGATTATTGTATCGTGTTAAAATAGATCACTCCTATTTCAAACCTTGGATTTATTTTTTTCTAAAATTATTGTTTAATTTCAGCAAAAGACTCTTGAAAGAATGAAATATTTTAAATTCTATATTTCTATGAATAACGAAGGAAATTATACATTTCGTTTATATAAACAATTTCAGAACCGCACAGAGAGAGTTACAACATATAGAATTTATTAAGGAATCAAATTTCAGTCCGAGTTTATTAAGTAAAATGGTAAAAAAATAGACGAGTATTTTTTAAATTATTTTTTAAGTTAAAATAGTTAACAAATAAGTACGAAGTCATAATTTGTTAGAACATATTTGTGGCCTGGCCAGGAGACTGGTTTTCAAGCCTCCTATTCTTGTATATGTATAAAATATTCGACAATTTAACATTTTACGTTCGAAAAACAGTTTTTTTAATTAAAAATCAGCAGAATTTAAAGTTAATAAGTTTTAAAGATTGTTAACTTTAAAATTGTAAATCAACTTGTTCAAAATTTTAAAGAAATATTTTTATAGTTCATTACTTTAATATTTATTATTTTTAAGGGGACAGTACACCTTTAACAGTCGGAGAACGAAATTTGTCCTGTGTAACAGATATATTTTTTAAAGAGCCCACTTCAGACACGGAGAGAAAGTAAAACGAAGTCTATGGGGGCGTTAATTTAAAATTTCTCGCTTTGTTTTAATATGTTTTTTACATAGGATAGCTGAGCACGATCTTCAACCAGGCTAGATTTTACTTTTTAGATTTTTATTATATATATATATATATATATATATATTGAATGTTTTCCATTGAATGTTTTCTTTTCGTTCATGGTTTTGTTAGTAAGTTTTTTCCATGGTTATTTTGTTAATTTTCTCTGTAGTTCAGTAGTTTTGGGATTGGATGAGTAGTGTGTGTTTTTTGATATATATATATATAAAGCCCAGTGGTGTAGTGGTCAGGGCATCTGACTGCCGCACCGCAGGTCGAGAGTTCGACTCCCGACTGGGCAAGGTTCACTCAGCCTTTCATCCCTTTGGGGTCGATAAAATGAGTACCAAGCTTGCTTGGGAACTAAACACCGAGGGTCTCGCGTTAGGCTGACCACCTGGCCGGGACGCATGCTGTATAGCACCTCGGGCCTAGGGTCAAGAAAACAGAGATGGGCACTGTCGGCCCTGATCCTCATGGATTGTATAGCCGCAGAGTTTAGTTTAGTATATATATATATATATTAGGAAAGTTTCAATTTCAGAAACGATTCACCCCTGTTCCGAAATTAAAAGTATTTTTTTTTAAATATCTGAAACCAAAATCGAAAGAGTAAACACTAGCCCGGTTGTAGATCGTCTTCAGCTATCCTATACAAAAAAAAAATCATTTTAAAATGTTAAAAAGAAAGTGAGATAAAAAGGAAGTGAGATTTGAAAATAACGCTCCCATATATTTAACATTAGCGTTTACATTTTTTCCCCGTAACCTGCGTGGGTTCTCAAATGTAACGCAAAGATATTTTTTTTTGCAACGGTTAGGAAACGCGAAAATTTATCATTAACTTTAATAATGTAAAACTAAAAGTTATGAAACTGTAAGATAAAATATAGCATTTTATAAAAATATACTAGCTAGCAATTTTTTTTTCTAATACGTATTACCTTTTAATATTTTATACTTCACTTACATGGACATTCAAAAGTATTTTATATTATGGTCTATGTGGGAAAATACATTTGCGTGTATTTTAATGACATAAAACAATTTTAAACATACAATTTATTCGCATTATTGAAGAGCATAGGTACTTGTACAGGGGAATTAAAAAGTATATTTCGTTACATTATGGACTACGATGAAAAAACGTTTGCGGGGTATTTTAATAACGTTTTCTGTTACAACATAATGAAATTGATATGAATTTATGAGGCGCAGTAAAACATGCTTTCTGAAGGGATAGCAAAGCATTTATCATTCATTTACAGGGTCACAGAAAAGGGTTCAGTTTTATTACAGAAAAAACTGCTTGCAAAGTGTGTTTTAGTTATGTTTCACGATTTCAAACAAGATGGAATTCATATACGTTACTGAGGTTTACAATATGATGCTTACATTATAATATGATGTGCATCACATTTTATTTAATTTACAGGGGCACATAAAAGATATAGGATACAATATTGCATATGAAGTATTGTCTATTAGGGATGATTGCTGAAAGTGAGATTTCAGCTATGATATACGTTTTTAACTAAATTTCTGCATACTAGATTATATATATAAATTCGATAGACTACGAATAGGGCTACGCAAAAGAACTAGGAAGAATTGTTGAGAAATTGATTAATTTTATTTTCAAATTCAACTACATTTAGAAAGATATGTTTGGAAAATAAAAATATAATAATATACAAGGCTATTCAAAGAATTGGATGCATGCACGCCTATTTCAGACACGGGAAGGAATGAAAACGCTAATTTTAAGTCTATGGGGGGGGGGGTCATTTTCATATTTCTCGCTTTGATTTTAATATTTTTGAATGATTTTTTCTTTTTCTTTTTTTTTTCTTTTTTTTGCATAGGATATCTGGTGACTATCGACAGTGAGGCTAGCTTTTACTTTTCGATTTTGGCTATAGTTTTTTTTTTATATATATAATAGGATAGTTTAAATTTTAGAGCGGATATGAAAGTAAAAGTAATTTTAAAGAAAAATATCTGAAACAAAAATCGAAAAAGTAATAACTAGCCCGGTTATAGAGCGTCCTCAGCTATCCTAACAGTTTCTTAGCAACAACGAATGATAGCTTAACACTGTCATGATCGGTAAGGTCAAGTAAAGACTATAAACTAAAAGCACTGCTAATTTACCAAATTCCGATATAGGACACAGATTGGTAAAGGATATTACGGCAACTCCTCCTGATTATTAACTGGGAAGTAGAGGAAGAAGATGGAGAATCTCTGGAGATATTTGACTGTGAGCTTTCAACTGACAAGGTAAAAAAAAAATCTCTATCAGCAATGCGGGGAAAATAAAATTGTAACTTAGTCTAAAGATAAAGATGCAGAAAAATAAATTTATTTTCACTGATTTCTGATAAAGAAAAAGAATGCTTTGGTAAAATTGGAAGAAATTCGAAATATTGCTTTGAAATGGAATTCTATGAAATTCATTATCAGAATTGCATATCAATGTAATGAAAAATCCAAGCAGTTTTCAGAGAAAATAAAAACAAAGTCTTTCTCAAACAATTGTAAAAAAAAAAAAAAAAAAAAAAAAAAAAAAAAAACAGCTGTATTTGTTACAAAAATCTCCAAATTCAGAGTAATGAATTAAAAAAGGTTTTTATACACAATCTAGGTATAAAAACACAGATAGGATGTTTTTGTGCCTGTCCACAGATTCCTAAAGAGTGATACAAGATTTCACAGGAAGGGATTTGTTCGACGGGTGGCAATTGCACAGACCATCAGCTCATCAAGTTGAAGGCTGAAATTTTAGGATTAGATAGAACTCAATTAGCATATTAAAATGCAAATGGTCTGCTAAGTCATATCTTGATAGAAAACACCTGCACACCGGAGTTTAGTTTTTGATCGATTGGTTTATCATTGTATTTTGCAGCACCCAAATGTATGAAAATATTGAAGTTTGGGTGCATGAAAACACAATGGTAAACCTGCGGATCAACCACTAAATTGATGTTCTGCAGATGGTTTCCACCAAGATACGACTTGGCAGACCAATGCATATAGCTTGTATATAAAATAAAAGGTCAAGTACGAGTATTACTCGCGCTCAGAGAGTTCCGTACAATAAATATATGAATTATTAACTGTATTATTTAAAAGAATAATGAAACTTTGTAAAAACCTATACAACGTAGAGTTGGGTATAGCTGTATATATTAGAAAAGTATGATTGAGTATACCACAAAGGTTCAAAGAGATATGAAGCCGAAATAAAATTAAATATTGCTATTTTGTATAATTCTTTTTTTAAACGTATCTTAATCTGGATATGGTGAACTTAATTTGGTACTAACAATAAAAGTACTGCATATTTAAATTTCATTTGGCATTTCATAAAACTAAATTCAACATAGAAATATTTTTCTTTTTACAGTGTAGATGAAATAAAATCCTTGTTCAAAGTTTAAACTTGGCGTTGTACTACGCGCGTTTCGAAAGGAGGTCGCAAAGATGCAACTCGACTTTGTCCGTGCCGCGTTTTTTCAAATAGGTCTTTAATTATCATTTAAAGACACGGGAGGCGTATTGAGAGATCCACTCAACGCAAACTAGTCGCGAATCCCATAGTATTTATGCGATTAATTATAATTAAATTGGTCTATTTTTAACAATTTGATGTTTACTGCTTTTATGCTGCTACTGGGTATTGCATTACACATATATATCATTAAAAGTTGTTATCTAGTATTTAAAAACCGATGGTATATAGAGTACGCCGCCTCTGCCATTATGTATGTCCAAACCAACCGTGTCTTTAAGGGTTAAGGCTCCTGCCCCTGCCAGCGAAGACAATCACGAGCTAATGCTAATCGTATAGGGAAGGATTTTTCTAATATCTATTTTGTATTTCGATATTTAAAATTTTTTTTTTGGCATTATATAGCCGAGATCCGTCTCTACATCGCACCTTTCTTTACTTTTTCCTCCCCATCGGATTAGCATTAGCTCGTTAGTGTCTTCGCCGGCAGGGACAGGAGTCTTAATATCTCGGCGAATTACCGACGATTTTTTTTCGAAAATCATTATAAACAATGCTTTTATACTTTTGATACGATAGGTACCTTTAGCGCTCTTCGATACCTTTGCTGAATGCCCGCAAATAGAAATCTGTATGTAACAGAAAAATGCGATTTTATGAAAAACTATGCCACCTAGGGCAATCGCTATAATTTTCCTGCGAGTATTAAATTAACCTCTACTACCTCTAATTTTTTTTCATAATTTTAGTTTCAGTAGATTTGAAAATAGATTGGGGGGGGGGGAGGGGGGGGGCACATTTTTGCACTACATTTTCGACGATATCTCTGAAAATATAATATCTAAAATTAAAAGAAATGTATTTTTGAGTTATGCGTTACGGAATCTTTTAACCGATACCCCAAACGATACACAAAGAAAATATATTTCTTCTTTAAATAACCTAATTATCCCCTTTACGTTTTTCCCACATATATTTGTGAATGTTTAATAATCTGTAAATATGTGGGTCAATAGTCTTTATTACATCTCCCAATTTGAACTTCCCACGTTCCGTAGTTTACGAGTAAAATGGCTGTGACAGACAGACACAGGAGTGATCTTATAATGATTCCGTTTTTACTTTTTAAGTACGGAACCCTAAAAATCATGATTATTGCAACTGAGAAATACAAAAACATAAGAAGATGAATTATTGAAAATAAATAAAACAAGAAAGGAAAACCATGTGTCAAGTATGGATTATGAACCCTTTCCTACATTTTTAGTTCAGTTAGAAAAACACATAACACATTTGAATATACACATTTATTAATTCCTAACAATAGACGGAAACGTACTTCAATTGTTTTGTGAAGCTCTGTATGTTCCTTATAAATTTTTATACACGCCACATACTGAGCTGAAATTTAATTCAGAAATAAATACGCTGAAAATTACTGATATCACACTTCTAAGGCTAAAATTAGCTTAAGAATTGCTATCCATGGACGGCCATGTATCCAGTTTTTTGTCATATCCCTATTTATTTATATGCTACAATGTCACTTAGCCGACGGGGCATTTAGCAGACAGCAATTAGACGACAGGATGTTTAGCCGACAGCGACTGTTAGCCGACAAGACAGTTAGCCAACAGAGGACAATTATTCGACATGGACATTCATCCGACAGGATATTCATCCGACAAGATATTCATCCGACTTAACTGTAACGTAACTGTAACCTGATCTTAACCTAATTATAACCTAAGCATAAACTAACTGTAGCGTAACTGTAACCTAACCAATACCAAACTGTAACGTAACTATAATCTATCTGTAACCTAAACGTAACCTAAGTGTAAGATAACCGTAACCTAACTGAAACCTAACAGTAACCTAATTGTAGCCTAAATGTAACCTAACTGAAACCTAACAGTAACCTAATTGTAGCCTAAATGTAACCTAACTGGGACGTAACCGTAATCTAACTGTAACTAACGTTTATCTAATTATAACCTAATCGTATGCTAGCAGTAATGTAACTGTAACACAACTTTACCATGACCAAGCTGTAACCTAAGCGTAATCTAATTATCACCTAAACGTAACCTAATTATAACCGAACAGTTACCTAACCATAATCTAAACGTAACCTAAGTGTAACCTAATTATGAAGTAACCGTAACCAAACTAAAACCTAACAGTAACCTAATTGTAGCCTAAATGTAACCTAACTGGGACTTAACCATAATCTAACTGTAAATAACGTTTACCTAGTTATAACCTAATCATATGCTAAATGTTATGTAACTGTAACATAACTTTACCATGACCAAGCTGTAACTTAAGTGTAATCTAATTATCACCTAAACGTAACTTAATTATAACCTAACCGTAATCTAAGAGTAACTAATCGCAATTGTAACCAAACTGCAAATTAACTGTAACCTAGCGGGAGGTGCATAATATGAAAGAGCCAAAGGGCTGCCCAGTCCAATGATATATCACTTGAGGGATGTCGGAAAAGTCAGAAAAATGCTCCCGGTGATACAAATTGGGGGAGGGGGAACGGGAGGTACATAATATGAAAGAGTGATCAAAGGGCTCCAATGCGATGTATCTCATGAGGGGTGTCGAAAAATGTTAGAAAAGTACCGGCTAATTATACTATCCGCTAAATGTCCTGTCGGTTAATCGCCTTTTCGGCTAAATGTCCTCCCGGCTAATTGCCACGTTCGGCCAGTTGCCTGTCGGTCAATTGTCTGTATTGCTAAAATTATTACTATATGTCCGTTTCGATCAATTGTCCTGTATGCTGTATGTAAATTTCAGCTAATTGTGTTGTCGGCTATATGTACGTATCGGCTAAATGCACGTCTCAGCTAATTGCAATCTGCTAAATGTCTTGAAGGCTATTTGGTTGTCGGCTAAATGTCTGCGACCGGCTACGGGTCAAACATCTATACTAAAAGTAGTTGAGCTTGAAAATGCACAAATCAAATTAAAAAACATCTTTAAGTAATTCATAGTCATTCTCGGTACTACTGATGAAATCTTTTGTGTAGTGTCTATGCAACGGAATAGCAATAATTTCAGCAATACAGACAATTGGCCGACAGACAACTGGCCGAACGTGGCAATTAGCCGGGAGGACATTTAGCCGAAAAGACGATTAGCCGACAGGACATTTAGCTAATAGTATAATATGCCGGTACTTTTCTAACATTTTTCGACAACCCTCATGAGATACATCACATTGGAGCCCTTTGATCACTCTTTATATTCTATGCAATTCATATACACCACCTATGTGCCTGTGCAAAAATATTAGTTTAACTTAACTTATACCATAACTTATCATAAATCAAACATATCATAATTTAAAACTCACTATCAGCAATCATCCCTAATGTTTCCCTGTAAATGAACAATAAATTCGATGCACACCATATTCTTATCCAAATATCTTGCACTCTTTGTCTCCCCTTCTTCCGAAATTTCGTTTCCCGTTTTGCTCCCCTTACAGTATCAAGGTTTAAAATCTTTAAAATTCCTTAATATTTTCTTTAATTTTCTGTTTTATTTGTTACTTTAAACTAACAATAAATAGTCAGTCATAAATTTCGTTATCAATTTATTTCACCATATTCATTTCATTAAAAGTTCTTGTAAATTGCCTCCATCGAAAATGTCATTTCTCCCTTTTGCTCCCTCATCCACGGTACCCATATTTTAAAATAAAAACCCTTTAAAACGCTTTAATTTTTTAAATCTTTTCTGCTCAATTTGCCACTTTATTTTAACAATAAACAAACGATCATAAAAATTTCTCCTCCCCCCCCAACCCCAACTGAAATTGGTATTTCCTCCTCGCCTCTCCCTCTTACCAAGCATCTGAAATTTAAAGTACTTAATTTTTTTTCGTTTATTATTTTTTTTAACTTATTTGTAAATATTTTCTAAGGTAAGTAAATAATAAGTCGCCGATAAACTTCCGCCCCCCCCCCCCGCAAAAAAAGAACTAATTCTGCTTATTCCTCTTTTTTTTCCCTCAGATCACAAAATTTTAACCTTAAAAGTCATTGCTTTTTTAAAAACATTTTGTACTCTATTTCAAATGAAAATCAAATTTCAAATTTCAAAGTAATTGCTTAAAAGGCGCAAAGGCCAACATAGTGAAAAAGATTCCAAGCCGGGACTCGAACCCGGGCCATCAGTATAGCGCACTGACGTTCTACCGACTAAACCACTTGGAACGATACCTAGCTCGGAAAATTTCTCACTATTATATGTTGGAAAGGCTACAAACGCAGCACAAGATGGTATATTTATCGTGAGTCACCGACCTGGGACAAACACGAAACATAATTAAATCCAGCATCGATAGAAATTATATTAATACATGGAAATTATTCCAGAGAGAAACATTCGCCTTGCATACAATATTTCACCGACCTGGGACAAACACGAAACACAATTAAATCCAGCATCGATAGAAATTATATTAATACATGGAAATTATTCCAGAGAGAAACATTCGCCTTGCATACAATATTTGAAATATTGTATGCAAGGCGAATGTTTCTCTCTGGAATAATTTCCATGTATTAATATAATTTCTATCGATGCTGGATTTAATTATGTTTCGTGTTTGTCCCAGGTCGGTGACTCACGATAAATATTCCACAGCTTGTGCTGCGTTTGTAGCCTTTCCAACATATAATAGTGAGAAATTTTCCGAGCTAGGTATCGTTCCAAGTGGTTTAGTCGGTAGAACGTCAGTGCGCTATACTGATGGCCCGGGTTCGAGTCCCGGCTTGGATTGGTTGATTTTTTGACGGCCGATTATCTACACGAGGGATATGGGCCCGGGGGGGAGTGCCCTCCGTGGGGGTCTTTCTAAGGGAACCTAATCCATATTTACACATGGAAAATCCACGGCTCGAAGAAAACCACGAAAACTCCGAACGATTAGGCCGACGGGCGCGATTGGGATCGAACCCAGCACTTCCCGTCTACCAGCTTCGAACGCAGAACCTCTCGGCCACTGGTGGGGCCCCGGCTTGGAAACTTTTTCACTATGTTGGTCTTTGCGCCTTTTAAGCAATTACTTTGAAATTTGAAATTTGATTTTCATTTGAAATATTGTATGCAAGGCGAATGTTTCTCTCTGGAATAATTTCCATGTATTAATATAATTTCTATCGATGCTGGATTTAATTATGTTTCGTGTTTGTCCCAGGTCGGTGACTCACGATAAATATTCCATCTTGTGCTGCGTTTGTAGCCTTTCCAACATATAATAGTGAGAAATTTTCCGAGCTAGGTATCGTTCCAAGTGGTTTAGTCGGTAGAACGTCAGTGCGCTATACTGATGGCCCGGGTTCGAGTCCCGGCTTGGAATCTTTTTCACTATGTTGGCCTTTGCGCCTTTTAAGCAATTACTTTGAAATTTGAAATTTGATTTTCATTTGAAATATTGTATGCAAGGCGAATGTTTCTCTCTGGAATAATTTCCATGTATTAATATAATTTTGTACTCTATCTGTTAATTTATTGTAATCATAAATAATCATATAACTATACTCCTCCCCCACAAAAATTGACGCTTGCTCTGACTCTACCCTTACCAAGAACACAAAATTTAGTCTTTTTTTGTCCTATTTCTTATTCTTTAGTAAGGTAAATAAATAAGTCATCAAATAAAATCCCCCCCTTTTTTTTCTTTCCCTTATTTAAGTTTAAAATCTTTGAAAGTCTTTTTTTAATACATTTTCAGCTTTATCTGTTTCATATTGAACAATAAATAATCGATTATATAATTTCTTCCACCCCATATAAAATTGACGTTTTCTTTTCTCCCCCCATTATTTCCATGCTCATAAAATTTAAAGTCTCTAAAACTCCTAATTGCAATGTTTTTGCCCTATTTGTAAATCTTTAATAAGTTACATAATCGGTCATCTATTAAATCCCCCCCCCCCCCGCCAAAAAAAAAAAATCTGTTTCTTGATTTGTCTTACCCTCAACTCATGAAGCTAAAAAATCTAATTTACAGTCTTTAAAACTTTTTAATTTTTACTTTTTTTTCGTCCTAATTATAAATCTTTATTATCTATAATATTAACTAAATCATTTCAACTATGTACGAAAGTGTTAACAATAAAGCGATAGGTGTACATTTAATTGTGCATAAAAAACATTTTAACTGTATTTTTCAAAGGAAAATGTCTTTAGAGAGATATTTGTAAGGAAAATATTGTGGTTTCTCGTCAACGTGCAAGTAAATTCTCAAACCTTTCGAAATCATTTTATTCCGACTAGCTCAGAAAGAACCATCAAACGTAGATACCAAAGGTGCCTGAGTAATCGACTGAACCGAGTATGTCCATAAAGAAAAAAGAAAAATCATGCGTCTACGTCGATACTTTCCAACACTTACAGAACACTGTAACAAAGCTTCGCCGTTTAATAAAGTAAAGAAGATATCTAACTAAACATTTGTAATACCTATGACACGTTTGAAAAGCAGATTTCAACAATTGCACCCATAACCTGGAAGGTACTCAAATTCTTTTGTGCAGCTCATATGATGTATGCAGCTCATATGAGGCACTGTATATGATATATTTGTACTGCATATATTTGTACGGATTCTACATACTATGTTAAAATTTAGTTTTGTAAGAAAATACATAAAAAGTTGAAAATTCACCCTCGGCAATTTCTACTTATAGACGGAAACATACTTGAATTCTTTTGTTCATTTCTGTATATAGAAATTTTTATACACGTCAAACAGTATTAAGCTGAAATCTAATTCATGCAAAATCATGCTCAAAATTACTGAAATCACACTTGCAGGAATTATTTTCTATCGGCGGCCCATGTATCCAGTTTTTTGAATATCCCTGTATAGGATTTTATTTGTATGATACAAACATCTCTAAGCATATTAAATGTAGTTGAGCTTGTACATTTATAACTAAAAAAAACCTAACATCTTTAAGAAATTCATACTCATTCTCAGCAATGGTTACGAATTCTTTTGTGTGGTCCTGTATAGGGTTTGTAAAATATGTGCACACCACGCAGTGCGCAAAAATTTAGTTAAACTTAAAAACGCATTCTGTAATTGAAAATGTACTTTCAGCGTTAATTTTTAATAGCTATATCGGATACAGTATTGTATCAAAATATTTTATGTTTCCCTGTAAATGAACGCTAAATGAAATGCAGACCATATTCGAATGTAAGCATCTTGTAGTAAATCAAAGTAATGTGTATCTATTTCGTCATGTTTGAAATAGTGTAACGTGATCAAAATACGCTACAAACAGTTTTTCTCGTAGACCATATTGAACCAAGTTTTTTTGTCTGACACCGTAAATAATTGTTAAATGCTCATGTTGTACAGAAAGTAGGCTTAGGACACCTCAGAAATTCATATCAATTTCATTATCTTTGTGACAGAGTAATATCAATCAAATACGCCGCAAACGATATTTCTTCATGGGCTATAACATAACGGAATACTTTTGAGTCCCCTATACTCGTACTTTAAGCATTACACATAACATAGTCTATAGTAACAATTTTAAAGTGTGTCTCAATGTACATAAATTTAACTGTGTTTAACATTGTGTAACACTATTAAAATACATCCTAAATAATCCCCCCCCCCACGTAGACCATAATGTAGCGAATACTTTTGAGTGCATCTGTAAATGAACCATGAATGGTGCACCGAACATACCATGATGATTTTCAATATCGTATATCAATTACATGGCAATCCGACTATATTTACGCTAGTTAGAGCACGGATAGACAGACAGACGGACGGACAAACTCAATCCATAAACACTTTTCAACTTTCTTGGGAAGTGTTAAAAATGGAAAAATGTAATGAAAATAAAAGTATTTTAGTGTTATTTAGATTACGAACCGCTACAAAAAACATTCTTATTTGACCGCATCATTTAAAAAATATTTAGTGCTCAGAAATCCCCCCCCCCCACACACACCTGAATTTACTCCTGTGCACTTAAAATTTCAAATTGTTAAAACTCCTTTATGTTTTATAACATTCTTGTAAAAATAATCCATAATCTAAATTTTCTTCTGCCTGAAAATTTCACTAAAATTTTTGCCATCCTTCTTTCTGCTAACATCACACAAGTTTTTAATATTTGGAAAACTTTATTTTTTCTGTCGCATATTTTAGTGCTAACAACAATAAATTGTGTACTATATCTATAAATGACTACGCTGGGATTTAGATTTATACCCCCTCTACAGATGTACAGTACAAAATATACAGTTTATTTGTTTAACTTTTCCTCTCCTAATTTTATGAACATCTTATTTTTAACCTTCAATGTTATTTAGCTTTTATAAATCTCATAAATTTTATGTTCTAAAAAGAATTCGCACAAAAGATAGTTATTTTAGAATATTTGTACCTGATATATTTCCCCCCTCATTCAATATCTCCCCCTTGATTTTAAATGTAATTGCCTTATGTGAAATAAAATAGTTTTTATACTGCACTAATTTCAATTTTATGTTTGTAAAAGCTGTAAAATAAACCTAAAAAAAAAAAAAAAAAAAAAAAATTGAAAGTCAAATCGTTTTAATTTTTGCACTTTTATCATAAACAGATTAAAATTCTTTTTACGGCTTTTACCGTTATCGAGTCTCCACAAAACAGTGGGCTTTGATCTACGCTTGTAAAGCGAAGACAATTGAAAAAAAAATCCTTTACACCTGAAACCTACTGGAAATTATCACATGTAGCGCTCAGCCGAAGTGGGGTGGGGTGGGGGTTGGAATCGTGCCAGATAATTGGCCATTTGCTGATTGGAAGAGCTCGCTTGTCAATCATTTGAATTTAGACCATCCTTTCAATTCAGCTAAAATGC
Organism: Maratus speciosus; assembly: GCA_963932465.1. Classification (NCBI taxonomy): domain Eukaryota; kingdom Metazoa; phylum Arthropoda; class Arachnida; order Araneae; family Salticidae; genus Maratus; species Maratus speciosus. The sequence continues at coordinate 221,237,513 of OZ010791.1, read as the reverse complement.
CAGCGGCCATCTTTATTTCTTTTTATCTGTGACTGCAGTGAGCTCTTAAGACCGCTCATAGTATTTATGCAACAATTTTTGTCACAGTAGTTTGAGATTAACTGCTATTTGCGATCTCACAGACCCCCTGTTTTTTTCTTTTTTTTCATGGTTTAACTTACATTTTTCAGTTTAACTATAAATACTAGTGAAATTTACTAATGCTTTTGCATAACTCATTCGTTTTATTGGAAATGGGTCAAAGATACGCGATCTGCGTATCTTTGCCCCACCACTGCGTACCTTTACCTCAACCGATGGGGCAAAGATACGCAGAGCAATGGTTTTTAAAAAATGCAATTTCTCACAGAATTATAATTTGACAGAATGTCGGTTGATGGTAACACTTGGTTCTAATCTAACATTTTAATCTCTCATTACATAAGTTTAGACCAATGTGTGTGTTAAAAATGAAAATGTATGGAAAGTGCGTATCTTTGCCCCACCTACTCTATTTGTATGTCTAATTTTCATTGGAAGAAATTATACTTTTAGAAATAATTCAAAAATTACTAATTAAGCTACAGTTTGACTGAACTTCTTTATTATACTACATTAGGCAAATATGAGACTTGGATTGATAAGAAGAATTAAAACTAATTCCAAATTTATAAAGTATTTTGAAGCTTTTATGATTATTTCAGTACTCATTTGAAGTTTTAATTTTTTAGAAACCGTTCTTAGTACGAATTTACATCTTAAAATTAACCATCATCTCAAATTCCAAGCTTCATGTCTATTGGTTTACCACCTCTCTGGTGTTAGTGGCACTAACATAAAATGCCTATTTTGAAACAGAAACCGAGACCATTATTTTGATAACATTAATTTTGAAATCGGTTTGGCATTTCCTAATATTCCATAGAAATGGTAATTCAGAAACTTTTTAAAGGTTTTTTTAGAACATTTATTGTTCCTTCTGCTAACCCGAAGTGGTAGTGGAACTGGCATAAAATATAGCCAATGTAGAATCAGAGACAGTCACCATTGATTCGCAAACATTACTTTGTAATCGGTTTATTATTTCCTGAGATTGCATACAAATCGTAATTTAGGGCTTTAGTATGCTTTTCGCTCCTTCCCTTCACTCCTTCACCTCTTTAAATGTCGAATTTATTTTTCACACTCTTAGAGGGCATTTACATTTTATGTAACAACCTTGACATATTTAAAGTTTCTAGCCTCTTCAGTATCACAGAAATCGCAATTTAGAACGTTTTTTGCTCCCGCAGCCCTCAGGTGGAAGTGACACCAACATGAAATACAGCCTATGTCCAAGCAAGGGTTGTCACTATCAATTTCCAACCATTACTTTTGAAATTAGTTTGGTACTTCAAGATATTGCGTAGAATTCGCAATTTAGAGCGTTTTTAGAACGCTTTTTGGCCATTTTTACCCCTTTTAAAATATCGAATTTTTTAGGAAATGTCCTTAGAGATAATTTATATCTAATAAGTAACTACCATGACAAGTTTCATGTATCTAGTAGGCCCTTCAGTAACACAGAAATCGCAATTTAAAAAGTTTCAAGCTCCTGCTCCCCCTTTGGGGTAGTAGTATTTTATCACCGACATAAAATAGAGTTAATGTTAAAGCAAGGGCTGTCATCACCATCAATTTCCAACAACTACTTTTGAAATCGGTTTGATACTTTCTGAGATTGCGTAGACATCGCCATTTAGAACGTTTTTTAGAACGCTTTACGCACATTATCACCATTCGTAAATTTCGATTTTTTAAAGAAATGTTCTTAGAGATCATTTATATCTTATAAGTAACTATCATTCCAAATTTCTTGTTTCTAGGCCCTTCAGTAACACAAAAATAGCATTCATAGAACGTTTTTTGCTCCTGCTCCCCCTTTGGGGTAGTGGCACCGACATAAAATATAGCCTTATGTTGACATCATTTTGACACCATTATTTTTTAAACCGGTTCGGTACTTCCTGAGATTGCGTAGAAATCGCCATTTAGAACGTTTTTCAGAGCACTTTTTGCGCATTTTCACCCCTTTAAATTTCGAGTGTTTTAAGAAATGGTCTTAGGGATCATTTATATCTTATAACTACCCTTCCAAATTTTATGTTTCTAGGCCCTTCAGTAACACAAAAATCGAATTTTTAGAACGTGTTTTGCTCCTGCACCCCCTTTGGGGTAGTGGTACCGACTTAAGATACAGCCTATGTTCCAACAGGGACTAACAGCGTCATTTTGATACCATTACTTTTGAAGTCGGTTCGGTAGTTCCAGAGATTATCTCCTACAAACAAACAAATTTTACTTCTTTATAATATTAGTATAGATAAGCATTCAAAAATCTATGAAACACCCCTTTCTTTACAGAGTTTTTTTTTTTTCATCGCACATCTGTGTTATCATTTGAAGTGAGATTACACTAGCCAACAAGAAAGCCCTTTTTATCTCACATGCTATCAAAGCCCGAGTGCTAATGTGCCCGCAGTTTCTGTATGTATGTATGTATGTACGTAACGCAATAACTCTTGATAGAAATATCCCACTTGCTTCAAATTCTTTTCTAGGTTCATTCTAATAAGGCGCTTACCTGATTATTTTTGGGGGTTAATTGGTTAAGTATAAATTCATGCAGTATTATCAGTTTTACTTCAAATTTGGTGTACCGGTTAATTCTAATAAGGTTCTTCCCTGATTAGATTTGGTGGATCATTGTTTAAATATAAAGGGGAGGGGGGTGGTAATACCCCTTAATTTAGATAAATGTTTTTTTCTATCCGATTTGCTTTAATTTGGTATACTGGTTTATTCTGATAAGGCGCTTCCCTGATCAGATTTGGAAGCTCATTGGTTAATTATAAAGAGGGGAAAAGGGGCTAATTCCTCTTAATTTATTTTTCGAGGGGCAATATTCGTTGAAATAAGAGTGTAATATACAATTAGTGTGAATAGCCTGTGAGCTCAATGCCATCAGTGTAACTAAGCACTTTTCTTTTTATTGGTTCCTTCTTCAATCATAATAGTCAATCTTTACTAATTTGGGATCGAGAAAATCGAATATGACCTCAATTTGTTTTTTATTAGCTCTGGTTTTTAAGATACAGTATTACTGATATACGAACTTATATGGGGCATTGTCACAATCTTTTGACTTTCATGTCCCTGAATAATAATTTTTATTTTAACACACTTTTTTCTGTTTTTTTATTTCATATACTGGGGAACATCCCATTGCAGGATTGCACAACAATATTAACGAGTTAAATAAGTTCTGTAGGATGTTGGGGGTCCAAACACCTGGAAAAATCCTATACCGTCCCGTGTCCTGACGCTGATTTTTAAGTTTGGAGCTATCTGGATAAAATTGTTTCAATAAAAATAATTCGATGTAATTTTTTTCTGAAACTGGAACTATTGTTTTATATAAATATGTAGCTAAAAGTTAACCTGCACACATTTTTAGGGTTGTTATTTTTTAAACTCTGTCCCTGGGTTTTAGATTCCTTACCATCCCTTTTCTAAAATTAGGGGAGACGGGGGGAATGGCGAAACCTTAAGGGAAATTAATTTTTTTCACCTAAAAAAAATGTTTATTTTCTTATAGTAAAAATTCTAAAGCTGAATCATGATCTTTAGTATCTGTATAAATTCAACCATAATCATAACTGTAAAGTAAGCACACATAAAAAATATTTTTAAACCTCTGCAGAGTGGAGGGATTGCCCAGTATACTGGGGTAATTCCGCCACTGCACCGAGGTAATGCCGCCATTCTTAAATGACCTAGTACATGCATCAAATGGATACTAGGAAACGCATAACCTACTGAAAATAGTTAGAAAGCAATGTAATTGAGCAGAATAATGGTTAAGATTACAATTTACTTCATAGTTCAAAAGTCACAAATATAAATATTTTCTGAATCGGTTCCACTACATTCAAATGAGGCCATTTCTCACCTGATTTGCAATGGTGGCGGCATTACCCCGAGAGGACAATATGGCGGAAATCCCCAAGCAGCGACAAAAGAAGAACCGAACTTGTTCAACACATTGCATCAAAATGTCGGCGAATGTATGTAGATTACCGGCAATATTATCGTAAATACCTAATGTTACAATAAAAGGTACTTATCTCTACTCATTTGAAGCTCCAAAATAAGAAGCAACTAGATGAAAACAAATTTTTTCACTAGAACAAACGAACGACGTACAGCAAAATCACTCCGACTTTAGGCACTGTTTCTATTGTTTATTGACTTTAGGCAATGTTTCTATAGTGCAGGCACGTTCACTCTCTCAAACTGCTGTTAGTATTTAAACTAGGCGGGGTGACGGCATAACCCCGGGTGGCGTCATTCCCCCGGTCTCCCCTATACAGAAAATCATTTCAGATGCAGCCACATAATTTTTTAAAGTTTTTTCTCATGCAGAAGTATGCTAGAGAAATAATGTCTAAAATTCTTTGGCAGGAAATTTACTGTAGAATATAAATCAGCATTTAAATATCAATTTCAAACATCGTGGCTTTATTGGTAGTCTCACTGCCCCCAGGGTTTATTCCTGCACTTTTCGAGCTAAATTAAAAAAAAAATATATTTTAATCCAATGTTAACAACTGTTTCTAAAAATCAATGAATATTGTGGCTATCACATAGTCTTAACATGATTTTCCTAAAAATACGCGGTAATTTTCCTTATCGTTACATCCTTACCGTCCCTTTTTTCCAATACCATCCCCTTTTTTACCTTACCGTCCTTTTTTTAACACCCCTTTAACACAATGTTATACAAAAATTCTGTATTAAAAGTACTACATTGTTATTATTTCTTATTTGAATGCCCTGTGGGTACTATGCAAATTCATTATAAGTAAAAATTTAGAAGAAAATAAAAGTTATAGGAGTAAAATGGTAAGGAAAATTAAACTCGCAAGTTTAACTTAAACCTCAGTTAAATAAAAAAATTTTCGCTGCTGACTTTTTTCTTTATTCTGAATCATTAAGGCATTCGCCTATCAGATTAAAATGCTATTTTAGTAAGTTTAATTTTGTCAGATTTTTTTCCCCCAAAAGTCAAAAGATTGTGAGAATGCCCCATATACTAAACACCTGTACGTTGTTATTAAGATATCTGGAAATCAGTTTTCCCTGTCTGTAGTCTATATTCACTCTTTACTAATTTTGGATCTATAAAATCGAATTTGACCTTAGAATTTTGTTATTAGTTTTAATTTTAATAGATATAGGTATACTTCTGGTATACAAACTTATGTAGTAAAAACCTATGCCATATGAATATAATATAAAGTCAGCATTAACGTTACTGATAATCCACTAAATGTACAGGTATTATAAATAAGTTATAATTTTAATATAAAATATAAATTATCTTATAATATCATCGTATAAAAATATGTAAAAATCCATAGTTTTTCATTCAAATTTCACCATATTTCATAATACTTAGCTAACACAACATTTTAAATGTTATATTTGTTTTTCTCATACCCGAATTATATAGAAACAACTATTTTCGTTTAAACCCTTGGGGACGAGCGATCGGTGTACTTGCCGCGTAAGGTACTCAGAATCCTTGATTATTCTCCCTAGTAAATTTTTATTATAAATTTTGACTTATTTACTCCGAACATTTTCCCGATTCAATTAGGCAAATTTTTCTGTTTTGAGAAGCCGGTGATAAAAGATTAAAAATTCTGTAAAAGACGCTCGTCCCGAAGGGGTTTTAAGAAGCCTTTTCACTCCTGGCTAGTTTTATTTTTATTCATTTAGACAGAGTCTTGATAAAGTAGAACAATATACGAAACATCCTCGGAAATTAGTGGCATTCTTACTTAAACTAGATGCATGTTAGAATAAAGGTTTTTATTCAGATATGCGATATTTTAACACGAGTATTTCTAAAAGCCTTTTATATTGGGCTTTCAATTACTCCACTTTAATATCCCAAGGGTGATATATTGATCTTCCTACAAAAATATCGTTTGAAAAGTAATCATTAAATGCGAAAAATGTATACATAAATACGGTTTTGGTTAAACAAACTTAATCCTTCAATGTTGGCGACATATTTGTGCAAATTAAATGCATGCTAACTTAAAACCTTCTAATTTAATAAGGGAATGTACAAAGGACGTTAATTTCGAAAATTTTCTTCTTTCTATTTTAATGTCAGAAGGATAATATATTAATAATCGTATAAAATACCGTCTTACAAACATTATAATAAAAAGTAGAACTGTCCTTTTAAACCTTGACTGGGACTTAGTAAGCAAAAGATAATCTTGTGCAGCGATGGAACAGTGTACTAGCAGAGAATCAATTGACACCACAACATTTTATTAGTGTTCTTCATCTAACTTCGGGACAGAATTTCTGAGATTTTTAAAGGATACTATTTAAAGTATACTATATTAAAGGAGAAGAATACTATAAAAATTTAGTGGTGACAATCGCTCAACTGCTGCGCCACTGTTCCATCACTGCTTGTGAAATTAGTGAAACCTTTATTTAAATTAAATATCGATCACTATAAAACTTTTTTGTTTTTGTATATATTATTTTTATGTCAAAAGATTTTCGTCTAATTTGTTTGAATTTTCTGTATGCATAAATATAATTTTTTAAATTATTGTGATCAATATTGCAGTTTTATGAATTAAATTGCAATAAAAAACTTCTCCATGTAGCATGATGATAAACGTTTATTTTTATTAAATTGTAGATAAAAAAAAATCTTTCATAACTTTAACGGCATATTGTTTACAAATGTGAATTTTCAAACCAGTATATTTTATTCCTATGCTACTTTTTCTGATATATTTCATTAATTCCAAATGCTCCTCCAGAAGGTCGTGGAAAAAAAAGTAAACATCCCTACCAACTCCTGAACAAATTATCGTAGAAGAAATTTGCTGGTACCGAACTATTGGAAATAAAGTCTACTTTTAAATAATGTATATAAAATTTGCTTAGGGGGCCATCTGCATATTAAAACGAACCCAAACTACATTTTTTCAATGTCAGTACACAATTTTAACAAGATATTTCAAATCTTTGGTTCAAACTAAGCCTAGAGACTAAATTTCAAGTCATTTGAATGATAAGTTTTTGAATTAAAAACATTCAAAATTTAGTGCTTCTAATGTTAAATTACATTTTAATATTTTTAATAATATCTCCTGAAATTATACTCCTAATGTGCTAAGTTTTTGTGCAGCAATAATACTAAAGTACCCAAACATAAATGCGTTGAATTTGCAATTTTTATAATTTTATGATATGAATTATGAAATTAATATTCGAAAAAATTATGAAGTGCAACCTACAATTTTTTTTATGGATTTAGATTTATTAAGTCCTGCTTTAAAGAAATCCAAAATTTCACATTTTCCTTCCAAGTAATTTTCAAATTATGCTTAAAAAACGGCAAAATGATGGTTTAAGGGTCTATGATAGAATGGTTAAGGGTCTAATCTAGCAGTACGCTTAATGTGCCTTGATCAAGAAGGAGGCTCTCTCTGTCAACAAACGAGTACCGAACTTCAACTTGGATACAGCCCCTAAAATACGCTCCTTTTAAAATAATTAATTTCTCGGAAACTTATCGTGCGAATTGTATAAAAATTTGTTTTTAGGCTAATTGAAGGGTGTAGAGTTCATTTATGCTGTCAGAATTGTGTACTGCTGTTGAAGAAAACAAAGTTATGGTTCGTTTTAATATGTAGATGGCCCCCTAAGCAAATTTTGTATGCATCATTTAAAAGTAGACTTTATTACCAATCATGTGGTACCAGTAACTTTCTTTTACGACAGTTTTTTGCAGAGTTAGTATGGGGTGTTTACTTTTTTTTTCCCCCGACTGTACTTCTATAGAATTAAAAAATAGAAATTTTCTTTATGTAGAGAATTTGAAGAAAGAAATCCTTGAAATTTTCTTAATTTTATTTCACAACACAAAAACAAATCTTGACATTCACGAAAACTTAACACACAATGAAACATACAGTTCTGGTTTCAGAATCAAATTTCTCTAGTTAAAATTAACACTCTAATTAGTATGCTTTCATCATTTTCTTTATGTAGAGAATTTGAAGAAAGAAATCCTTGAAATTTTCTTAATTTTATTTCACAACACAAAAACAAATCTTGACATTCACGAAAACTTAACACACAATGAAACATACAGTTCTGGTTTCAGAATCAAATTTCTCTAGTTAAAATTAACACTCTAATTAGTATGCTTTCATCACATGAAAGCCTTAAATTACATTATAAAAATATATCCCCTGCCTAAACTGGGTGCAGATAATTAAATAGAATAAAGAAAGACAATAATGCAGCAGGAGCAACATTCTCCATGCCACACTCTCAGGAAAACCAAACATCAACTCTCTGATGATGTCATAATTAAGATTTCACAACAGCACAGAATGCATAGTGCTGCCATCTGTCAACAAACAGAATAACTAAACCTTAAATTTGATTTCTAATCAGTTTAGCACTGAACATACTCCCACCCATCAAGAAGCTATTCTTGATGCAAAGGAAGTAAACAAAGTTTTACAATAGGTCTTTTAAAAATACCCCTAGCGGTTTTAACAGTTACTACACGGACTATACCATCCTTACCTGGATGAATTTCAATAATTTTGCCTAATGGCCAAACAGAAGGAGGAACATTATCCTCTTTCAAAATTACTACATCATTTACTTTAAAATTTTCAGTATTTACTCTCCATTTTTTTCTATTTTGCAGAGTACTCAAATAATCAATACTCCACCTTTTCCAAAAACATAATTTCAATTTTTGTACAATATCCCAACGTGATCGTAAAGACAAATTTTCCTCATTTAAAGGTTCAGCTGGGGAAGTTATGACATCACCAGTTAAAAAATGAGATGGAGTCAATATATTTATACCATCTGAATTGTTATCACTATCAATTGCCACTAATGGTCTAGAATTCAAAATAGCTTCAATTTGAGTTAAAAATGTATAAAGTTCCTCAAAAGTTAAGTTAGTATTTCCAATTACACGTTTGATATGGAATTTTACAGAACGAACAGCGGCTTCCCACAGTCCACCAAAATGCGGACTCACTGGAGGAATCATATGCCACTCAATGTTTCTTTGAGACAAAAAATAACAAATTTTTTCATTTCTTTCAATTGAACAAATAAATTTATATAAATCTGAGAGTTGCCTTTTAGCACCTACAAATGTTGTGGCATTATCACTATACACATGTTGAGGAGCTCCTCTTCGAGAGCAAAATCTGTTTAATGAAGCAATAAATGCCTCGGAGGTTAAATCACTCACCAACTCTAAATGTAGAGCTTTAGTTGCAAAACAAACAAATAGAACAATATAGCATTTAGTAGTTTTCGCTCCTCTACCTCGATATTTCAAAATATTAATAGGCCCTGCATAATCGATTCCACATGCAGAAAATGGCCTGTTAGGAGTGACTCTGTTAAGAGGAAGATCTCCCATTAACTGTTTGAAAGAAGCTGCTCTATATCTACAGCAGGTAACACATTTATGAATACAATTTTTAATTATCTTCTTGGCACATACAATCCAATAACTCTGTCTAATGATACCCATTAACAAATTTAACCCAGCATGAAAATGCATAACATGAAAATATTTAACAATTAGCATACTTAATTTATGTTGAGTTGGCAAAATGACAGGATGTTTTGCATTGTACTGGAGGGGTGAATTTCTCAGCCTACCTCCCACCCTAAGTAAACCATCACTATCAATAAACGGACAAAGTGAAAAAAGAGAACTTTTTTTAGAAACTGGTTTGTTTGATCTAATACAACTAATTTCATCTGCGAAATATAGCTGCTGAATATAAGAAATAATCAAATTACCTGAATGTCTTCTTTCGTTTGTCGATAAAGGAAGAAATTTACCTTTACTCAAAGGACTGGTGTTCATTTTGCCAACTTTCTGTTTGCAATTTCTCACAAACCTAATACAAAAAGCTAAAACATCAACAATTTTAGTAAAAGAAGAATATTTTTCAAAAAGTAAATCAATCAAAGAATTATTCACAGTTACTGGAAAACAAAATTTAGAGTTCTTTTTCTCTTTATTTACAGTGTCTAAATTAGTTTTTATTTGAGGTTGTTCAGGCCAATGTTCTTGACTTAAAGAAAGCCACTTTGGGCCCTCCCACCAAAGGGAACAATCGGGAAGATCCTTAGGAGATAAACCTCTAGAAGCAATGTCAGCTGGATTTTCCTTGCCTGGAACATACCTCCAACAGTCAGATGGAACAGAGTCTAGAATTTCTGAGGTTCTATTGGCCACATAAGGTTTCCAACACCTAGGATGAGATGACAGCCATGATAGAACTACTTGCGAGTCAGTCCATGCAAAAAACTTAATAACGAAGGTATTCAAAATAGTCACTAATGCAGAATATAGTCTGGAAAGTAGTAAAGCACCATTGAGCTCCAGCCTTGGAATGGAAACTGATTTAAGGGGTGCTACCTTGCTTTTAGCAACTAAAATGGTCACCTTTGACTTCACTTCACCAGGTTGAACCACATATATGATGGCGGCATATGCTGATTCTGAAGCATCGCTAAATCCATGTAAAATGAGCTCTTTACTGGAAACTTGGATCCATCGGGGAATTCTAATAGAGCAAACTTGTTCAAATTCCTCTTGGAATTTCTTCCAATTTGCTTGGAAATTTTCAGGAAGAGCAGTATCCCAGTCTAACTTCATCAACCACAATTGCTGGTAAAACATTTTTATAGAGACAGTACATGGAGCCAAAAATCCTAATGGATCAAATAATTTGGCAGATTGTGAAAGAAATTTTCTTTTAGTTATGTTATCATCAAATTGTAAATTAACTTTAAAGACAAAAACATCATTTGAAGAATCCCTAATAAGCCCTAAGGCTTTGGAACAGTCATCAGGATGAATTTCTAAATTTGTTGACTCAAGAGAATTTGAAGATAAATGATTCACTACATCAACTACATCGGAAGAATTAGATCTCCACTTCCGTAAATGAAAACCTCTATTTTCTAAAGCCAGTGAAAGTTTCTCAACCATTTTAATAGCTTCTTCGCTTGAGATTGCACCGGACATACAATCATCAACATAGAAACTATCCTTAATTATTGAAGCTGTTACAGGATCATTCTTTTCAATATCCTTTCCAATTTGAAATAGACAACGAGTAGCTAAAAATGGAGCTGATGATGTACCATATGTAATAGTTCGTAGCCTGTATTCCTTTATAGCTGAGTATGCTGAGTCACGCCAAACAATACGCTGTAAATCTTGATCTTCTGGAGCAATCAAAACTTGTCTATACATCTGCTGAATATCAGCGGTAAAAGCAATAGGATTTGCTCTAAATCTTATCAAAATGGTAAAAAGATTTGGTTGTGGAATTTGTCCAACAGCTAAAACAGAATTTAACGAATTAGCATTAGGAGGTTTGCATGAACCATCAAACACCACACGTAACTTTGTTGAAATAGAGTCGCTTTTTATAACAGAATGATGCGGAAGATAATATACTTTGTTGCTTGCAGGATTTGAGTTTTTGTCGATAAGTGTCATATGACCAAGGTCTTCATATTGCTTCATAAAATTTCTATACTCATTTTCAAAATTTTTATCAAATTGAAATTTTCTCTCCATAGCAAACAAACGTGACACTGCCATGGATTTAGAATCGCCTAATGACATCACATCTTTATAAACTGGCAATTTAACTTCAAATCTACCTTCTGGTGTTACCTTGTAAGTTGAACAAAAATGTTGTTCACAAAATTCTTCTTCCTCAGACAAATGGGGTTTATTAACATCTATTTCTTCTGCTTGCCAAAATTTTTGTAATAATAGATCAACATTGGATTCGTTTTCAACACTAAGAAAATGAGATTGAATACTAGAAGAATATTTACATTTAGGTTCCAATTTTCCGACTACCACCCAACCAAACATAGAGTTTTGGGCAATTGGCTCATTCTCGGTACTAACAATTCTACCATATCTTAAAATAGTAAAGAAACAGTCAGATCCCAAAATAATATCACATTCCTGTGGTTTCATGAAATCTTCATCTGCTAATGTAATATTTTTAAGGTACTCTATATTTTTCGTATCAAGTAATTCTGCAGGTAATTGAGATGTCACTTTAGGCAGGATGTATGCCTGAACCTTTAAGGACTCAGTAGAAAGCTTTGAACCTACTGTAAGAGTTACTGAACCACGAGTTTGTCCAGCCAATACTCCAGCAATTCCATTTAATCGAATTCTGTCATTCTTTCTTTTTAACCCTAAAGTTCTTATGACATTTTCACTAACAAAAGAACATTCCGAACCAGAATCGAGTAGAGCTCTAAAAGAGTAAGGTTTATTTTCATTATTATATAAGAGAACTTTAGCAGTAGGTAGGAAAGAAACACATTTTGAATTATTGAAAGAAGCACTAGAATTAATTTGTAATTCGTGAGATGTTGACTCCTGTACAAATTCTTTATTTGACTGGTGGTTTTTATTCTCAGATGAATTTGGAAAAACTTTATTTTCAAACTTAGCAGTGCAAGCATTATTACTTTTATTCTCTACATGTAAGAGTGTATTATGTTTACTTTCACATTTAAAGCATTTCAAATGAGAATTTGGACATTCCTTAACTTTATGAGAGTTTAAACATAAAAAACAACAGTTATTACGCTTAATAAAGTTCTTTCGAGCAACAACATCCATGGATTTAAATTTAACACATTTATAGAGCGGATGTATTCCTTGACACTTTAAGCACACCTTTGAATGCTTATCATTAGAACTGTACTTGGAACCAACAAAATTTGAACTTTTGGAATGTTTCATATCACTTTCATTGTTAGAGATGAGCTCTAAAGAAGAACATCTTACACTTAAGAAATCAAAAAATTCTTTCAAAGTGGGAAATTCATTTTCTGTACTTTCAATGGACCAAAGTCTTCGGCTTTCCGGATCAAGTTTTTGAAATAACAAATATATTAACCACGGATCTCTATTTGTAGCTTCATCACCAACAGCTCTCAAACCCCTAATAACTTCATCACTAGTATTCAGCAAATTTCTTATATTTATGCTATTAGGATGCAGAACTGATTTTTGTTCTAAAAATAATTTAATCAAAGAATTAACAATTTGTTTCTTTTTATCATATCGATTTAACAACTTTTCCCAAGCTTCTTGATAAGATTCATTAGAAAGGGGAATATGCTTAATTAATGTAGCTGGTTCTTCAGAAAGTAACCCTTTAAGATACTGGAATTTCTGAATGTTACTTAAACCTACTTGTGAATGGACAGTGGAAACAAACATATCCTTAAAATTTGTCCATTCTGAAAACTTTCCAGAAAATACTGCAATATTCAATTTTGGTAGTCTAATATTACATTGATTAGGAATAGTAACAGAAGAACCTTGCACAGAATTGTGTGTTGCAACATTAACAACTTCTGAAGGATTCAAAGAATCTAGTTTGTTTTGATATTTAGTTTTTAACTGAAAATACCTGTCTTCAAATTCTGCTAATTCAGAATCATCATCATTTAAACAAGAATCTAATCTTAAGAACTCTTTAAGTAAATCATCTAATCTTTGTAATCTAATCAAAATTTCATTCTTAGTATTCACATTATCAAAACTATTCTCTAATCTAGTTACAGAGCCTTTCACCCTACCTCTCTCAATTTTAATTTGAGCAGATTTTTTCTCATAATCCTCCATTTTACACAATAACTTATAAGCAGAATAATTTCCAAAATAAAATTAATCAGATAACTTGAAAACAAAACTAATCAAAATTACTTCAAAATCAAAAGTAATCAGAATTGCTTCAAAACAAAACTAATCAAATTAAGTTCAAAAACAGAAGTAACTGAATTAAATTCAAAAACAGAACAAATCAAAGTCAAAAACAGAACTACTATAAAATGTTCATAATTATTCTTTCATACAAACAATAGAATTTTCTGTTCTCAAATGTGCATAAAATTAAAAATCTTCAAAATTCTTCAATGTAAAATAATAATTCACCATAATAATTAAATATTCAAATATTTCAAGCAAATAAATCATAATGTTCTTGAGAACAACAAGTAAATAAATCATAATAATCTTGAGAACAATTTTCTTTTTCAAGAACTATCAAAACATAATATTGTAGAATACTATTTTTTCTTATTTTATCAATTCAATAAAGAAGATACTAAATTGTTCTCATATTCTAAAATAATATCTTGCTAAATGCAACTTCAGTAGAAAAATTAAGCTTTAGCATCAAAGAACAATTTCAAAACAAAGCAAGTACTCACATATCACGCCTAAGTGCCTCCAATTTTCTTTATGTAGAGAATTTGAAGAAAGAAATCCTTGAAATTTTCTTAATTTTATTTCACAACACAAAAACAAATCTTGACATTCACGAAAACTTAACACACAATGAAACATACAGTTCTGGTTTCAGAATCAAATTTCTCTAGTTAAAATTAACACTCTAATTAGTATGCTTTCATCACATGAAAGCCTTAAATTACATTATAAAAATATATCCCCTGCCTAAACTGGGTGCAGATAATTAAATAGAATAAAGAAAGACAATAATGCAGCAGGAGCAACATTCTCCATGCCACACTCTCAGGAAAACCAAACATCAACTCTCTGATGATGTCATAATTAAGATTTCACAACAGCACAGAATGCATAGTGCTGCCATCTGTCAACAAACAGAATAACTAAACCTTAAATTTGATTTCTAATCAGTTTAGCACTGAACAAAATGATTATCATTTTATTTCAGTAAAATTCTAGCAAAAGACTTTTTACAGTCGTGAAAAAAAGTAAATATCCCCTGCTAACACTGCAGCAAATTATAGTACAAGTAAATTACTGGTAGCAAACGATTGGAAATATAGTCTGCTTTTAAATGATGTATATAGAATTTGCTTAAAGGTCCTTCTACAAACCAAAACCTGACCAAACTTTGCTTTTTTGCAATAGAAATACCCAATTTCGACAATATATTTGAAATCTTCGGTTCAAACTATGCCTAGATACGAAATTTCAAATCATTTAGATAAGATGTTTTTTGAATTATAAACATTTAAAATTTAGAACTTCTAATATTAAATTACATTTTCATATTTTTATTACTATCTCCTGAAAATATAAACGTAATGTGGAAATATTTTGTGCATTTTTAATACTAAAAACACAAACATGAATTGATTGAATTTGTAAATTAAAATTTTTTATATAAATTATGAATTGTGAAATTAATATTCGAAAAAATTTGAATTGCAACCAACAAATTTTTTTATATTTATTATGTTCTACTTTATGCGAATTCAAAATTTCAAATTTTTCTTTCAAGCAGTTTTCGAATTTTGCGCAAACAACTTAGAAATGATGGTTTAATGGGCTGTTTATGATGTGAAGAAAAGCATAATGTGAAAAGAATATATCATTTTATTGAAACATTTGGCCTCGCAAATCGAAACATATCAAGTGAGTGAAATGGTCATATTGGCAAGAAATAATACATTACTAGAAGCGACTTATGCTCGTGTTCACCCACATGCCCCAAAAACATGTTATTTTAGTAGCGTATAACTAATGGCTGTGTATAGGGGAGACCGTGGGAATGGGGACACCTTAAGGGAATTTAAATTTTTTCACCTCAAAAAAATGTTTATATTTTAATAGTAAAAATTCCAAAGCTGAATCATTATCTTTAGTATCTGTATAAATTTAACCGTAATCATAACTGCAAAGTAAGCACACATAAAAAAAAAAATTATTTCAACCTCTGTACAGTGGCGGGATTACCCAGAACATTGGGGTAATTTCGCCACTGTATCGGAGTAATGACGCCACTCTTTAATGACCTAGTAAATACATAAAATGGATACTAGGAGACACATAACCTACTGAAAATATTTAAAATGCAATAATTTAGCAAAATAATGAAAAATTACAAAGTTCCTTAAACTAGATTTATTAATGTGCTAAACTTACAATTTAACTCAAATTGGAAAAGCCGCTCTTTGCCATGGTGGCAGCATTACCCCGAGAGGACAATATAGCGGAAATCGCCCAGCAAAGCTAAAAGAAGAACCGAACTTGTTCAACAGATTGCATCAAAATGTCGGCGAATGCATGTAGATTACGGGTAATATTATCTTAAGTACCTAATGTTACAATAAAAGGTACTTACCTCTACTCATACACTCCACTCTTACCTCTCCAAAATAAGAAGCAGCTAGATAAAACTACATTTTTCACTAGAACAAACGAACGACGTACAACAAAATCACTCTAACTCTAGGCACTGTTTATATTGTTGGCCGCTATAGTGCAGGCGCATTCACTATCTCAAACTGCCGTTAGTTTTTAAACTAGGCGGGATGGCGGCATAACCCCGAGAGGTGCATTCCCCTGGTCTCCCCTACTACTGCCAATGGATATTTTAATTAGAAAACCTTTAAACAAAATGCTTAAAATAATTTTGGGATATAAATATAGACGCTGTTTTTTGTTGAGGTGAATCCACAGCATTAAAATCAGTTTTTGGTTAAATACTTAATTTTTACAGGACAAAACTTACCTAGTTATGATACTTTTAATTTCATGCTTTTTCAGCTTTTCTGGCACTAAAAACACATTTTCCGTTTATGATAACTAAATCATCGAAAATTCATAAAATTTTAAGTACCATAACTCAGTAATTTTTAGCTATAGCAGAGTACCTTTTTACTATCTTACTGGTTAGAACATGGAGAAACTTTCTCTGAATGAAGCTTATAGGACTATAGGACTTAGAAATAGTAAAATATTTTAAATCTCTTAACTATTTAAAATTACCTACTTTAACTTAAATTGGATTTTAAATGATGCATAACAAAATCTGAACTTTTTTGCAATTGAAACTATACCACTGAAACTAACGGTTTAGAAATTAGCTTTTGGTAAACGATAAGAAGAGACATCTAGTTTAAAAATAAGCAGAGTTTTAACAACATGATTTGTAAAATAAATGAAATCTTGTTCCCGACTTCACTGCTGCCATATGCTTTAACGCATATGCATAGCGAACAGCACAAGAACATGAAAATATTATTTATACACTTTTAATCAAATGAAATTTATCAAAGCAATACTAAAAACATGTTTTTCCGTATTTGGTGACTAAAAATCTGAAAATTCATTAAATTGCGAGTATCGTAACTCAGTAAGATTTGGTCATAGAATAATAATTTTTTACTGTTTTACGTGTTAAAACATTCAGAATCTTATTAGACTCAAACATTGTAATTTTTTTTTAATTTCTTAAGTATTTAAAAAGCAGCTATTTTAACGTAAATCGATTTTTATATGATGCAAAACAAAATTTGAAACATTTTTGCAATTGGAACTGCACTGGTTTTCATAATGATATGAACACTTAGTAATTTTGTGATATCTTGGCAAAAATTCATAAATAATTATTGGAAAACTCTTTTCTCGATACAAATACAGTAATTTTACATAATACATAGCTGTAAAAGAAATATGAAACTTTAAATTCATTGAAAATTAAAGAATTTGAATTTATCTAAAAAAATAGTGTTGCAAAATGATATAACATTGATCAAAATTATCACTAAACGAGCATGGAAAGTGTACAGGAATATTGAATGTCACTCCCAGAAGAAGAAACCGAAATATTCAAATTAGTTTAGCATATAATGATATTTCGCAGACTAGGAAATTTCCAAACTTGATCGCATAAGGAGTTCTAGAAGTAATGGTTGTAAAAGCGCTTTAAGTGGTTTTGAGAAAGTGAAAATTGTAGCTTTTAAGGATCAAGGACTTTCGGCCAGAGCTATCGCAAAAAAAAAATTGAAAAGATCTCCAGGTGTAATATTAAATTTTCTTCGATTAAAAGAGGATTATGGAGCAAAGAAGTTTCCGGGACGTCTGCCAAAGCTGTCCAAAACGGAAAAAAAGATCCATTATAAAAAGAATGAGCAGTGAGAAAACAACTTTAGGCGAACTTTCGAGAAATCCACTGATAGTAGTTTCAAAAAGTACTTATCCAGAGTAGTCAAGAGCTTTAAGATGTTGAGGTACAAGAAAAGAAAGCTCCAACCACGTATGACTAAAATGCATCAGCAGAATATCCTGGATTGGGCAAAAGATCACATGTCCTGGAAGTTAGAATATGAAAGAGTAATATTTTCCGATGAAAAAAAGTTCTATTTGGATTGTTCGGATGGTTTTTCTTATTATTGGCACGATCTGCGCATGAAACCAGAAATCTTTTCAAAATGACAGCAAGGTGGAGGTTCACTCATAGTTTGGGCAGCTTATGGATTTCATGGTAAGATCAACGTTGCGTTTCCCTCTGGCAGATTGAGTGCATTAACCTACCAAGATCTACTTGAAGAAAACTTGCTCCTTTTTCTGAGGAAATTGGCGGACCTTTCTGGATGTTCCAACAAGATAATACATCCATTCTAGTGATGGGCGATTCTGGAAAATTTGAGAATCGATTAAAATCGACATCGTATAAAACAGAATCGATCGCAATAAGAATCGATTCCCATATTCTAGAATCGATACTTGAATCGATATTTTAATGTTCACAAATTCACACAGATAAGCTGAAAAATAGTAATTCCAAAACGTAGGGAATGAACAGGGCCGTAACGACTGTCTCTCACCCCTCACCTCTATTTATGGGGAACCTAGACAATGTTAGCGGCCCAGAAGTAAGCTACTACAGACCTCTGAGTCAAATAATAAGGTTTTTTAATTTTTAAAATTATTATTTTTAAGATGTAATTTTGATAATAATTTATATTATATTTAAATTTATCTTTAAAAAAGATCTCGGTCATACAAAGAAAAAAAAAGAAATGATTTTTTTTTTCATCCGGAAAAGATGTACTTTCTACTCTTATTTCCTTCAACCAAACAGATGGGGACTTACTTCCTGTAAACTCCCTAAAACGTGTATAAACTTCTTAAAAATGCGCAGATGAGCGAAATTTTGAAGGCTCTAAATTTATTTAAAAAGTTAAATGGTTTTTCAGTCTTTTTAGGGTCTCCTATAAGCGTGGGGGAAATGCAAATATTGCAAATCTTCTTTTAAAGTAGCTGTGATGAATGTAATTAACCAATCGTCACATACTAATTATCCCCCAATTAATAATCAAAATTCTCCTTTTAATAATATATTTAACTAAAATTTCTTTCCCTTTTTAAAATATATATCTCCTTATCTCATTTACAGTTTATAAATATCTTTCTTTTTAATGTTTACCAAATTTTCAGCTGTTAAGAAAAAAAAAAATGTTCTCATCCTAGAGCCATAAACAATGAAATAACATACTTTTCTCTGGTTAACAAATAAATAAAAGTATATTCCTTGATTAAATGTTTCTTTTTTTCTTTTTTCTTTTTTTCCAGCAGTAATCTAAAAACTATAAACAGTTATTGACTCATTCGCTGACATGCAGAGTGCACTCACTGAAACAATAATAAATAAAAAAGAAAAGTATCGAGTTAAACTGATGGCATTGAGCTCCACAGTCCATTCACACTAAGTGTATTTTATACTCTTACTTCAAAGAATGCCTTTAGAAAAATAAATTAAGGGGGAATCAGTCCCCCCCACGTCACATCTCTATACTTAAACAATAAGATCACATCAAAATATCTCATCAGAGAAGCGCTTTATTAGAATAAACTGGTTATTAATTTTGAAGCAAATCAGATAGAAAAACCCATCTATCTAGATTAAGGGGGGTTAGCGTTAGCCCCTGTAGCTCCCTTTATACTTAGACAATGAACCTGCAAATTTAATCAGGGAAGCGTCTTACCAGAATTAACCGGTATACCAAAATTGAAGCAAATCTGATAATTCTGCATGAAAAATCCATTTATCTAAGTGGGAGGAATAGCCCCCGTACTCCCGTCCTTTATGCTTAACCAATGAACCCCCAAAACTAACCAGGGAAGCGCCTTATGAGAATGAACCTAGAAAAAAAATATGAAGCAAATCGGATATTTCTATAAAGAGTTATCGCGTTACGTATGTTTGTACATACATACAGAAACTGCGGGCACATTAGCTCTCAGGCTTTGATAGCCTGTGAACTAAAAAGAAAAGTGCCCAGTTAAACTGATGGCATTGAGCTCACAGGCTATTCATACTAACTGTATATTATGCTCTTATTTCAAAGAATAATGCCCCTCGAAAAATAAACTAGGGGGGGGGGATTGCCCCTCCCCGTTTCCCCCCTTTATACTTAACCAATGACCCTCTAAATGTCATCAGGGAAGCGCCATATCGAAATAAATCGGTATACCTAATTTGAAGCAAATCGGATAGCAAAACCCATTTATCTAAATTAAGGGGTATTAGCCCCTGTTCCTCCCTTCATATTTAACCAATGAACTTCCAAATCTAATTAAGGAAGCGCCTTATCATAATAAATTGTATACCAAATTTGAAGTAAATCGGATAGCAAAACCCATCTATCTAAATTAGAGAGGGTATTATCCCCTCGTCCCCCCTCCCCCCCCCTTTAGACTATAACAATGAACCTTCAAATATAATCAGAGAAACTCGTTGTGAAAATTAACCGGTATACCAAAATTTGAAGAAAATCTGATAATTCTGCATGAAAAACCCATTTACCTAAACTAAGGGGGGAGGGATTAGCCCCCGTTTTCCCTTTATACTTAACCAATGAGCCCCCAAAACTAATCAGGGAAGCGCCTTAGCAGAACGAACATAGAAAAAAAATTGAAGCAAATCGGATATTTCTATCAAGAGTTATCGCGTTACGTACGTACCAGTGGCATGGCGTCCGGTCATCGCTGGATGCGGCGATGACCAAGCAATATTTTAAAACTCTTAATAAGCTTTTAAAACTCTACGATCCAGTTTTAGCAGAACATTTGGAGTTCATGTATAAGTGAAGGTAAGATTTAAAGTTTCTTTTTTGAACATTCAACCATTGAATTTTAGAGTTAATAATTTTTCACCACAAACTTAAATAATTGCGTTGGCCACCGAAAATTTTCACGCCACGCCACTGGTACGTACATTCATACATACAAAAACGACGGTCACATTAGATCTCAGGCTTTGATAGCCTGTGAGCTAAAAAGTGCCAAGAGCGTGTAACTAGTGTGTGTGTGTGGGGGGGGGGACAGAAAATAAAAGAGGACATTAAAAGCTTTCAAACAATATGTTACATGAGATGGTGTGGAATAAACAATAAATATGCCCTCCGGGGGACAGGTAAGTCTCAAACGGTGGGAGGGGTGACCTCAAATGTATCTTTGGTCATGGTTTCAAAATGTGGATTTATAATAAAATAGAACGAGAATTGGGCATTTTTAAAATAGCATGCATATTTTGAACGGCCCTGTAAATTAAGATTGGGGAGGAAGGAGGGGGGGGGGAAAGGATTAGAAGGGACGAACTTGAAAAATACAACATAATAAACTAGTAAACCAAATAACTAGGCTTCTAAACAAAAGTATAACGATTTAACCTAGTATTGAATTCAGGGGGTGACCCGGGAGAACATTGGAATGTCCCTCCCGAAAATTTTGAGATTTTATGCTTTTTAATGGACAAATGTGCATCCCCCCTTACGGAACTCTAAAATCCCCCCCCCCCCCCCATCTCGACCGGAGCAGTTTAGAAATCAATCCGCCATTCAACACTGAACCTAAAAAGAAAAAAAAAAGGCTCTTATACAAAATTTTACCGCAATTCTGCCACTAAAACAGTAAAATTGGAGGAATCTATTCAACCCGAATTGTGGATCATGCGCGATGCGATTTGAATTGAAGTAAATCAAAAAATAACAATTTCACCCGCATCTAAAAATCGGCATCGAATCTGAACTGAATCGATTCGCCCGAATCTAAAGAATTGAAGTAAATAAAAAAATAGCGATTCTGCCCGCATGTAAAGATTGGCATCGAATCGAAACTAAATCGATTCGCCATTTCTGATCTTAATTTACGGGCAGAATCGATGCGTTAATTTTTTCTTGCTTTCTTTTGTCTTTAGAAAAAGAAAGCGTTGGATTCGTGAAAAATTTCGACTTCCGGTTTTCGAAGGATTTATAGTTTTAGAAGATCTTGTCTGGAATATGATTTTATTATTTTTATACATTGTCTGTCTGTCAGTCTGTCTATTTGTTTGTCTCAGACAAAAAAATTGTGGCCGGTCTATTTCAAGAACTAATGCATGGAATCTGTTGAAACTTTAGATTCAATTAGACTTTCATATAAATTGGTGCTGATTACTTTTTGATGTAAATCTACCGGCAGGTGGCGCTGCCATGCTGCATTTTTCCCGATTTTCGCAATAGCTCTATCTCAAGAACTAATGCACGGATTTTCATCAAACTTCAGTTAGACGTTGGCATAAATTGTTGCATATTGGATTTCGGTGTAAATCTCCCAACAGGCGGCGTTGTTATGCAGATTTTATCAGCAGTGTTGAATTCAGACAATTTTCTCCGGGAGGGATTTCTGCGAATCCAGAGAGGGACAGTTCTGAGGGGAAGGGGATTGGACTTTTGTACATTAAGCATAAAATCTCAAACCTTCTGGGGGGACAATTGAATGTTGCACGGGGGGGGGGGGGGCATGTCCCTCCGGGCTACCCCCGGAATTCAACACGTTTTTCTGGATTTAAACGATTTTAGGCATCATATCTCAAGAACTAATGAACTGAATTTCATCAAAATTAATATTCTGACATAAGTTGTTCATGATTAGGTTTTCGTGTAAATGATATAACAGGTTGTGCTGCCATGCTGCTTTTTTTTAGCAGTGTTGAATTCAGACATTTATCTCCGGGAGGGATTTCTATGGTTCTGGAGAGGGACATTCTATAGTTTCGGGGGGGGGGGGGAGAATTGGACTTTTGTCCATTAAGCAGAAAATCTCAAATCTTCATGAGGGCCATTTCAATGTTCTGGGGGGGGGGGGGAGGGTTGTCCATCCGTACCAGCCCCTGAATTTAACACTGTTTTTCAGAATTTACACGATATTAGCGATAATAACTCAAGAAGTAATGACCGGAATTTCATCAAACTTAATATTATGTGTCATTGACGTAAGTTGTTCCTGAGTTTTTCGTGTTAATCATGTAACAGACTATACTGTTTTTTGCATGATATTCGTGATAGCCATATCTCAAAACTAATGCACGGAATTTAATCAAACTTCATATTCTGTTACACTTTCAGATAAATAGATCCTTATTAGGCTTGGGTGTATACTGCCCAACAGCTGCCGCTTTTATTCTCTTTGAATTGGGATTTCCCGTTGCGGACATCTAGGCTAATATCAGACGAACGTCTTTTTGCACGCTTTTTTTTCGCTCTTACTCCGTCCCTACACATGATAGCGAAGGTGTAGGGATGGCGTAAGAGCGAAAAAAGCGTGCAAAAAGACGTTCGTCTGACATTAGCCTAAGAGGGTGTGGGCCGAAATTCAATGATTTGTTAGGAAAATGCAATGCTTATATTTTCTTTTAAAATGCACATACTTCAACGAACCTATCCTTATTGAATCCTCATGATGCGCATAGGTTATCATTTAAATTTGACACTCTGATAGCGAATTTTGAAGTTTTAACATTTATGAGGCAGATGAAAGTTTTTGGATTGACACATCCAACTACTTTATCTTCAATTTTTGAAGGAAAATGAAAATGATATTACCTTATTTTGTCTTAGAGACATCGATTAAAAAATTCATAGTATCGATTAAATCGAGTTGGCCATAGTATCGATTAAATCAATTAAAAAAATCGAAATCGCCCATCACTAATCCATTCACACGACAAACAGCACTTGGGAATGGTTTCTTAATTATGGTGTTCATGTAATTCCATGATCACCTGTTTCTTCCTGATTTAAAGCTTATGGAAAATGTACAGAGCCTACTGGTTAAAGCTGTTTACGCAAATGTAAAACAATATGTCACAATTTAAGAATTAAAAGCTGATATCATCTTCTACTGGAATGAAATCGATCAAAATATATTAAAAAGCTTTGTCCACTCCATGCCTGATCGCGTTTTTACATTAATTAAAATATCTGGTGCATACACTGGCTATTAATCTATATTTTTGACGAATGTTCATATCATTATGAAACACCTCAAAATGAAAAAATTCAGCTTATTTAATGTATAAATCGCTGTTTCAATTATATTTTATTATAAAGTAAAAGATTTGTTCAATTTCTAACATTGATTAGACTTCAGTTTGTTTTGTGACATTTTCTTCTTTTTTATGCTTGAAAAACTGGGTGTTCATATCATTATGAAACCCAGTGTATACCTCTAAAACTAACGGTTTAGAAATTAGCTTTTGGCAAATCGATAAGAAAAGACATGGTATATAAACACTGCTTTAGCAACATGATTTGTAAAAAACAAAATTTGATCCCGACTTCATTGGAGCCATTTTTATCAACGCTTAACCAAAGATAATCCACTAGAGCCTGACAATGTTATTTATACACATTTAACCAAAAGCAATTTATCCAAACAGATTTTTATTACGTTTTTCGAATTAGTTACAACTGTATAAAAATTAAATGTTCGCACAAATAATGCGATGCTATTGTCTTTCTTTTATTTACAGTGAAATTAAATCACAGAAATAAAAATGTTTCTAGCTCTTATTTTCTAAAAACACAGTATTGAGAAACTAATAAATAAATAAATAATAAAAACACATGCCCTTCTTTCTAAAAATAATCTAGTGTCATATAAATAAAGAAAAAACTTGTCAAACTCCACGATCAATATCCATTTTAAACATTCAAATTCAATGAAACCACTTCCCGATCAAAAATAGCTACCACAATAACTTCGTCAAAAATGCAACGAAATAAAAATTATTCCTATCCTCTGATCCCTTTTAAACATTTAAATTTAAACCGCCACCAGGTCAAAAATGGATAACGAACTAACTCTGCCAATGCAACGAAGTCGGAAGTATTCCCATCCTCTGATATCCTTTATTAAAAGACACGTTTTATTTTTCTTTCCAACAAATCCCATGTAATAAACTGATTTTATGCAACGCTATTTATCCGCAAAACAAATTACTAGAGTTTAACTTATATCAGTGTGAAGTGTTAAAAAATATTTTGTCTTCGTATTGAATTAAAGCAGTTGCAATATTAGAATCAACAGTAACGAATATTTGTAATATAATAACTGAAGCTCTATTCTATACAGTTTCTCAGAACATTTAACAGTCGTAGCGTTCTTTCTTAGCGAATGGCCAGGTGTTTGCTATTGAATTGGACTCTGATTGGTTGTTAGCGAATTGCTTCACAGGTACTAAGATTTACTCATTTTAAAGCAGTGGATGATACATTCTACCCATTGAAGCCTACTACAGACATGAAAGGAAGATTTTTGGCTGTCTGCGTTTGTTAATGATTTCTTTCTATTAATTTCGGCGCATCATAATAAGCGTTGATAAGCGTTTAAAATAAGATTTTTTTAATTTGAAAGTACATTTTAAAGCTCTTTTTTCATTAATAGCAAAAACAAATTTTGGAAATTTTATTTTTATTATAATTTTAATATGTATTTCTAAAGAAGTATCTTTCAGCTTTTTCTTTTCTTTATTTTATATACTTTGCTTGTAATGCGTTCCAAATTTAACAGGGACTTTCCGTTAACCCCTTGAAGGGCGGTGGGATAAAATATATCCCACCTAATTTAAACAACATTCTTACCAGAAAATTTTAACTAAATTTCATATTTTTATCTTTGAGGGCAAATTGTTGAAAAATTGCTCTTCTTTATTTTAAAATAAAATTTTTTGATTATTCCGGTGAGAATCCATTATTATAGAAACATTATTGCTTGCCCCTCAAGGGGTTAATCTGTTATAGACCGGGAGCCGGCAGTACACACAACCAGCTCATCGAGTTGGAGGCTGAAATTCCAGAATTAGCTAAGTCTAGATTCCCATATTAAAACGCAATCGGTCTGCCAAGTCATACCTGGGAGGAAAACACCTAAAAACCCGATTTTACCGGTTGACTCGTAGGTTTACCATTGTGTTTTCCTGCTCCCCATCCGCCATGTTTTCATACCTTTGGGTGCAGGAAAACACAATGGTAAACCTACGAGCCGACCGCTAAAATCGGGTTTTTAAGTGTTTTCCATCACGATATGACTTGGCAAACCGATTGCGTTGTAATATGGGAATAGAGTTTTAGCTGATTCTGGAATTTCAGCCTCCAACTCGATGAGGTGGTTGTCTGTGGTGCTGGCTCTCGGTCTATTACTAAATAATACATTATAAAAGAATAACCTTGTTATTTATCCTAATATGTTAAATAACGCACATCTCTAGTATTAACGTAAATAATAAAGTTATTATTAAACTTATTTCATAATTCGTGTCGAAATTCATTCGAGGTAATTAATTTAATATATTTACTTGTTAGAGCAATTATTTTCTATTTATACTTACAAATTTATTACATACTGCATCAACAAAATAAAACTTTTAGCAGCTTGAATACTTTGTTTACATACAAAGAGTCCGAATAAGTATTAAGTATTTCTCTCGAGGAATGATGATTTCAACTTTCTGAAATCACTATACCTTTGGAGAACTTTCACTAGGAAGATCAACATAAATATATTCCTGCGACTTAATAGGGTTTCTGTAGTAAATAAACATTAAACATTGAAAATGCTAATATAGAATAATGAATTCAGTTAGTTAGCAAGAAACACAGCTATTCCAATGCATTGGATTCAATGAATACAAATGATTTGTACCACTTATAAGGGAATGTTACTATCTATGTATATTATAAAGGACAAACGTGCTCTTGCGTAACACTGAAGTTATTTTGACCGTGGTAGCAGCAGACGATTAAATTTTATTAATTTTTATTGCAATTTTTAAAACTTCTAAATACCGCACATTTTAAATTTTTACACCATTGAATAGGTAAAAAAAATGTATTTTCAAATCCAATTTGTTTGAAAACTATATCACAATTTATTTGAAAACTGTACCGCAATTTACTCAGTATTTATTGTTTTCAAATTAATTTTTAGCTATTAATTTTTTTTTATTAAATCTATCATCGCGTGCACACGCTTTCCAAATATAAATAGCTCATCATTTGTTTCAGCTTATATTCCATAACGAATTTATAACAATCGTTAATCAATAAATAAAAGAATAAAATATAAATAAAACACAAATTTAAGATATGTAATCGAATTTCGCTTTTCGTTCCACTGAAATGAACAGAATCAAAAATGTTGATTCTAATTAGCGATTTTTGGCAATTTCTTCGCCTGTTAATTCCTGACGCCAGGCCAGTATGAATTTAGTGCTTTTAATGTGTTTTAAAATTTTATGTGAACCCATTAGTGCTATTTTTCATATAAATATGTTTTTTAGTATTATTAGTGGGCATTCGAAAAAATATATTAACGCTATCAATTAAAGAAAAATAAAAAAGAGACCGGTGCGAGGCTTTCTCATCGCATTCTTTGAGATTATTTGCTGGTACGTTTTATCATTACTTTTTGCATTTAAACTGCAATTCTTTTTATCAAACAAAGTGTCTTAACGATATATAATTATGCTATGGCAAAAGCCGCTTGCAGAACCTTTAAAAAAATACCTCATTCATCGCTGTGTCTTTAGTATGTGAAGAGAAAAAAAACATATTAACATAAAAAATAATGCATACTATGATGGTTTTCACCTATATTCTGTAACCTGGGAAGCGCGAATGTAGCCCCTTGTTTAACCTTTAACTGATGTTACCAGTCTCTCAGACCACGGCTTTTTTAAATTTTTATAGTTTAACTTGAAATTTTCAGTTTAACTACAAACACTACCGAAATTTTGTTCCGTTTGGAACTTTAGTACTATCACCAGAGACTTTTGAATAGGTGAATTTTAATTATAACATTCCTGTACAAAAAGTTTAGTACAAAAACACCATCCTGTGAGTTAATCATGCCTTTTATTCATCTTTCGATGGAGCGGTCTCAGAGACCGTTTCACACTAGTTATGTGACAAATTCTGTGACATCAGTTAAAGGTTAATTTAATGGCTGCACTGAATGTATATGGATATACATTGGACTCTCGGTAATGCGTCTCCGCTTAAGACGTACCTCCGGTTAAGGTGGACAATTTCATTTCAATCATCATATTCTAAGTAATGGTAAGGGCATCGGTTAATGCGAACTTATGCGGTTAAGGTTGTGCATATGTGACGTTATCACTTCAGGGGAGGGGGGTCTGGCATTTGATATCGTAAGATTATGTGGGGGGAGGGGGGTTGCTTCCTGATATCGTTATCATTTTTGATCCAACCAAACTTTTCTTTTTTCGTAATTTTTTCTTTACATCCAAATAATCTGTTACTTTTTTTATTATTATTATTTTAATGAAAATACAAAATGTTCAGAAAACCATTTCATTCCAAACTTTGGAATAAAACAACGTTTGGTATTCCTGTTCTTCTGCCTATGTGCATATAATTCGCTGTTACAGAAATCAGGAGCATAATATGTAGGAAATTATACTTACGTTTACCAGTAAAGAAAAAAAAAGAATGTTGTCCGCTCTTTTGTTGATAAGTTCTGTTTTTAACCTCTTCGGGCAGGGACAAGTACAAGAAGGCAATATTACTGTTAAATGCATTATGGAACAATAAGCTATTAATAAATATAAATAGTAACTAACTCTTTTAGATGTTGTTTGATATACATTTATTTCATGTATTGATATTTCATTGACTTCTTGAATCCGTAAAGTATTCGACTAATAAATGTATGATCATATGTGTATATTACTGCAAGCGTATAAAAAGAAAGAAAAAGAATGTACAAATAAAATTATTTTTAGACATTAATAACGATATCGTCAGGGGGGGGGGGGGGGGTTCGACGAATGATAACATATGATATCGTAAGGGGGGAGGGGGTCCAAAATTAGCAAAATGTTCATAACATTATATAATTATAGTCCCTTAGTGCTGATGAAAAATGTTCTCCCTTGGAAGTCCGCCCTAACGTAGGGGAGACCGGGGGAATGGCGCCACTCGGGGTTATGCCGCCACCCCGTCTAGTTTAAAAACTAACGGCTGTTTGAGATAGTGATTGCGCCTGCACTGTAGCGGCCAACAATAGAAACGGTGCCTAGAGTGAGAATGGTTTTCTTGTACGTCGTTCGCTTGTTCTAGTGAAAAATTTAGTTTTCATCTAGTTGCTTCTTATTTTGGAGCTTCAAATGAGTAGAGGTAAACACCTTTTATTGAAACATTAGGTACTTAAGATAATATTACCCGTAATGTACATGCATTCGCCGACATTTTGATGCAATGTGTTGAATAAGTTCGGTTCTTCTTTCGGCTTTGCTTGGGGATTTCCGCCATATTGTCCTCTCGGGGTAATGCCGCCGCTATGCAAATCGGGTGAGAAATGGCCTCATTTTCATGTAGTGGAGCCGATTCAGCAGAGTGACTTTTGCAATATGAAGTAAATCGTAAGCTTAACCATTATTCTGCTCAATTACATTGCTTTCTAACTATTTCCAGTAGGTTGTGTGTTTCCTAGTATCCATTTGATGCATGTACTAGGTCATTAAAGAGTGGCGACATTACCCCGGTACAGTGGCGGAATTACCCCAGTGTCCTGGGTAATCGCGCCACTGTGCAGAGGTTTAAGAAATATTTTTTTATGTATGCTTACTTTACAGTTATGATTACGGTTAAATTTATACAGATACTAAAGATCATGATTCAGCTTTAGAATTTTTACTATTAAAAAATAAACATTTTTTCGAGGTGAAAAAATTTAAATTCCCTTAAGGTGTCGCCATTCCCCCGGTCTCCCCTACATTAATAAATCTGGCTTAAGAAACATTGTAATTATTCATTATTTTGATAAATTATTGTTTTCTAAGCATTTTTAGTAGGTTATGTGTTTCCTAGTATCCATTTTATGTATTTACTAGGTCATTAAAGAGTGGCGTCATTACCCCGATACAGTGGCGGAATTACCCCAGTGTCCTGGGTAATCCCGCCAGTCTACAGAGGTTGAAAGGATATTTTTGTATGTGTGCTTACTTTACAGTTATGATTACGGTTAAATTTATACAGATACTAAAGATAATGATTCAGCTTTAGAATTTTTACTATTAAAAAATAAACAATTTTTTGAGGTGAAAAAAATTAAATTCCCTTAAGGTGTCGCCATTCCCCCGGTCTCCCCTATGTCTCATTTGAGGTCCCCGGTATTGTGATTATTATTTCTTTTATCAGAGTTATTACTTTAATGTAAGTTAAGATCTATATTTATTACCTTGCTTTTTGATTTTTGAAAATTGAAATAGGGTATACAGGTTCAAAAACATGGCTTTTTTTTAACCCAAATTTTAATTTACTTCGAAAATTTTTATATTCATTTGATTTTTTAATAACAAATACTAATAACACTAGTCTGAATTTTTAAATATGTGTTATTTTATTATCCCAATTACGAACCAAACTGGGGCTTGCCAAGTTATTGAATAAAGGTGAAAACCACCTTTTTTTTATTAAAAAGCATGAATACATCAAATAATTCATAGTTTTATTACTAAAATAGGTGCAAAAAACACTTAAAAGATTTTAAGACATTAAAACCAATTTACAGATGTTAAATATAAAAGAATCCCGAGCGCTTTCGACCAAACCCTGGTCATCAAGTGGTGAAGTGAGAAGAAAACAGCAAACATCCAGAATGCATACTGGTTGAAATAATGCAGGGCGAATTCAAAACTGGAAAAAAGGAGGGGAGGAGGGAGGAAGTGAATGAATCCACGGAGATCATCCTAAACAAAATACGCCATTAACCACAAGCAGACTAAACCAAATTTGCGGAATATGGCATGATAATGTATCATTACATGAGTTCCTTCCTCTCGCCAGTTTCCCTATAGACTCCCACAAAATGCATGTGCTATAAGCATTTATTTGTGCGGTGATGTTTGTATTGCTGAAAAAGATGTCAATATCCACTTTTAAATTTAAACGAGATAAAGCTGCAGATTGTTCTCCTCTTGCTATAGCTGTCATATGTCTGGTTTTTTTTTTCTATTGAAGACTTTAATAAATTTTTTGAAATTGATTTAATTTTTGAGATTGATCACTAACAACACCAAAATCATTTTTATATGAATAATCTCAATTACTTATTCAAATACAGTTTTGAAATTCATTAAAAGCGATACTTTAATATTACGCGCAAGCCAGGAGTTAATATCCGAATAAGTCGCCTAATATTTGGCTACTTACAGCAGAATTTTGAGATTTTGTGGAAATTTCAGTGGTTTAAGCACCTTTTGTTAAATTAGTGTTTTATTTATATTATTTTATTATTTTATCTATTTACTGATGAAATTTTAACTTCGGTAGGGAATTTTTGAACTATTTGTATCTTTGTAAGCGTAAACAGATTAAAACGGGCAGGAGTGTACTGTCGGGTATACGGAAACATACGCCACATAATTCGTGCATTTTTTTAAAGAAGCTCTGTATAGGGGAGACCGAGGGAATGGCGCCACGCTGGCTAGTTTAAAAACTAACTGCAGTTTGAGATAGTGAATGCGCCTGCACTATAGCGGTTAACAATGGATACAGTGCCTCGAGTGAGAGTGATTTTGTTGAACGTCGTTCGTTTGTTCTAGTGAAAAATTTAGTTTTCCTCTAGTTGCTTCTTATTTTGGAGCTACAAATGAGTAGAGGTAAACACCTCTTATTGTAACATTAGGTACTTAAGATAATATTACCCGTAATCTACATGCATTCGCCGACATTTTGATGCAATTTGTTAAACAAGTTCGGTTCTCCTTTTGGCTTTGCTGGGGGATTTCCGCTATATTGTCCTCTCGGAGTAATGCCGCCACCATGGCAAAGGGTGACTTTCCCAATTTCAGTTAAAATTTAAGTTTAGCACATTAATAAATCTAGCTTAAGGAACATTGTAATTATTCATTATTCTGCTAAATTATTGCTTTCTAAATATTTTTAGTGGGTTATGTGTTTCCCAATATCCATTTTATGTATTTACTAGGTCATTAAAGAGTGGCGTCATTACCCCGATACACTGGCGGAATTACGCCAGTATCCTGGGTAATCCCGCCACTGTACAGAGGTTGAAAGAATTTTTTTTTTATGTGTGCTTACTTTACAGCTATGATTACGGTTAAATTTATACAGATACTAAAGATAATGATTCAGCTTTAGAATTTTTACTATTAAAAAATAAACATTTTTTTGAGGTGAAAAAAATTAAATTCCCTTAAGGTGTCGCCATTTCCCCGGTCTCCCCTACCCCTTGTTTCTCAAATAAAGCTGTAGCCTTGTTCTCTAGCCATGAGCTTTCACGACTTTAACATATGCCCTTTGTTTTATTACAACACTGAAAACCTGTTTTTTGTAATCGATCTGCATGCGAAGCAGTATAATCGAGTAAAAGCGAAATTTATTGATCAGGTATTGCCACCCTCAATATCACGTCAGCGTTACTCACGGTTACGTTTTACTTTTATAATATAGATAAAAATACTAGATAATTAAAACTAAGTTGATGGTGTTATGATCGCTTCTTTACGAAGTGTTTTAAAAAATGTCAAAGTACATTGAAATTTCCTAAACAGTCTATTTTTTATCTGCTATATAACCCAATTAAGAGCGGCAGTCCCTTTAGACGCCTCAAAATCAGTCATTTTTCATTAATTTTTTTAAAGGTGATAAAATAATTGGATCGTTTTGAAACTGTAACATAACTTTATTACATCTTTGTAGGGTACAACATTTATTTTTTTTTTTTTTTTACAACTAGGGGGCTCTGCCCCCTACGAGCTATGCTCCTCAACCCCCGTTCAGACACCGCAAACTCTAACAGCACGCTAATTTGATCGGCTTTAAAAAGATTTCGGAAGATTTAATTATAATTCAAATCTGACAATTACAATCTGATGTAATTTTCACCAAACTTTTCTTTCTCTTTTTAATATTCACATAAAAATGCTTTTGTTAGAAATGAAATATTATGACCATCTTAAATTAGCAAATAAATGTCTCGCGCAATTTTTAAATTTAAACTGTTTTGCAATATTATTTTTTGTTCATTTTACGTAATAAGTGTAATGTGACGTAAATGTGGTGTAAAGTTTCCTATTTAAGACTTCTAACGCATGTTAATGAATTTATTATTTTACCATATTCTTTCTCTTTTAAAATTCACGTGTAAATATAGTTTTTATGACGAAATTTTCAATGAGTTCCTGCTTTTTATATTTTCTGTTTATAATAGTCACGTGTAAAATAAATTTTTTATTTGAAGCAAACATTATTGTTTGTGCTGTTTATACAGTTGGCAACAGTTTAAATTAATACAATTTTCTAAAATATGTAAAAAATCTCTCTCTAAATGCTGAAAATTTGAATTTAAAATAGAAATAAAACCTCAAAAAATGAGTCAAATTAAAAAACTAAATGCAGTCTGCACACCGGGAAATTCTGACTCATAAAATGATCTAAAAATGATTAAATTCCTATGTACAGTTTTTGCTCCTATAAAACTTTTTTAATGGAACGATTTTGTCCAACTTTGGCATTAAATATCCCTTAAAATAATTCTTCGGTTTGAAAACTGTCTGCATCAGCGTATTTATCAAACATTTCTCTATAATACTACCGATTTTCATATTTTTGTATGCAACAGTTTTTTTAATATTAACGAAGAAAGGCCATGCTTAAGCATTCAAATTGGATGCCGATCTGCCGGGAATATCTACGCAGATTTTCATTGGTCCATTTCGAAATCAAAATTTTTTTATATATAGAAGGAAATGAGGACTCAGCAAAATTTTTCTTCGGGCGTCTCAAGCGCGAGGCCCAAAAGTGCTGCACTGGTCACTCTTTTTCTATTGATCTGAAAAAAAAAAATTTTTTTCTTTTTCTAACATATGCACGGGAAGGATAAACCTATAAAATGATGAAAAAGTATAAATTAAAAAATTAAGTACGGTTTTTAATAAAATGTTTCGATTTTTACTATTTTTTCGACATTTTTCATCCCTAAAAAATTGTTTATTTACGCATTATTGTTTAATTGTTTATTAATCTTATAAATTTTAGATACATCCTTCCGGTAATGATATAAAGAAAAGCCTCACCAAAAATCAGTCAAATCGATCGATAACATTTTGAGTTACAGCACCAGTAGTTTTTAAAAACATAGTTTCAAGATAATTGCGTTTAAAGTTTCAGTACTATAAAATTATTTGTTTTATTGGCTTACCTGTCAATCAGCGATCCCAGGTGCATATAATAGACCTTCGGATTCCTCATAAAGCTGGTTTTCTTCGAGTTGTTGCTGTTTTCGGATTCTACGAGCTTCTTTTGTCTGAAAAAGACTCCTCCGGTTCTGTCTCGTTACTCGCGCCTCATCGGTGTTTTCGGCAAAAACTTTGGGATAGGTGCCAACAGCAATATTTAAATTACCATAACTCTAAGAACGGAAGTGTATCTTTCATTAAATATCCCACCAGCGATATATGCTGAAATTTCTACAATTTGTAGTCTATAATGCAGGTGTTTTGGGGATAACTGCCAAACTGTTGTGTTAAAACTTTCGTTAGCGTCCTGGGTATGGCCACCAAAGCATCTTTGGAGTAAGTCATCTCTAGATAAATGTTGGTAGATTCGTAGGAGATGCTTTTGAAGTTCTTCAGGAAGTGAGGGGGGAAGATCTTCGTTTAATCTTCGCTAGCACAACATGCGGGCTCTGGCGCGCTCGACTAAAAGTGGGATAACTCAGCTAAAATTGAATATTTTGATTTTTTCCTCTTGCCAATATATTCTATTAGACATTATATTTTCGAAATATGAAAAAAAAAAAATCGATTTTTTGAAATTTCTAAAGGGATTTCTCCCCTTAAAGAATCTTCAAAAAGAAATATTGACATAACCAATAATTATATATCGGAATTCGTTTTAAATTAATCCAAAACATATAAAAACAGGGAAATTATAAAGAAAAGAAAAAAAGAAAAGAATAGAGGAATTAACCCTTTAATGCGGGATTTTTTATTTTGTTCCGAAAACATTACATTTGAGTCTATTTTAGTAAATTATCCACTAGAAAAATAACGAAAAAATTATGTATGTTTTTGTTGGTCATAATATGATATTGTTACTCCTGAGTTACATAACAAATATTGCTCAATAAATGATAATTTTAAATTATATACTTACTTAAAAGCGTACGTCTGCATAATAACAAATATTCAACGACGTAATTGTTTTTATAATGCTTTTAATAGTTTGCAGAATTAATAATTACTACCTTATAAAGATAGAGAAAAGCGCCAGTCGAGCACATTGCATGCAGTTTTAACAAAATATGTTATAACCTCCTCGTGATAACAAATCAGAACAAAAACAAACTTCACGACCTTTAATGCATGTTATCACACGTAAGTAACAGAATATAATTCACCAAAGGACCAATAGCATCAAAAGCGCCAAATGGCAAAGAAAAAAAAAATCACGTAACTTCTGATTTACTAGATGCATTTGAGTGTTAAAAGAAGATAAGAACGAAAAATAAATGCTTACCATGTCCGTTTTATTTCCAGTGCAGTTTACTAGATAATAACTCAACTTTTGTTCAATAAGCAAAAATATCATACTAAAGTATGAATGCACATGGTACGCAGAGCTTCAATTCTTGAGCAACTTAATTGTGAAATAATTAGATTCTCGTACAAGAAATTCGATTAAAATTTGAATTGGTTTTCGAACAGATATTTCGTTCTGGAACATTGAATGTGTCGTTATCAAATCGACCGACTGAACAAACGTATCAGAAGCGACAAGATTTAGTAATTTATTTCATTTATTTAGTTATTTATTTTACACAAAGCACATATACGTTGAGTAGGTGGGGGCAAAGATACGCACTTTCCATAAATTTTGATTTTTAACGAACGCATTGGTCTAAACTTATGTAACCAATGATTAAAATGTTAGATTAGAACCTTAGGCAAGTGCCATCATCAACCAACATTCTGTCAAATTATAATTCATTGAGAAATTACAATAATAAAAAAAAACATTGATCTGCGTACCTTTGCCCCACTGGTTGGGGTAAAAGTACGCAGTGGTGGGGCAAAAATACGCAGTTTGTATTTTTTCCCTATTACTGCGGGTTTTGGCCCCATTTCAATAAAAACGAATGAGTTATGTAAAAGCATTAGTAAATTTCAATACTATTTATAGTTAAACTGAAAATTATAAGTTTAACCGTGAAAAAAAGTAAAAACAGCGGTCTGTGAGATCGCAAATAGCAGTTAACTTCTAACTGCTGTGACAAAAATTGTTGCATAAATACTGTGAGCGGTCTCAGAGACCCCCTTGATCGTAGAATAAATAAAAGGGTCAACTGTCTCATAAGATACTGTTTTTGTACTATATGTACAGGACTACTATAATTAAAACTCATCTGTTCAGAAGTCTATAGCGTTAGTGCTAGACACCTGAAGAAATTAATATGTATAGTTAAACTAGAATGTATAATAAATTACACTACTATCTATAGTTAAACTGAAAACTACAAGTCAAACCGCGAAAAAAGAAAAAACAATGGTCTGTATGACCGCAAACAGCATTTAACCCTTAACAGCTGTGACAAAAATTGTACCATAAATACTGCGAGCTGTCCCCAGGCCACTTGATCACAGAGTGAATAAAAGGGTTAACTGACTCATAAAATACTGTTTCTGTGCTAAACTTTATGTCAAGGCTTATTATAATAAAAATTCCCTCATTTAGAAATATTTAGCGATAGGGGAGACCGGGGGAATGGCGACACCTTAAGGGAATTTAATTTTTTTCACCTCGAGAAAATGTTTATTTTTTAATAGTAAAAATTCTAAAGCTGAATCATGATCTTTAGTATCTGTATAAATTTAACCGTAATCATAACTGTAAAGTAAGCATACATAAAAAAATATTTTTTAAACCTCTGCACAGTGGCGGGATTACCCAGGACACTGGGGTAATTCCGCCACTGTACCGGGGTAATGCCGCCACTCTTTAATGACCTAGTACATGCATCAAATGGATACTAGGAAACACACAACCTACTGAAAATAGTTAGAAAGCAATGTAATTGAGCAGAATAAGGGTTAAGCTTACAATTTACTTCATATTGCAAAAGTCACTCTGCTGAATCGGTTCCACTACATTAAAATGAGGCCATGTCTCACCCGATTTGCATGGCGGCGGCATTACCCCGAGAGGACAATATGGCGGAAATCCCCAAGCAAAGCCGAAAGAAGAACCGAACTTGTTCAACACATTGCATCAAAATGTCGGCGAATGCATATAGATTACGGGTCATGTTATCTTAAATACCTAATGTTACAATAAAAGGTGCTTATCTCTACTCATTTGAAGCTCCAAAATAACAAGTAACTAGATGAAAACTACATTTTTCACTAGAACAAAAGAACGACGTACAGCAAAGTCACTCTCACTTTAGGCACTGTTTATATTGTTGGCCGCTATAGTGCAGGCACATTCACTATCTCAAACTGCCCTTAGTTTTTAAACTAGGTGGGGTGGCGGCATAACCCGGGTTGGCGGCATTCCCCCGGTCTCCCCTACTACTAAGTTTCCAAACGAATCAAAATTAAACTAACATCAATAGTTAAACTGAAAATTACAAGTTAAACTGTGAAAACTAAATATAGCCGCGGTATGCGAGACCTTTAACAGGAGTTAAGGGTTGAGACTCAAAATAATAGCGTTTTATGACACAAGAATATTGTTTATTAAAAGTGTATTGATTACAAGAATATTAATTATTATACCTACGTTCTATATTTAAAAAAAAAAAAACTTAACTAGAAAAGGGAAAAGGTAGTTAACTACCACATATTAGTTAAGTAACTATTATATTTTATACAATGCTAACTTAGAAAAAATATAAAGCTTTCCAAAACGTAATTGTGGAAAGCTTTGCATCTAACTAAAACGTTGGGGGCATGTCCCGCATCTTAAACTTGTGCGTATCTTTGCTCCAAGACGGATGCGTACTTTTACCCCATTCTGCACTTCTTAACTGGATCCCTGCAAGTTTAAACAAATGCGATCGTGGTAAACTATACGGCATTTAGAAGCTAAAGATTTTCCGTTCTCCACTGAATTTTTGGATTTATAAAAATTCTAAGTATTGACAACTAAAGAATAAAGTGAAATTTAAAAAATATTAGATCAAAATTCGAAAATTTAAACTTTCCTCATTTTCTTGGCACGGAGTGATACTTTTTTCACAAGGTTTGAACACGCAACTAACTACACTTGAAACCAAACTGCCACTCAGCGGCCATGATTGTGGGAATGTTGCTTCATATTAAATCAGCCAGTGCGTATCTTTGCCCCGTGCGTATCTTTACCCCCACCTACTCTATATATAAGGTACAATGTGCGCAGCATTAACAAAATTCATGAAGTTTGAGATTCCTATTTATTTACATGTCTGAATCTACGCATTTAAATTTATTTTTCTTTCTTCTTCTTCTTCTTTTTTATGTAGAGGAAGAGAGGTGTTAGAAGAGTTACTGATTTTATGATATCAAATTTCATCCTTTTTGAGATCCTAAAACAACGAGTTTATTTAGTAGTTCTATTGCTTTGAAAAAAAAAAAGAAATTAGAGTACGCCCCCCCCCCCCCTCCCGTCCATCTTTCTATTCAATACGGTTTTTGTTAAAATTTCATTAAAAAGTTATTTTCATTATCTCATGTAATCTGCAGTATTGAAATATACTTTTATATTTTAGTGTATTTACTACACGGTGTTATATTTGAAACCGACAAACACAGGACGTGACTTGGGAGGTGGAAAGCAATTAATCGTTATTTCAGTATTTGTTAAGATAATATTTGATTCGATTTTGGAACAACTCTATGGAAAGACGCTTGTTCGAAAACCAAAATACTCTTGTAATAAAAAACTAGTTGGATGTGCCAATCCCAAAACATTCTTCTTTTTCATATATTTTAATGTTTCAAAATGTTGTTACAGATGTCAATATTTCATTTTTATTAGATCAATGCTATGTCAACTTTGACTTTCATCTTAAATTTCTGCTTCAGTCAATTAATCGGAGTAAAAACGAGTTAATATCCATCATGATATTTATTAAAATCACGAATAATCGGCTTATCAGGATGGGTAATTCCCGTCGATTCACGAGCCAAAGGTGTACAATAGAACTACGAAAAATTAAGATAATTACACAAAAATCGCTATTACAGCGCCCCTTTCCAGAGGAATGTTTCCTCATTCAGGGAGGATCTTCTTTCCATGGCCAAAAACATACTCAAAAAATTTGGTTCAATTCTATGTATAACTTCATACACTTTTCGAAGGTACAATATTTAAAATGGCACAAAAATCGCTGTTACAGCGCCCTTTTCCGGTGGAATTTTTCGAAATTCAGGGAGGACCTTCTTGCCATGACCAAAAACATACTCAAAAAATTTGGTTCAATTCTATGCATAACTTCATACACTTTTCGATGGTACAATATTCAAAATGGCACAAAAATCGCTATTACAGCGCCCCCTACAGGCGGATTTTTTGCAAATTAAGGAAGGACCTGCTTGCTATTTTCAAGAACTTAGAAAAATAATTTGGTTCAATTCTATGCATAATTTCATACACTTTATGATGGTACAATGGCGACAGACACGCGGACAGATAGACATTTTCTATAAACATGTTTTTTGGTATCTCTGATCCCTAAAACGTGTAAATCTGTCGAAAACCGGTAGTCGAAAAAAATTTCGATTACAATGCTTACTTCTATTGAAGATAGAAGAAAGTAATAAAAATAAAACATATATTAAAAGATGTACTTTTGCTCAAAGTAATGCAGCAAATATTTGCTAACTTGCCGTTGTAACCAAAAACATTTTATTTATAGATTACATTCAAAATAATAATCTTAAAAATATGCATGCTGTGCAGTTTAAGCTTAACTTTCCGAATTCAGAGGACTCAGTATGGTAGTCTTTGACAAACCTTGATGTTATTAAAAATTCTCTCAAAAAATCATAATATCTTAGTTTAAAATGACCAGAATATATGTGTGTGCTCGTTTGTGTGCTTGATTATCATCATTATTCGTGCATTATGGAAATAAAAGAATAGTTAATTAATAAAAACAATTATTCACTTCATAAAATGTTGTAGAAGTTACAAATTCTTAAGCAAATTTATATTTCACCCTATTTGTGTTGTTTTTCGACAGATATTTGGCATGTGTGCAAATAATAAATAATAATAGATAAGGAAACAGAAATAATGTGTGCGTCACAAAAACAGATTCTTATGATTGTTAACATATAATCTAATTGTTTAATAAATATATCTATGTATCTATATATGTATCTATTATTTTAACACAATCAAACTGATTGGTAAAGTTATCATACGAATTGAATATCATACGAATCGGAAATATTCAATTCATATGAAGCCAAGGATATGTGTTCAATTACCGGCCTGGGCATTTTTTCGCTCAGTTAGATACATTCAAATCGTATGATAACTTTACCAATCTGATTGTGTTAAAATAACAGTTTATCTACGTACCTGTCGTTTATATGGAGTTCCTTTACCTGCGGTTTATTCTGTTTAGCTGCCTACATGACAGGCCAGATGTTTTTACCAATAAGGTTATCTAAGCGAAATATGCTCGCCGATTGTCTGCCTAGTTAGATTAAACGGTAGAGCATCGGCCTTACAAGCCGAGGATCTGAGTTTGAACACCGACCTGGGCAATTTTCGTTTAGTTGGAAATATTCAATTCGTATTTGTATCAATATATGTATCTATATATCTACATATATATAGGTATTTATGTATAGACATACACACATATATATATACGAAAACTAAAACTTCTTCAAGTATAGGTACGAAAACAATTACATTTTTAAGTCAATATTATGCAAGTGTATCTAGTTAATCTTTGATCTGTGAACAATTGTTTTATAGATGGTTTCAAGCTGAGGTGACTTTAGTAGTCACGGCAGCCCGGCGCGAGATTCTTTTTTCTGCGATCCTATGTTTCAGAATTTCTAAAGAAACCATTGAGAAATCATTTAATCAATTATGTCGTGTATTTTCCTCTTCTTATATTGTAGCCACATAACCTCGCTCTCGTATCAAGAGCCGACGATTATTTACAAATGTTAATAAATAAATAAAATATTGTGAGTATTTAAAATATTTATAGCATAGAAATCATTATATAGAGGAAGTACGGGTATTATGGAATACCATTTATTTTTTTCTTTTTAAGTTAACATAAAAAAACTTGTCAGATATGCCAATCCCAAACCTTTCTTCTATCTCATACATTTAAATACTTCAAAATTCTCTAGTACAGGCTAAAATTAAATGGCAATCTATGTCCATCATGAGGATTTTAAAGTTAAGAAATTCCGTGCATTAGTTCTTGAGATCGCTAAAATCGTGTAAATCATGCAAAATGCAGCATATCAGCGCCACCTAGCGGTGATTTGCAACAAAATCTAATCATGAACAGCTTATATTAACTTCTAACTGAATCTGAAATTTGATGAAAATTCGTGCATTAGTTTTTGAAATAGAGCTATTGCGGAAATCGTAAAAATTCCACATAGCAGCGACACCTGCTGAGCGATTTACACAAAAAACTAATTAGGACTAATTTATACTAGGGACTAACTGAATCTGAAACTTGATGAAAATTCATGCATTAGTTCTTGAGATGCAGCTATTGCGGAAATCGTAAAAAATGCAGCATAGCAGCGCCACCTGTTGGGCTATTTACACCAAAAACTAAACAGCACTAATTTATATCAGGGACTACCTGAATCTGAAGTTTGAGGAAAATTCGTGCAATAGTTCTTGAGATTATATTCATGATAATCTATTACGATAATTATTAATAATGCAGCATAGCAGTTCCATCTGTTAGGCGATTTTCACCAATACGTAATCAGAACCAAATTATATAAAGGACTAAGTGAATATTAAGTTTTATGAAATTACACGCATTAGTTCTTGAGATATAGCTATTGCGGAAATCGTGAAGAATGCAGCTGTTCGACGATTTACACCAAAAAGTAATCAGAACCAGTTTATATCAAGGTCTAACTGAATCTAAACTTTTGCGTAATTCCATGCAGTGGTTCTTGAGATAGAGCGCCCACAAAATTTTTGTCACATACAGACTCACAGACTGACAAACAGAGTGACAGGCGGACATTTTCTAAAAACATCCAAATCGAGTTCAGGACTTTCTAAAACGCATAAATCCATCGAAAACCGGAAGGTGAAAATTTTTACGAATCCAATACTTTCTTCTAGTAAAAATTGAGACATAATTCAAGTCAGTAAAAACAAACTTTGGGTATTTATTACAACATTTTTAATGCGTTTAAAGTGGAAGAAAAAAATACATATCAATATTCAGCTTTTAAAAAATGTTAAATGTTTCGGGTGATGGCAACCAGTCGGGAAATAGGGAACATGGTTATAAGGAATATTAAAATTACAAGAAAAGTCACGATTTACAAGAATAACTAAAATTATTTAATAAGTAAACATTAGAAAATCATCTATTAATCATCAGATTCTTTGTGAAATTGTTTTAATTTTTACAGAAACACAAATGCTGTCTGTTGTTTCGGCCCCACCACAGTCCACATGATTCCACATCAGGCATTATATCCACTCCTCCGCTCATCCATCATCTGAATATTGTCCATTGCAAAACAGCGATATTGCATCATCCTCATTTGCTGTACAACCTGGTAAAAAGCCCATCTCAAATGATACGTTGGAGTGAAATGATTGTTCGTCTTCACCATACTCGTCATGAAACAGTTGTCTAGCCGATATTCCATATTACCCGAAACACTATCTTGAAAAACACAACCTCTTCACCCATCAACAAGTTAGTGAAGAGGAAAACTGACTAACACACCAATAAATATAAATGTTCAACTTTACACTCAACTTTGTTAACATCACTGATAATGAGATTTTATAATTAATATTAATTTCATAAAATTTCCTCCCCTCCACCCCAAAAAAATGTGAGAATAAGATTTTATTTCACCGCGTCGCTCCAACAACAGGTATACAAACAGAACTGAGCACAGTGCCTCATGGGAGTACTAAGAAGTCGCTTAGCGGTTTTACTCTTGGCTTCCAACTCCGTATGCGCCAGATATTGAGTATTCGTATTGTTCGATCATTCCACCCGAATTTCCTCTATGTACAATATAGCTTTTAAGCTTGAAAAGGCATTTAAATATACTTAGCGATATTTTCAATAGGCAGAAATTAAAAAGATAAGAGACATTAACCTTTTCATTAATAGAATCCAAAATTTAAGTAAGTGAAAATTTTACACACTCTGCATTAGTATTCCAAGAACAATTTAACCCTTAAATGCATAGTCTAACTCGAGAGTTACATAATTTTTTTTTGCCTTGTGGCGCTTTCTATTGTTTTTTTTTTTGGTGAGCTATCATGTGTTATTTACTTGAGATAACATGCATTTAAGGTCGGAAAGTCTGTTTATGTTCTCATTTGTTACCACTGGGAAGTTTTAACATATTTTGTTGATACTGTTTGGAATGTGCTCGACTGGCGTTTTTTCTCTATCTTTAGAAGGTA
The DNA here is from genome assembly GCA_963932465.1 of Maratus speciosus. Classification (NCBI taxonomy): domain Eukaryota; kingdom Metazoa; phylum Arthropoda; class Arachnida; order Araneae; family Salticidae; genus Maratus; species Maratus speciosus. The sequence goes on along the minus strand of OZ010791.1, from coordinate 221,193,602 downwards.
GTAATTATTAATTCTACAAACAATTAAAAGCATTATAAAAATTATTATATCGTTGAATAGTTGTTTTTGTGCAGTGCAAACCCTTTAAAGTAAGTATATAATTTAAAATTGTCATCTTTTGAGCAATATTTTTTATGTAACTCAGGAGTGAAATTATGACATTATCTCCAACAGAAACATAAACAAATTTTTTCGCTATTTTTCCAGCGGATAATTAATAAAAATGAACTCAAATATAATGTTTTCTGAACGAAAGAAAAAGTCATTCTTTAAAGGGTTGTTATTTCCCAAGCGTCGTCATTACTAACCTACGGCACACTTGTATGTCGACATAAATCTGTTATATAAAAACCCTTTAACCGTCTGGCCCGGATTTTTCCGTTCCTAGAAATCATGTTAAAATGACTGTAGACTAAAATATTTTAAACAGAATTTTATTTTTAACCTTATATAGAAAGTAATGATATTAAAGATATTATAGCATCAAACAGAGATTTAAAAAATACATATCCTGGGATTTACAAGCATTCTTATAAAATTACTGCAAAACCTTCGGACGGTGAAAGGGTTAAATAAGATAGAGTAAAAAGTTTCAATTTAATTAATTATGACAACAAAAAAGAGCAATTTAAATGAAACTGGATCGAAGATTTTATAAAGTTTTCCATGTGCATTGACCCTTAAATGCCTGATTTTTCAAAAATCATTGTAATAATGTTTTTCGGCTTTCATTTTTTAAATAAATCATGAGAAAAATACTTAAAAAATCTTATTTTGTTTTAAGTATGGTTTACGACTAAAAAACTGTTTGTTACTAATCGGCAATACTGGTCTTTAATTGAAAAAATAATTTTCCTTGATAAAATTCTATAATGTTACACAAGAATTTTAGGAACTATAATAAGACATAAATTTTACTTGCTCACTCCAGAACAAAATAAGGTATTTCGCAAGCTTCCAAACAAAACAAAAAGAACATGTAGCAACAATTTAAAAAAGAAATATATCTTTATTCTTAAACAGCACAAATGTTGCCATCTACTTGTTGAAAATCGATTTAATAACATTTTCAGAATGTATTTTATTGGCAACATTAGGTATTATAGCTTCAATATTATTCTAATAGAATTTTAGACCCTAATTTGGGTATGTTGCCGAAAAGCAACACCCGGCATTTAAGGATTAAGATGTAAATAATAATTATATAGTCGCTTGATCACCCATCTAAATTATCGACCAGAAACTTTAATTAAAGTCATATTGTAATATGTTGCTAGTATATTTCTCATATCTCTTGTAGAAATAATGTATCTATCAAGGAAATGTGTAACCATGAAAAAAATTAAATAAATGAACTATGTTTTGTTTTTAAATTTTAACACTACTAAAAGTATATTTTGTTTTCAGAAAAGCGATAGATTTAAAAGTACTGACAAACCTTTTAACATTTCAGTATCATAAAATACTGAAGCTTCGAGCTTCAGTGACACACATTTAAAACTTTAACCTAATCTCAATATATTTCAAGAGTCATTTAATTAAAAATGCTTCTGTATTACATATTTCAGGTAATAACATTAGCAACGAAATAAATTTACGCGCAGTAAATATTCTTTTCAAAGTACTTTTCATAAAGCATATCATAAATTCTACATAGAAAGTAATTACAGTTCGAGATTCTTTTTGAACATTTTCGAAATGTATAACATATCTCCTTGATATGCTTCATTTCATAGTACCTTGTTTTGCTATGATATTCAAATACGAAATTCGCATAAATCATTTTAATAAAATTCAGTGATATATTTCGATATTGTTTTAACTTTCAGGTGTGTATTAATAACATACGTGGGGTTTCTAAATGAATATAGGGGTTTTAATGCTTGGTATTATCTATTACATAAAACTTAAAATTATAATTAATACATAAAATGAAAGAACAACTCAAACAGTTTTATCTACAAGCTTACAAGTGTTCAATGTCAGCACCTTTCGTCACACGGTACACAACAAGTCGATAGCTCAATTCTTCCCAAACGATGATTAGTGTTTGTGGGGTCATTGTTGCAACAGATGCAATGGTCAGCTGGTAGTAGATGCACATACACACGACCCTTTATGAACCCACACAGGTAGAAATCACATGGCGTCAGATCGGTTTAGCGTCTGAACAAAACTTCTTTGCTAATCAACGTATGGGAAGAACTGAGCTATCGACTTGATGTGTGCCGTGTGACGAAAGGTGCTCACATTGAACACTTATAAGCTTGTAGGTAAAACTGTCTGAGTTGCTCTTTCATTTTATGTATTAATTATAATTTTAAGCTTTATGTAATGAATACTACCAAGCGTTAAAACACGATATTCATTTAGAAACACTCCGTAATTTTTTATCATGTAATTAAGTATTTGAGCAATCTCTAAAACGTACATGTTTATTAATACAGTTGTATATGCAGTCATTATTTGAGATACCTTCAATAATTGCAAATTTCTTTGTAAAGTTTGTAACATCGCCAAAAACGAAACACAAATACTTCATAAAATAAATTTGATAAGTAAATTATACCTAATGAAAGTTAGAAAAATAACTTTAAATCTATATTGTAAAGTAAAAACCTGTCTGTGAGTAACGTTGAAGTCATATTGAAGGTAGAAACATCTGACTAAAAATTTTCGTTATTGCTGCAATTTTTTCTACACAATTACTTCATGATATCGCACAATTTCCTTTTTTACATCGTCTAATAGAAAAAAAATGTTCTTTGAAATGCAATTTGCTTGAAAACCGTATCTTAATTTACTGTTAAAAAATAATTTTTAAGCATGGGTTTTTTAATAATATAGGGGAAAGTAGGTTAATGCCGCTCACTTAAGGGAAAACATGAATAGTTAGTCAAATTTACACTAAAAATTAATATTTTATTAACGAAGCATAAGTCCAAAGCATATGAACAGTTTGCAATCAACTAATTTGCATAAAAGTTTTAGGAATTTTTATCGTTTTATTTAATTAACCATGGAGTGAGCGGTAATGCCCGACATGGTAGGGCAATAGCTCTCAAAATTTGAATACAACATTTAAGTACGACAAAAGTCACATATGTAGTTGTGTGGGCTATTCATAACACTGCAGGCTTTATGCGACCACTTTCCACTTATTGTGCAGTGAAACCACGTTTCGTTATCTCTCTCGAATTCTCCGCAAAAACAGCAGATTTCAGTCTCCATGTCCTGTCCGATTAGAAGCAAATCATCTGGGTTATCATCATCACACACCTGTGACTCATCAATGTCTTCTTTTGATCTGGTGTCATAGAACTTTGTTTTTGAAACCTCACGTTTCGTTGTAAGTTTGACGTTTGACTTCTTCCAAGTACTTCTTTTGTTTGTAAATTTTTATTGTGATTTCTCTGATTTTCGCCTTTTTAATCCTCCAATTTATTTTAATGGAGAAGCTGTTAAAATTTAAGAGTAGTTTTTTTTTTTTTTTTTTTTTTTTTTTTTTTTGCCTAATTGTTGTCGTTTGGTGCTGTTCGAAGGACCAGGCACAAGCGAAATCTCTACTGCAGGTACTGGTCTTTGTGTTTAATTTGAATGGGCCGGGAGTGCATGTAGACCTAATATCCTCTACAAACGCGGATCTTTTTACTTGATTTGAAGAGCTAAGCATTTGTTTGTGGTTTTCATGTAGTAGCACTTCTGGAAAGTGTTGTCAGTGGTCTACTTTTTTTAAATTCAGGTTTTTTGATTGTCACCACTTTTTTGAAATCGTAAAATTCGCCTTGTTTAATGACATATTAATTAAGGCGAAAAGAAGGGGAATTTCACCATTTCAAAAAACTAGTGTCAATCAAGAAATTTGAATTTTAAAAAAGTAGCCCACTGACAACACTGCTTCTGGAATTCCACGTGAGCGCGATTACCCTTCATAGCCATGTTGGATTTTAATGCCGATTTTAATTGCGTAGCAACGCACTACAAAAATAAATAAAGGCATGAACGTACAGCTAAACATATATATTATATATTGTATACATAATGAGGGAAATAACAATTGAAAATAAGAATATGCACTTACCTTCAAATTAGATGTTGTAGAATTTTATAATAAAACAACTGCAAACTAAAACGTTAGGGCACAAAAATACTTTCCTTCCGACGGTCACTATATCCTTACTGGAAACTTACGATGAAGTTCGTTAGGTGCCGGTACGTTTTCAATTCTATTCTGTTTAGAGATATTTGAGTGAGCGAGATTGACCGCTGAGCGTCATTGCCCTACTTTCTTTTATCTCTATCACATCCACCCGATAATGAAAGATTAACTCATTTGTATTTATAGCAATATAAATAGTTCCGCATTTGTTTCCGATTAATATTCCATAACGAAACGAAAACCTCATCACTAACTAAATAAAATAATATAAATAAAACACAAATTCAACAACCATGTAATCGAACTACGCGCTAAAACCACCCAAATGTTCATTAGCAAAAAGGTTGCTTTAAGTAGCAGGATCTTTGGGAATTTCTTCGGATTTTAACTCCTTATATGCGGCACGCATAAACGTAATATACAAACGTATCCATTTAATAAATTTCAAAACATTTTTTGAATAATTGATATTGGTGCTGTTAGTGTGCAATTAAAGAAAGAAAATAATAATAAAAATCTATTAGAGTCTTCAATAAAAAAGTTTTTTTTTACTTTATATTTTGCATCCGATAAGCCCGGGTTGGATCCCCCTCAGAAAAATCTGTGGTATTACGATCCAATTAGTATCAGGGCCTACAGCACCTAAATCTGCTTTCTTGACCCTGGGGTCTGAGATGCTACAATGCGTCTCAAAAGTTTATAGACAACGTTTTTTTAAAGTTTTTCAATTCAAAAAGAAGAGTAACAATTTCAGAACAATTTATAATTATGAATAGTAGCAAGACAATAATAATAATACCGTACACAAATAACATTACACAACCATAGACGTTATGAGAAAAAATTAAAACTTAAATTTGACTGTCCCTAAAGCTTATAGACAACTCATATTTTTGCTCTTTAACGTTCAAATGTTTAAGCCGTTTGTTCTAATCCTTACAAAAACTCGATCAGGCATACTCAAAAGAAGAGTTTGAAGAAGTTTTGACTTTAAAGAAAAATCAACTTATTTCAAAATGGAGCTTAGTATCATGAACCGTTGCAAATTGACGCCTTTTAGCATATACGTCTCTAGCTAATCTTCCCCAGAGGTTCTCAATTGGGTTCTTGTCAAGATTAAGGGCTGGCCAGTCCATAACAGTTACTTGGTTTTGTCTAAACCACTACATTATACAGTTGGACACAAGAATGGAGCAATGGTTTTGCTGGTACATGCATTTGCCCCCCCCCCCCTTCCTATCAACTTTCCAAATGGAAGTAACTCTATTTCAAGCCTTTTTTGGTAATCTTCGGAACATTGATGACCTAAAAGTAAATAAGTCCGAGTAGTAAGTCTAAATTACGTCCATTTCTAATCATATCATAATATTAAAATATTCATTTGCTTAAAAGATGTTATAAAAACACATTAAAAGTAAATTAAAAATTCTTTATTTACATGTTTCAACTCATTTTCTGAGTCGTCGTCAGAATGTATAATAGAAAATTACAAATGCATAATGAAAATGGAAAAAATCATCGAAAATGTACAAGTAATCAGGAGAAATTATTTAAGAAATTTTGGCTTATGTTTGATCACGAAGCCGCCTCCTAAATTAAAGATGCTTTTAACTACTAAAATTGATCCGATTAATGACCTCTCAGGGGTTTATATGATTCCATTTATTAGGGAGGGAGGAATCCAAAATCATTATATAGGTATAACCCAACGAAAATTCAATATCAGATGCAAAGAACATATAGCGGACATAAAATACAATAGAGGTAATACTGCTTTATACCGGCTAAATCAAATAGAGAACATTAACATACGTTTTAACGAGAGTAAAATCATCTACAGATCTAATTTTTATTTGCAATTATTCATAAGAGAGTCCATTGAAATTTATTTACGAGGTTCAGGAGTTTGTAACGATACATTATCCTTTCGTATCCCGAATTTATGGGTTGAATGGTTGGATAAATTACGGCATCGTGACATAGAGAGAACAAGAGCAATCGCGAAAATATAGAGCGCGTTACCTGATTACTTGTTTATTTTCGATGATTTTTTCCATTTTTCATTATGAATTTGTAATTTTTCTATTATACATTCTGACGACGACTCAGAAAATGAGTTGAAACATGTAAATAAAGAGTTTTTAATTTGTTTTTATAACGTCTTTTAAGCAAATAAATATTTTAATATTATGATATCATTGATGACCTTTCAAAAAAGCAATGTGAGATTATGTTCCATTATGCCCACATCATGAGTGAACCCCCTCCTTGTTGTCTACTAAAAAAAGTTCGTGAATCCTTGCGAATATCGTGCCGTTAATATGCCTAACCATCGGTGCCATCTAAAGTGAATTTCTTTTCATCGTTGACAAGAACACTCAACCATTCATCTGACCAGTTGCTGTGATTTCTGTCCACTGAACACGAGTGTCTTTATTTCGTTTTGTAAACTTTGGCGAATGATGCATTTTGCGAAAATCAAGAAATGTAGTTCCTAGCAGCCGTCGATGGACCGTGGATATTGTTACTGAAGAGTTTACTTCTATAGAAAATAACCGTACATACAGGTTCTGGGTTGAAATTAATGTCAAAATGTGTCTGTCTTATCATTTAGTTGTTTTCTTTGGTCGTCTAGAACGGGATTTTGCTTCAGATTGTCATCTTTTTACAGAATACGGTAAATACCAACTCTACTGCATCCAGTTTTTCGTGAAATGTCCACAACTTTCCATTCACGAGCCTTTAAACGATAGATTTCTAAAATTTCCTTTTTGGAAAACTGCACATTGCAAGACATCTTTGCAATCAGTCAGAAACGGAAAGACAGATAAAATTTTACCTCAGGAAACTATTTCGTCACAAGTACATGATCTTGGTACATACAAATTTTGGAGATCAGTACTTAAATCAGCTTTTAACACCGGTTGCCTATGTATTTTTGGGACAGCATTTTTTTGTTTTTAATTTTTTTAAATTAAATCTATGACTGCTAAAAGTTACTTGAGTATTTTATTATTTTTATTTCATCATTATATATTTTCATTATTTATTTATTCTTTTTTACTTGTTTAGTTAGCTATTAAATAAAAAAAAAATGGTTCTCTATAAACTTTTGAGACGCACTACATGCAGCTTATGTCCCGGTCAGGTGGTCAACCTAACATGAGACTCTCGGTGTTTAGTTCCCAAGCAAGCTTGGTACTCAATTTATCGAGCCCGAAGGGATGAAAGGCTGAATGAATCTTGCCCAGCCTGGAGTCGAACTCTGGACTTGTTGCGTAGCAGTCAGATTCGCCGACCACAACTCCCCTAGATTTAGAATGTATCACTTATTTTGGATCAGAAAATAAAACTTACTGAAAATTTAGACTGCTATTATTAGTGTTTATTATCAAAAAAAAAAAATGAAATTAATATAGAAGTGTTCGAAATGCATTAAAATTGGTTTTGTGTGTTGTATTGAAATGTTATAAAACGCGACATTTTTTAACCAGAATTTTATAATGTTTTTAAACAATCTTCAATCGAAAATCTATCAGAGAGGCAGTAAATATAGATTTAAAATTACAATAACACAAATATAACCTTGCTATTTTTTATATAAAAATGGTTGTTAGTGAAAAATCTAAAAAAGAAATCAATGTGAAAATTCTGTTGGATTAGTGATATTTTCACCGACGCAAAGCCAGGTCTGAATCCCCAATTTTTGTTTTTAATGTGGTATGAGCATATGTATTTTTCAAAAAATAATTAAAAGCAAAAATGATGGCAAGCTTATAAACTACATTTGAGTATTATTAATGTCAATGGTTTCATCTTACATGGTAATTGTGGCATATTAACTTTCCTCTATTTATGAGGCATTTAAAACATTATTCGACTCTCAATACAATAAGCTTTAAGTGTTCTTTTCTTGTAACAGATTCTTTATAGCTTATTTCGAGCAATAAATTCAACAATTAAATAAATGGAACAACAGCAAAGAATTCCTTTCAAACCTTTTTCATATATCTATTGGAAGAAATTTTAGCGTGGGCTTCTTTTCGAATATTTTCAAGTGTTTAATATCTCTACTTCATGTATATGATTGATATTGTACCTTTTCATTGTATGATATTGCAATAAGAAACTTAAGCGATACTATTAAAATTTAGAAATCAATTTTGATATGTATTTCTAATTTCAGATATGTGCTGATAAATATATTTTTGACATTGTAATTAATTAACAATTTGAACAATACCCAAAATAAAAAAGTGTATATTTATAACGGGAGTTGTGCAGAACTGTCCGTTTTCCTTATTTGAGGTGTACTCGATGTTTCTGATGTACTCTATACAGTTTCTCATATCATTAAGAGTGGGAAACAGAAACTTCATTAATATAATTTCATAAATAAATTACACTCAGCGAAACTTGCAAAACTGAAGGACGTTGAAATATTTTTATAATGAAACAGATTGATTCATTCTTGTGCACCTTTAAACGTATTATTTAGTAATTCATAAATAATTTTAGCGTTAACGTTTAATTATATTTTTGTAGATAAGTTTATAGTTAAAATCAGATCTGAAGTACAACTAGAAATAATTACTTGTATTTTATTAGAACTTGAACCGCATGTATTATTTTTAGATTGCGAAATAACAATGAACATTTTAAAAAGAAAAATCATCCCTCAAGCATAGATTATAAAATATTTCCCAACGTATTCAAAAGAGTATATCACCATTAACCGTTTAATATTCTGAAAGATGATGCCTCAATAAATAGATTGGAAAATGCATAACACAATTGAAAACGTAATTTGAACAATTCCCATCTATAGCTGGAAAATTATCAGAAATTTGTGCGCAACCCTGTATGTGGCTCTTTAGATTTGTATATATATCACTGTTAAAAATTTGCAACAAAATTTCCATTCATTTGACCGTTTTCATAGAAAACGGTTGCATACACCGCGTCCCAAAAGTTTAGACAATCAATAAAATTTGCATTAACATAAAAAGTAATAAAGTAGAATTAAAATTCGTGAGACAGGTAATAAATAAAAGTAGTTTTGCTGATATTCACATATAAATTATGATCAAAGGTTTGAAATTATAAAATGTACATTAAATGATATAAAAATGTGCTGTCCCAAAAGTATAGACATCTGTAATTTTTTTTGGTTCTACATTTATAAAAGTAACTAAAAACTTACTTTTAATATTTGATTGTATTGCCACGATACTTTATAACATCAAATACACATTGTTTTATAGAATAAACGAAGTATTGTATTACAAAAGCAGATATTTCATACCATGCTTTCTCAATTGCGATTTTTAAGTCATTTACATATGTATATTGCTTTCCATTTTCATATATTTTAAGAGATAATATCCTCCATATCTTCTCCATGGGATTCAAATCTGGATTAAGTGCTGGTCAGTCTAATAGTTTAATACTGTTTTGCCTAAACCATGTTTTCGATGATGAGGAGGTATGGATGGACTCGTTGGAAAACACAATCCGGTCCTGCTAGCAAATTCATAATGGGCAGTAAATTGGTACTCCTACTGGTAAAATATCCTGATAATCCTCTGATTCCATTTTCTGTCCATAAATCCTAGAAATGTTTGGCTGTTGAAAGAAAACCCTCCCCAAGTCATTACGAATCCTCCGGCTTATTGCCTGCTGAAACATTTCTTGGATTCTTTTCTTAGGTCATGCTAGTAAAATTTATGACTATCAGGGACATCTAAATTCCATTTCTTTTCATTACTGAAGATTGCAGAAATCCATTTATCACCGTATGACATATGCTTTCTAGCCCACTTTAGACGTGCATCTTTATGTCTCTACTTTAAGCAAGGTTTTCTATCTCGCCAAATATTTCTAGGATTTATTGACAGAAAAATGGAACCAGAAGATTACCAGGATATTTTACGTACCGATTTACCGCCAATTATGGATTTGTTAGCAAGACCGGGCTGTGTTTTCCAACGAGATGGGGCATACATCCATACCTTCACATCATCGAAAACATGGTTTAGGCAAAAAAAAAAAAAAATCACACTATTAGACTGGCCAGCACTTAGTCCAGATTTGAATCCCATGGAGAACATATGGAGGATCTTATCTCATAAAATATATGAAAATGGAAAGCAATATACATGTATAAATGAATGAAAAATTGCAATTGACGAAGCATGGTATGAAATATCTCCTTCAGTAATGCAATGCTTAGTTAATTCTATGGAACAACGTGTATTTGATGTTATAAAGTGTCGAGGTAATACAATTAAATATTAAAAGTAAGTTTTTAGTTACTTTTATAAATGTAACCCCCCCCCAAAAAAATTGCAGGCGTCTATACTTTTGGGACAGCATATTTTTTTATAATTTGATGTATACTTTATAATTTGAAACCTTTGATCATAATTTATATGTGTATATCAGCAAAACTGCTTTTATTTATTACCTATCTGACGAATTTTAATTGTACCTTATTACGTTTTATGTTAATACAAATTTTATTGATTGTCTAAACTTTTGGTACACGGTGTAATCGTAATTTAGCGCTATTTGGACCATATTGTTGCCCATATTATGGTTTCTATAAAAACAGTCAAATGACTGGACATTTTGCTGCAAATTTTTAAGAGTGTACATCTAATGCAAAAATTTAGCTCAGTTATGAAGCAACTAACTAATAGAAAAGTTCCTTTGAGTGATTTCCGGCAATAAGCAGGAATGTACTACAATTCTTTTGAGCATCCCTGTACATGATCTGTACAATTTATATTTCGAGTTGAAAGCAAAATTTTAGTTCAATTTAAAAACACATGCCAAAATTGTAAACTCACTTCTAACAATTATTGCTCAAATAAAATACTATAAAATATATTTCGCATTTTTTTGTAAACGTACGATAAAGGCAATGAAAACCATATTCCACAGTAAACATCTTATAGTGAACCTCTCTGATGTATATGAATTTCAACATATTTGGAATAGTGTAACGTCATTAAAATACATTGCTAAAGATTTTTCTCTATTGACCATGATGTATGGATTCTTTCGAGTGCCCTATAAAGGAAATATTAATACTACACATTTCATTTTCAGTACCAAACAATCCATGATAAACCTCGATAACGTATATCAATTACATGGAAATCCTATTATATTTACTCGAGTTAGAGCGCGGAAAGACAGACGGACAGACAAACCGAATTCATAAACACTTTTTAACAACTTTCTTGGAAAGTTTAAAAAACACAATAGCGTATTTATGATTCAATGATTATTCTGTTTAATGATTCGTTCTCACAAGTTATTCTTTACGAATTTTGTGGACTTTTTTATGTGCCACTGTATTAGTAATTTTTTAGTATTACTTTTTTGTTCATTTATACTATTAAAAAACGTGCAGCAAATTCTCCAGTGATTCAACTGTTTTTGTAAATGACAGTTACGTTACCATATTATGGAACGTTCTCTTTTGTTCATGATCGATTAAAAATACGGTTAAGTAACGGTTCTGCTGCAAACTTTTTACTGCGTATATGTAATAAATTGTTGTAAACAATTATTTAAATCACGAGGTTTTGGAAGAATTTTATATATTAGACAAATGTTTGACACTATTCCCCCCTCCCTTTTTTTTTACTTACAATTAATTCAAGATACTAAGAAATGTAAAGGGTGTCCCAAAATTCACGCACGTAGTAATTTTGATAGAAAACACACATTTAATGTTTTATTGATTCATAAAGTATACAGTATAGAGTTATGTATGGAATAGCATATCCTGTAAATGGCTTCACGGATCTGCTGGTTGTCCCGAAATTCATGCAAGATTTGAATTTTGAGCCATTTGTGCATACATATTTCTTGCTTAAATTGTAAGATATGGATGTGGGTGACGTGTGGTTTCAAGAAGATGGTCACACATGCCATACAACCCGAGAAACAATTCAATTAGTGCATGAGTCATTTTCTGGTCGTGTAATTTCCCGTTTTGGTGATCAGAATTGGCCACTAGGATCATGCGATTTAACGCCGTTGGATTTTATTTCTTTGAGTTTTTTTTAAGCCTAAGACTTATGCCAACAATCCCACGACCGCCACGCCCTGAAAGAGGAAAATGAGCGTTGTATCAACGAAATTCAGCCACATCTATGCAAAACGGTCATGGAAAATATCAGTTAAACAATGCGTATGTGCCAGCAAAGCCGTGGATTCTATTTACCCGATATGCTATTCCATACATAACCCTATACTGTATATTTTATGAATCAATAAAAAAACAATTTTAATTATAAACATGTGTTTTCTATTAAAATTATCTCTTGCGTGAATTTTGGGGTACCCTTTAGAGAAAAATAAAATCTAGAACTCTATGTTTCAGTAAAAGGCAGTCTGTTATTTTCATTTTTTTGAACAAGCATTGTATAAAAAATTATAAAACTCTCCTTTTATGAAAATATCGTTATTCTCCCAGGAGATAGATAGGGTCTCTACAATACCAACTTTTGAAAAAAGTAATTCTATGTATTCTATGTGTGTTTGCATTTTGTATGTTGTTGTTGATGTAAGTTTGTATGAATGTATTAGTTATGTCGTAAGATACATATATGTATGTAAGAAATCATGTATTATAAGAATGAAGGTAATGATATTAAGTAATGAGTATTAAATAGGGAGGTAAATTATAGAGATAAAATTTCAGAAGCAGCTTTAAAATTAAACGTAATTATTAATCTTATGCTCTGTGGTGCGTACACATCTACCGGTCACATTTTAGCTTCTATCTAGTATTTACTATCTAGGATTTTTTTGTTTTATCAATTTATTTACTTTTTTCCTAAATAGGATCTGTTAAAGATTTAGTTATTACTAGCTGTTGAACCCGTTCTACGCACGGTAGTTCATGAATTTAATTGTAAAACCAAAATAAAAAATAACTATTCGATTTAGTAAAATATTTTTCTGCTATTTCGCATTTTTTAAAGAAATTTAATTTATCATATTACAATGGCAGCAAACGATAAAACGATATGTTTGGAATAAGGGAATAAATAGAATAAAAAGTTTTGTTGGTGTTTGTGATGAAATGTTTGCCTTTATTTTTTGTAAAAAATTGTAATAATTAAGCGCAATTAAATAATTTCTAATTATTTGCTTGTGAGGTAAAAGAATTATCGTAACACCTGTTGGAACTTTTTAGTATTGCAGCGTGGCGTACGTAATATGCATATCTCTAATTATTTGCATGTGAGGTAAAAGAATTATCGTAATACTCGCTACAGCTTTTTAGCATTGCAGCGTGGTGTACGTAATATGTATATCTCACATTGGTTAAAGAACTCGCGCGATTACGGGTTGAACATAAAAAAGAAAGGATTTTATTGTGAATTTTTAATTGTTGGCAGCTGCTATAATGAAAAATGTTTAAATTTGATAGGAAATGGCTGTTAAATTGGTGATTTTTTATGAATTAATAGTTAACTATAAATTATTTCGATTCCGAATTGCTTTAGTTGCCTCGGGCGTATTTTAATACACATGTACATACAATTTTACAATTCTGGCTTCCAAACTGTGGATTTGTATAGCATTAGAGACAGACAGACAAATTTTCATTTTTATATATTAGGTATGTAGTTCGTGTTTTATACAATATCTGAATGTTTCTTACATTTCAAACATTATTCAAAAGATCGGGATAATTCATTTTATCTAAATGCTTCAAAACTATATTAAAACTATTCTTTTAAAATGGATATTTAAAAATATAAATTAAATTAATATTTTAAAACACTTTTTATAATTATATTTATATTTTAACGCTATTTTAAAAGAAAATTTCTTTGTTAAACAGACGGGACTTAGAAAATATAATCGAGAAATATTATAATTGATTCTCAATTTTCTCAACATAAAATTGCGTAATCTTCCATGAAGATTAATTTCTTTTTATTTAATGCATTACGAGGGGTATCAATAAGTTTTTAACCTCATGTAGAAATATTTGAGCAAAATTTAGGAAATCGCTACATTGTATTAGTCCTTTTCTACATATTCACCGTGCACAGTAACACATTTCTGCAAACGGTATTTCAAAAAGAGGGGGCAAGATGTATTCAAGGAGGCGCAATAGTTAACCCAAAGAGGGGCATTTTTCTAACTTTTACCGACCCCCACATGTGACGTATTGTTGGAAAGGTCTGTGACCGCTTATTCATGTCATGCACATCCTGAGACCTTCCCCCCAATTTGCCCTCTGAGGGACACTTTTTTTAAATTTGCGAACATCATTCATGCCCCCCGGGGGAGTAAATTTGGGGGAAGGTGCTCAGGATGTGCATAACACGAATAAGTGGGCACAGGCCATTGCAACAATATGTCACATGTGGGGGTCGGTAAAAGTTAGGAAAATGCGCCCCATTGGGTCTACTATCGGGCTTCCTGGAATACAACCTCCCCCCTCTTTTTGAAATACCGTTTACAGAAATGTGTTATGGTGTACGGTGACTATATAGAAAAAAACTAATACAATGCAGAAATTTCATAAATTTTGCTCAATTATTTCTATGCGAGGGCAAAAACTTATTGATACCTCCTCGTAATTACTGTATTTTGTAGTGTATAAACCGACCTACAAAATTTCAGAGAAATACCACGCTCTTTCATTAGAATATCTGTATTTTAGTATAGTATCCTTCGCCTTACATCATCCCACAAATTTATAACTACACTGTATATGCTTATATGCGATGACGCTACATGAGCGTCATGGCACTCTTACTAACTAGCTCGAATGGCGTGCACATTACAGAAAAAGAGATTTTATTATTCTCTAACGACACATTGTCGCAATATATTGATGGCACGAAGTCGAATGCAGCGTATATTGCGGCATTGGGCAATTAGGTAATATGTTATAATCTCTTTTAAAAAATTAACTTCAACCCGGCGGTAAGAAAATTAAAATTCGTCTGGACCATTGAAGGTTTAATATTTAAAGGGAT
This sequence comes from Maratus speciosus, assembly GCA_963932465.1. Classification (NCBI taxonomy): domain Eukaryota; kingdom Metazoa; phylum Arthropoda; class Arachnida; order Araneae; family Salticidae; genus Maratus; species Maratus speciosus. Next base: position 221,178,422 of record OZ010791.1, on the reverse strand, counting down.
TAGGGGTAAAACGCGATAAATGACATTTTAATTTTTTTTTCTTCTGATTTTCACGTAAAATTGTATAACTGAATCCTGGCAACTTTCAAAAAGTACAAGGCTATTTTTTACTCAATACATGCCATTATAACCAAATCTAAATTCTATATATGAATTTTTAAAAAAGAAGCGTTAAGCATTTTTCACAGAAAACCAATCAAATAAAATCTATTAGACAAAAAATATTGCCAATAAGATATCTGAAGGTCCAGTCTGAACAAACCAGTTTTTTTAGAGGAAGAGCAGACTAAATAGTTTTGTTTAACAACCTAAAGAAGACCACTCAGACGAGGAAAACCAAGTCTTTATAGTTTTCTTTAGAAAACTTGTATTTTGCATGCATCTTGTACCTTGAAACTTGTATTTTGGAAGTTATCTTGTTTTATCCTCAGCTCTTATTTGTCACAGCGCTTGCATACCACATAGATATTAGATATCGCGGAAAACTATTCCGTTCAAATGTTACGGTGCTTTATTTAGAAAACATGTAGCGCGTCTCATGTCGTTAAACCTGCGTGATGTATAGTAATTTGTCATAATTTTTGATAAAGTTCCAAATGTAAGAATTCCATTCACTATGTCACATCATTGCTGATCTTTAAATGGAAACCTAAGTACATTAAGAATGATAAATAGCTTGACAAATGAATAAATTATATCTAAATAAATCATTTTAAAATTATGGAAATAATGTTAATAAATAAAATATGATGAAAAATAAAAGTGATGAATGATATGACTGTGTAAAAAGCAGTAAAAAGATTTTCGTTAATATTTTGAAAACGTAAGCATCCGCTATAATTTATTTAAATTTTCATACTCCGAAAAAGATGGAGTTTTTGAATCTCGAATGCAAAGGTAGAATTTTAATTTTCAAAATAAAAAACCTCATTACATTAAGGGAAATGTATAGTTTTAAAGATTAATCAATCCATATTACTTTTCTATATAAATTTGGTTAAAGATGTCTCACTAGTATCCAAAATACGGGTTACCCTGTATTAAAATAATAATGGTTACTCTAAAACTTTTAGAGAAGTAATTTAAAATATAAAACTCGCAGAAGTTTCATTAGCTTAATCTGGGAAAAAGTATCACTTTTAATATGTATTTTGTCATCAAAAATTGATTTCTAAAAATGCATTTATCTCAACAGCAATTTTTTTATATTTGTTAATACTAATATGTTATAACTAAGGACAGTTAAATAAATTAACCCTTAACTACTGTTAGCGGTCTCACAGACCACTGCTTTTTTTTCAATTTTCACAGTTTAACATATAATTTTCAGTTTAACTATAGATAATCGTTAAATTTTGTTTCTTTTGGAGCCCTAGTACTATCACTAGAAACTTCTCAATAAAGGAATTTTAATTACAATAGTCGTGTACATAAAGTTTAGTACAGAAATAATATCCTGTTAGTCAATCGAGCCTTTTATTCATGTTTAAATTAGCTTTTCCCCAATTTTTACAGTTTAATATATAATTTTAAGTTTAACTACAGATACTCGTTAAATTTTGTTACTTTGGAGCCCTAGTACTATCATTAGAAACTTCTGAATAGAGGAATTTTAATTATAATAGTCCTTAACATAAAATTTAGTACAGAAATAATATCCTGTTAGTTAATCGAGCCTTTTATTCATGTTTACTTCAGCTTTTTTTTCAATTTTTACAGTTTAACATATAGTTTTCAGTTTAACTACAGATACTCGTTAAATTTTGTTACTTTGGAGGCCTAGTACTATCATTAGAAACTTCTGAATAGAGGAATTTTAATGATAATAGTCCTTAACATAAAGTTTAGTACAGAAATAATATCCTGTTAGTTAATCGAGTCTTTTATTGATATTTAAATCAGCTTTTTGTTAATTTTTACAGTTTAACATATAATTTTCAGTTTAATTATACAGATACTCGTTAAATTTTGTTACTTTGGAGCCCTAGTACTATCATTAGAAACTTCTGAATAGAGGAATTTTAATTATAATAGTCTTTAATATAAAGTTTAGTACAGAAACAATACCCTGTTAGTTAATGTATCCTTTTATTCATGTTTAAATCTGCTGTTTTCAATTTTCACAGTTTAAAATATAATTTTCAGTGTAACCATAGCTACTCGTTAAATTTGGTTTCTTTTGGAGCTTTAATACTATCACTAATAACTTGTGAATAGATAAATTTTAATTATAATAGTTCTGTACATAAATTTTAGTACCGAAACAATATCCTGTTAGTTAATCAAGCCCTTTATTCATGTTTAAATCTGCTTTTTTCAATTTTCACAGTTTAACATATAATTTTCAGTTTAACAATAGATTCTTGTTAATTTTTTTTATAGAGCCTTAGTACTATCACTAGAAACTTCGGAATAGAGGAATTTTAATAGTTCTGTACATAATGTTTAGTACAATGACAATATCCTGTTAGTTAATGTATCCTTTATTCTTGTTTAAATCTGCTTTTTTTCAATTTTCACAGTTTAACATATAATTTTCAGTTGAACTATAGATACTTGTTAAATTTTTTTGGAGCCCTAGTACTATCACTAGAAACTTCTAAATAGAGAAATTTTAATTCTAATAGTCCTGTTCATAGAGTTTAGTACAGAAAGAGTATCCTGTTAGTTAATAGAGCCTTTTATTCATGTTTAAATTTGCATTTTTCAATTTTCACAGTTTAACATATAATTTTCAGTGTAACTATAGATACTCATTAAGTTTGGTTTCTTTTGGAGCGTTAATACTATCACTAACAACTTCTGAATAGAGAAATTTTAATTATAATAGTTCTGTTCATAAAGTTTAGTACATAAACAATATCCTGTTAGTTAATCGAGCCTTTTATTCATGTTTAAGTCTGTTTTTTCAATTTTCACAGTTTAACATATAATTTTAAGTTTAACTACAGATACTCGTTAAATTTTGTTACTTTGGAGTCCTAGTACTATCTATAGAAACTTCGGAATAGAGGAATTTTAATAGTTCTGCACATAATGTTTAGTACAATAACAATATCCTGCTAGTTAATGTATCCTTTTATTCATGTTTAAATTTGCTTTTTCAATTTTCACAGTTTAACATATAATTTTCAGTATAACTACAGATACTTGTTAAATTTCGTTACTTTGGAGCCCTAGTACTATCACTAGAAACTTCTGAATAGAGGAATTTTAATTATAATAGTCCTTAACATAAAGTTTAGTACAGAAACAATATCCTGTTACTTAATCTAGCCTTTTATTCATGTTTAAATTTGCTTTTTTAATTTTCACAGTTTAACATATAATTTTCAGTGTAACTATAGATACTCATTAAATTTGGTTTCTTTTGAAGCGTTAATACTATCACTAACAACTTCTGAATAGAGAAATTTTAATTATAATAGTTCTGTTCATAAAGTTTAGTACAGAAACAATATCCTGTTAGTTAATCGAGACTTTTATTCATGCTTAAATCTATTTTTTCAATTTTCACAGTTTAACATATAATTTTCAGTTTAACTATAGATACTTGTTAATTTTTTATGGAGCCTTAGTACTATCACTGGAAACTTCTGAATAGTGGAATTTTAATAGTTCTGTACATAATGTTTAGTACACAATAACAATATCCTGTAGTTAATGTATCCTTTATTCATGTTTAAATCTGTTTTTTTTTTAAAATTTTCAGAGTTTAACATATAATTTTTAATTTAACTACAGATACTTGTTCAATTTTTTTTTGGACCCCTAGTACTATCACTAGAAACTTCTGAATAGTGGAATTTTAATTCTAATAGTCCTGTACATAAAGTTTAGTACAGAAACATTATCCTGTTAGTTAATGTATCCTTTTATTCATGTTTAAATTTGCTTTTTCAATTTTCACAATTTAACATATAATTTTCAGTTTAACTATAGATACTCGTTAAATTTTTTTGTTTTTGGAGCCTTAGTTATAGTTAGTTATTACAAGAAACTTCTGAATAGAAGAATTTTAATAGTCGCGTACATAAAGTTTAGTACAAAAACAATATCCTGTTAGTTAATGGATCTTTTTATTCATGTTTAAATCTGCTTTTTTCAATTTTCACAGATTAACACATAATTTTCCGTTTAACTATAGATACTCGTTAAATTTTGTTTCTTTTGGAGCCCTAGTACTACCACTAGAAACTTCTGAATAGATACATTTTAATTATAATAATTCTGTACATAAAGTTTAGTACAGAAACAATATCCTGTCCGTTAATCGAGCCTTTTATTCATGTTTAAATCTGCTTTTTTTCTATTTTCACAGTTTAACCCTTTCCTGCGCGGAGTAATTATAATTGTAAAATTATGAAATGACAAACTGACTCCGGATTTTTTTAGAAAATAAAGACTTTAATTTTTTCACATACATTAATTATTAAAGGAAAAGCTTTATTAAATTCTCAGGGTGCCAGTAAACGTCAAATGCCTTTTTTCAGAACACCGCCCGCGAAAGGATTAAGTGGACGAGGGACCTTAAAAATCAATTTTTTATTTTTTGTAAATGTCACTTTCAATATTATTCAAGGGTACATTATATGCATTATGGCATGCATTTATCACAAAAAAAAATATTTTTGAGAAAAAAATGGAGTTTTACGCGTCGTCTTAGAAATCTCCGAACTGCCCCCTGCGCGTTCCATATCAATGAAAATCCCGAATATTTTTTTTTATAAAAGTTTGGTTTATATATATATAAATAAAACTGTGCATCGAATTTTATATATTTGAATATAAAAGTAAAAAAAAAAAAATTGAAAAATTTTGAAATTTTTTTTTATACCTTTATATTCAAATATATAAAATTCGATGCACAGTTTTATTTATATATATAAACCAAACTTTTATAAAAAAAAATATTGGGGATTTTCATTGATATGGAACGTGCAGGGGGCAGTTCGGAGATTTCTAAGACGACGCGTAAAATTCCACTTTTTTCTCAAAAATAACATTTTTTTAAAATTTTTTTTGTAATAAATGCATGCCATAATGCATATAATCTACCTCTGAGTAATATTTAATGTGAAATTCACAAAAAATAAAAAAAAATATTTTTAAGGTCCCTCGTTCCCTTAACATACAATTTTCAGTTTAACTATAGATGCTCGTTAAATTTTATTTTATCACTAGAAACTTCGGAATAGATGAATTTTAATTATAATAGTCCTGTACATAAAGTTTAGTACAGAAACAATATCCATTTATACGATATTCATGTTTAAATCAAGGAGACCGCTCGCAGTAGTTATGCGCAGTGGTGGGATTCAGCCGGTTCGCACCGGTTCCGTAGAACCGGTTGTTAATTTGTGTTGAGTTCGGCGAACCGGTTATTAAGTGAAACTTGTATTTACATTAATTTACTTTCTTTAAATGTTTATCTGCACAACAGCGCATTCTAAACATAAGACTGTGACATGTTCTGATTTGTTTCATTTACAAAATATATTTTACTTTCTTCACCAGTCTTGTAAAAAACAAATTCAACTTAAAAAAATGACATTTTTAGGATTTGAAGAATTTTGGGTTCCAAATAGGCAGCATATGCTAACTCTATTTATATAGCTTGCTTATTCAACACTACAATAACTACTTATATTCGAATAAATGGTTCGAATAAAAGGTACTTTGCTTTGGCTGCTTCTTTTGAAAATATTCGGAATCTTCCCAGTTACCACTGATCAGTAGCTAAATAGTTAGATTTAGTGGTATAATTCCAATTGCACTTTTTAAAATATTGTTCTTTATATCTTCGAAGTCATTTAAATCAAAGTAGTTATTTTCGTAAATGTAACAAATTTTAAATTTTCATAAGATCCCTGAGTCCTAAAACATTTTTCATAATCTAAAAAATGAAAAAAAAACATTGTATAGTCTAAACTTGCCGAGTCATGATACTTTGTATTTTACGAATTTCCAGCATTGTCTAGCCTGTTTTTCGTACCAAGAGATGGTAAAAATCTCCAAAATTCTAAATATTATAACTCGAAAAGTCGCACAAAAATTTGTCTTACTTGGTACAGCATGGATAATGTTTTTCTAAATATGCTATAAGAGCCAAAGAACCGCATAAAAATTAATTTTGCAACTTTTTTCTAAAGTATAAAAGATTTCTGAGATGATGAAGAACAATATTTGAAATATTTTTGAAATTAGAAATATTCTAAATTTAACAATTTAGAATTAGCTCTTCGTCAGCGATATGAAATGATACCGTAAATATTTTATGACTGATTTCCTTGATGATTACATATTTTAAATGAAATTGTTCGTCTTTCAAAAGCACTGTGGACAAGAAGTATAAGCATCATAAAGAATGAAAACTTATGATAAAATTTATTAAAACGTTTGAAAGGCTTCGGAAGAAAAAGCCCATATTAAAAAGAAAGACTGTGAGGATCTTATTACTTCAGAAACTTGAAAGAATATCAAATTTGTAGAAGATCGTAAATGTTTTAGTGAGCTCAAGGACATGACTTTTTTAAAGAACATACAGAACTTTTAAAAAATGATAGAGTACTCAATTCTGAACATTTAAAACCAATGTTACTCAATTTGAATATAGGAATGAACAGCAACACCCCCCCCCCCCCGCCCCGTCAGATTACTGGAGTGATGGAACAGTGGCCCCAGCAGTTGGTCGATTGTCACCCCTAAATTTTTATAGTATTCTTAGCCTTCAAAAACATCAGAAATTCTGTCCTGAAATTAAATGAAGAATACTAATAAAATTTTGCGGTGTCAATTGATTCTCAGCTGCTACACTGTTCCATCACTGATTACTGGAAAATTGGAAAAGTAATACTTCCATGGAAAACAGCTGAAGAACTATTGTTTATATTTAATGACGCTTATTTTAATATTAATGATTATAGAAGATTGTTTTTACTTTAATTTAAATACATTTCTAAAAATTTTAAAGTTTTTGAAAATATTCAAAAGGCTAAAAATATTGTCAGAATAATCACTGCAAGTTCAGCAGAAATGGAAAAGGGATTTATGAAGAAAAACATAATATGGTCAGAGAAGAGAAGTCGGCTAACGATTTCTAATGTATCAAACATAATGACGATTAGTAGTCTAATTGGCTTACCTCTAAAAGAATAGGTTCCTACTTTTAATAAGATAACGTTTGAGTTAAGACAAAGAAAATTGAAAGTGAGGATTATTATCAAGAAGCTGCATGTAATTATCTCAAATAACGCATGCTACTTAATATTTTAAAATCCTTTTCTGTACTATGATATAGTTTTTTTTACATCCTTTATTATTTTATTTAAGTATTAACTATATGAAATAATATGCTACCTTTTAGGATACCTTTTAATACTATTCAACATCATAAATATAAAGTTATTTTCAATACAGGATATTTAAAATAATTCGAATTTATTTTAGCTGGTTTGAACCTGAAAATATATCGTGTGCTGATGCTTTTCATTGGGAATGGTTATCCATGGGCAGTTATTGTATGAAAGGTTTTGAAAAGATGTTGCATGTTTTTTAGTGAACTAAATTTTATTACTGATACAAAATTTCCAGAATAAATTTTTCCGCGTGCGCATTATTGTTATTAAAATAACTCGGTGAAATTTGCGACTTTGGTAACAAAACATAGAATCAAACACGCATTCAAAAAATTCAGAAATCAAGCACTTACCACTCACAAAAGCCGATTTATTGAGATTGATTTTGAAGAAGTTATAAGAATTTATCACCAAAGCAAGAATGTAAATAGGAAAGCTTGATATTCAGCGAGTTAGTATCCTCGCGAGATTAGACTTAGCAATATCTCGAGCTCTTCTTACAGTTAGTGTTTTTAGTACTGTTTGCAATTTTATCATAAACATGAGTTAATTCTTAAACTTAAATTTCTTCTATTTTTGTGTTAACCTTAGAGTTTTGATGCAATTTCTGATAAAAATCTTTATCAGAGTTTCATCATTGGCAAATATTTAGTAAATAAATTACGTCCTTTTACAGGCAAACATGTTTCAGAATTTTTTTCCTCTATACCAAAAGATCAACGTTTTTTGACAATATTCTTATTATAATATTGGAAACTGCTTCATAATCTATGTATGATGCTTAATTTTCCTTTCATGCTTATACGTCAAAAATCATTTGGGCAGCGAACCGGTTGTTAAATTTTTTGAATTCCACCATTGGTTATGCGACAATGTCTGTCACAGCAGTTAAGGGTTGACATACATATTAGAAAGGTCTCATTATTCATTTCTTTTAATTTAGAAAAATAATCGCCAAATAATAATCAAACTGATAATTAAAACGCAAATATTAAACTTGGTAACAGCTTATTAAAATTATAATCATGTTATACATTTCTAAATAAAAGAATTTATATTCTTTTAACTTGAGTAAAAAAGGGACTATTTAGGAAAATAATGTATTTGAAATATTTATCGATTTTATACACAGAAACAAGATACTCAGTTTAAACAAAGTTAAAATAGCAATTATACATAGAGAATTCTTTCAATTATTGAATACATTATGAATTCCACAAAATTAATTCATATTTAGAACGTCAAATCCCGATCTCATCGAATATAGAATTTTATCTGAATTCAAATTATTATTCCCTTTGATACATCTATCTCTCCAAAAATAAATGAACCGTCAGTTAAACTATAATAAAGTGAATATTCACTATTTCCGCTAGTAAGCATAAAATTCTCTTTTGTATTCTATGGCTAAAACGTCATAGAATAAAGTGCGCGTTTTCTTTACGGATTATAAAAGCTGGTAATGGCAACAATGGTTAAATGTTGTTGCGATTTATTACTGCAGACTTATTTGCTTTTAAATTAGTGAATAAATTCATAGTCACTGAATATTTATTTTCTGATTAGTTTTGCGAAAGCTGTATTAATTTGTTTCTACAAAAAGATCCAATGACTGTTATGAGTATGGGTTTATAATAATTTATTGTTATAGAGTGTGACTATAAGTAAAGTTGGGGTATTTAATGTGTCTCTTTAGTTAAAAAAAAATAAATAAATAAAAGAGCGCCGTAAATGATTATTTTCTAACCAGAGGTCTTTCTTAGCTAATATTAAGAAAACTACTACATCCACAAATTTGAAAATTAGGAGTTTTATAAAGAAAAGTTTGATAAACATGCCGAAGCAGGCAGTTTTAAAATCGAAGAATTGTTTCAAGAGATATTTACTGTTAAATTCGGTCAAAAGCGTCCATTAAAAAAGTTTTATAGGAACAAAAACTATACATATGAATAATTTTTCTTAGGGATATATTTCTTAAGCTAGCGATGTGCAGACTGCGCTTATTTTTTTTTTTCAATTTGACTAATTATTTTTTAATTTTTATTCAAATTTGTATCATTTCAAGAGATTTTTTTCATATTTAGAAAAAGTATTTTTTTTTATATTCATGCTAATTTGTAAAACAGCGCAAATAATTATATTTCTCTTTAAGAAAATGCACTTACACGTGACTATTTAAAACGGAAATGAAACTTTAAAATAATTAAATGACAACGTGTTAAAAGCGAGAAGTATGGAAAATTACTTCATAAAAATTATATTTACTCGTAAATATTAAAAAAAAGTAAAAAAAAAAAAAAAAAAAAAAACCCTTAAAGGAATTAAATTATTACACGCGAAGCGCATTTAATTGTGAGAATTACGTCATATGTAAAATACCCAAATATTAAATATCGTCAAATGTAATGTGCCTAAAATAATTAAATTATTACGCGTGAAAAACTTTTAGTGGTAAAATTAGGTAATATTTTTAAAAGCTGAAATATAATATTCCCAAACACTTCGAAATTGAAGAATATATCTAAACATGAATCTTAAAGGAGAAAAAACAAATTTAAAATAATTAAATAATTACACGCGAAACGCATTTATTGGTGAAAATTACTTTATATGTGAAAACAATGCATTTAAAACGATTTTCTTATGGACAATATTCATGTGACGTCACATTGGGAGTTACATGGCGTAAAAATAGCGTGGCAATCAAATTTGCCTTTATATTTCACAACTTGATGCTTCAAAAATGCCGGCAAATTCATGCGCAAAATACTTTTGATTTCATATATGACGAATTAACTCCTTGTACAATATCCAGTTGCTAAAATGTGTAAGATTAAAACTTTAAAAACACTAAAATAGTGTTATTTGACTGTTGACATGTTTCGACTCTATTCGAGTCATTTTCAAAACATAATTTTGGAAAATGACACGGGTAGCGTCGAGACATGTCAACAGCCAAACAAAACTATTTTAGTGTTTTTAAAGTTTTAATCTTACACCTTTTAGCAGTTAGAAATAGTAAACTTTTGATTTATTTTGTACAACCTATTCAAAGAATACATATTAGAAAAAAATCGTATATACATATTAATTAACACAAACAATTTACATTTTAAAAATAACATGAAAATATGCATGATAGTGCATTAAAATAGAGAAAAGAATTCATGCATAACCTATGCCTGTTCCTGAAAATCTCTAAAACTCGATCAAAATATAAAATATTAAAAGTATTAAAATTTTATATAATATATTAAATATTAAAAATTTTATAAAAAATGCATGCTTGCGTAAAAGATTACTTAAGATGAAGTATAATGAAAGTAATGAATTGGTTTTATATACCGGGTGTTTCAAAAGTTAAACGCGATAAAATGATCTATGGTTCAGAGAGGCTGCGGTTTGCAGATAAGTATTCAGCGTAGTACGGGATTTTATGACACCAAAGAAAAAATTAGTTCAAAATTTTGACAATAGAGGGCGCTACTTGAGATAATTTCTTGGAATAATTTTATATTACTCGCACAACGCAAGATTTGGATACAGAAACATTAGAAAATATTGCATATACAATATTTTGTATCCAAATCTTTCGTTGTGTGAGCAATATGAAACTTTTCGATGGAATTATCTGTTGCAGCGCACTCTATTGTCGTGATTTTGAACTAATTTTTTGTTTAATGTCAAACAAAATCCCCTACCACGCCGAACCGTTATCTGCAAACCGCATGTCTCTCTGATCCATAGTCCTTTGTTCATCGCGCTTTACTTTCGCACCGAACTTCTGAAACACCCAGTATATGATTTAGCTATTGCATTTATATCTTTTAATACGTCATCGTTAAATATAATTTCCAAGCACAGTCTGAATTTTGAGCTGTATTATAAATGCTGTGGAACACTTATGCCTTATCTTACAATGCACTTCGTGACATCCACATGCAACGCACGCGTTTGCAAAGGAAGTAAATCAGATTCCATATAAATACTGAACTTTCTGGAACGTGGAAGATCACATGTAAACTTCTGCTTTGAAGATAGAAAAGAAAAGATTTTCTGTATCGAATTAACGCAGAAGAAGAATATTGGATTCATTATGAAGAACTTGAACTACTAAAAGCATGTTTGCATCCATGTCAACAAGGTTCTTCAGATTCTCGTTCAGAAAGTCTATGTTCCATCACAGTAATTTTACGTTGTGCGTCTGGTGGAACCTAATGGACGTAGTCTTCTAAGAACAGCTTCAACCATCCATCAATCAATGGTAAATATTACTAGCAACAAGTTATCAATTGGAAAAACAACTGAAGTACAAAAATACATAATAAAGCCAGCGACAATATAAGGTTGTTTCATAACGTGTCAATGGCCGCTGACGAGTTTCAAGATCAGTTAAATAAACTCTAGAAACATTTTGCTGGAAAGTGCTGTCCTCCCCGCTGTATTTACCAGACTTTGAACCTTCCGATACCAACTGTTTCACTCCATGCAAAACGCTTTTTTTAAATACCAGTTCAACTCTTATGCAAAAAACAAAAATTGGCTTTATTAGCGAATTCCTTAGAAACGGACCCGACTTCTTGCATTCCAGAATTCGCTTAAATACCGGTTTAATTCTTATGCAAAAAATCAAAAATTGGCTTTAAGAGCGAATTCCTTAGAAACAACCAGACTCATTGTATTCCAGAATTAGTTTGTTGCCTAATAGAGCAGTGAATGTTGGTGCTTTTATTGGTAAATACCTTGAATATATTTTTCTTTTATTTTGAATAAAAAGATGTCTTTTCTTTACTCGAAAAATGGCGAAGTCATAGTTATACATCCTATTAATTTTATGTTAAGCACTTTTCCCGCTCTGAAATATCAAATAATGTAAATATCAAATATTATAAATCATCGATTCATGAAACATTTTTTATTTTTTTCAAAAGTTAGTCAAATACAAAGTAGGTAAATTTTGAATACTCTCCTCATTAGTATGGCGGTTAATTACTTTACGAATTGGAATATTGATATAAATTTTAAGTAATAGTATTTGAATATAATTTAACAAAGTTTTAACATCTTACCGCACTAACATCAAGTCAATTATATCATACTACACAAACATTGCATTCAATTAAACTGCGAAACAATCTAATAGGTTTAATAATTGTTAAACTTTATTACGCATTTTTTCTAAACTGACATTTATTTTTGAAAAATGCTTTTTTACATTTTTACAACAAAAGTATAAAAATAATTTCCTATTGTGAATGTTTTAATTTCGTGCGAACATTACTTTTTTCTGTCATCTTTACTAGATTTTGTAACCTCGTTTCAATGAAAAAGAATATGTCCAGAATAAAAATGTCCGCTGGTATATTTTTGTACAGTTAGATACACATAACAAATTATCTTCCTCAATGAAGTAAGCAGATAAAATTAATAATGGCGTAAAAAGCAATTATTTAGTTCAACACTTTCGGCTGTTAGAATATGATTTATGGAATATATACCAGTTTTAGTAACATATGTAGCCCTTAATAGATCAAACCACGTAAAAAGTAATGTGCTGAAATTATCTCCATTTTGCTAGAATGAATTTAATTTGCTAGAATGTATTAAGCTAGACATTTAATATTTGAAGTACGTGGTCATAAGCTAATGGTATTTTTACTTATCTTCTCTGTCTAAAGAATTTCAAGTGATACGGTGTTTAGACTGCTGTAATTGTTGAATAAAACAAATCTTATGGTTGATATACTATAAACGCATGAAAATATTATTTTTATTTTCATTTAAATGCAAAGGCTAATAACAAATGGGAATTGTTCAGAGACAGGCACGTGACTAGTTATTTAAGGAACGCATTTACAAATTTAAAACAAATAGTACAAGATTAACATTAAAATGCAAAAAATATATAAATTTATAAACTTTGTTTCAACATGTTCGCAAATCTTCATGTGGAATAATGCATAGCGAAAAAATTTCCATAAATTGTCTAAAAATGTTGTTTGCTTAAAAGTTCTTTAATTTCATTTATCTGTACATTACAAATACAAAGATATTTAAGAGAGATTAATAAAAAATATTTTGCTTTTAAATAAAATGAATACTCTAAATTAATTAAATAATTATAGTTATTTACCCGGATTTTATGAAGATTAAAACGATATAAAATGATTTTTTGACTGGGAGCAATTCATCATGAATAAGTATAAAAAATATCTCTTGGTATGAAAAAAAGTCTCATTTGTATTTTATTTATCCTTGTATGTAAACACGAACTATAAATCAATTTACATCTTTCATTCGAAGACCTTATTCCAAAGGATTTAACCCTTCATGTACGGAATTATGAAGACAGGACATTTTTACCTTCTAAAGCATTTTTCGAGAATTATTGAAACTACATTAGTAGATTTACATAATCATTTAATAAAATTTAGAAGGATTTTAGAATGATTGAAGGATTTTAGAATGATTGAAGGATTTAGAAGGATTAATTAAATTTGAATTTATAAGGATTTTGTGCAATATTTATAACCCCACTCAAATCTTTTATTTTAAATATTTTTCTTAGTATTTTGTAGAATTAGGAAATGTACAAATATAATGTTCTTACGTAGAAGTGGGGTGGTTCAGTTAAGTGATTGGTTCGTAAAAGTGCATAAGAAAAACTCCAACCATACAAAATACAGGAACTAGAAAACTTTATTAAAAATTTTTAACTATAGAAATAAAAGGTAAAATAACTTAGAATTATTAAATGGCAGAGAGAGGAAATCCACAAGTAAGGGGCCTGAGCGTACCCTTAGACCACGAGGTTTTTTACGTGGTTACATGATGAGAGCAGGAGTTAAAGTGAATGATTTCATAAGAAACATATAAGACTTGGCGCTACAACATCGCCAAATTTCGAGCATTACAATAGTGCACCAAATAGCAGACAAAGGGTCAAATTTTGAGAGCCAAAATGATTAGCCCACACTGTAAAAAAAAATTTGTAAGGTTACTAAGAATTTTGTTGGAAACTGGGATTCCTAAAACTTTTTATGTAACCACAACGAAAGATAATCATGTAAAATTACAAAAGTTTCTTCAGTAACTGTTACTAAATATTGCTTAGTAAACGTACTAGTGATTTTTTAGGGCGTTTCCCCAAAACACTCTTGTAAATTTACTAAATATTGTTTAGTGAAGTTACTAATGCTTGTTTAGGGAGTTTACTAAATAAGTTTTAGTAAATTTATCAGTGAATATGTTGTAAACGTACTATCCATTTTTAGAATGTTTTCTAAAAATTTTTTCGTAAATTTACTAAATATTGTTCTGTAAATTTACTAACGGTTTTTCAAGAGTTTCTCTAATTAGTTTTTGTAAATTTACTAAATATTTCTTAGTAAACTTACTAGCGATTTTTTAGGGAGTTTACTAAAGAATTTGTGGTAATTTTTCGAAAGATACTTTAGTAAACGTACTAAGGATTGTTTAGAGAGTTTTCCAAAGAATTCCTTGTAAGTTTACTAAATATTGTTCAGTAAACTTACTAACGATTTTTTAGGGAGTTTACTAAAGAATTTTTCGTAAATTTACTTAGGATTATTTAGTCAAGGTACTAACGTTTTTTTAGGTAGTTTCCTAAAGAATACTTTGTGAATTTTCTAATGATTTTTTAGTACACTTACAAAGGAATTTTTAGTATATTGACTAAGAATTTTTTTTGTAAATTTGCGAAGGATTTCATAGTACATTTACTATGAATTTTTTTAGTATTGCACCCAAAACTTTACATATACATTAGCAAAAAATTGTTGGTAACTTTATTAAAGTACCGTCAGAAAAATAACCAATGATTTTTTAGTATTGTGTCTAAAACAGTTTTTGTATTCTCGCCAGAAAGTTTTTTGTAACCGTGCAAGAGATATTGCAGTAAAATCAAAATCCTTCGATCAAAATAAGTAATATGGCCTGACGTGTTTTTCAGTAATACCACAGCAATTGCCAGAAATATTTGTATGTTAGGCATTAAAAAACTGACTGAAGCTTCACTGTAGATATTCAAATAGGTACAAAGTCATTTCCATATTAAATGAGCATTATAACAACAGCAGTAAATAAGCAGATAAGCAGAAGCAGATCTTATGGTTTTTAGTTAAATTAAAAAAGCGAATAGAAACAATAATGAAAGTAAAGTATCATTACTGAGTTTATAAAATATGCCTAAATTTTTAAAAAATGTTATCGATACACTGTTAAAAATAAAGTGTGATGTTTCACCAAGAAAATGGTGAAAAGTCGCTGAAATTTAGCTGCAAACAAGATATTGGCGATAAGTTTTACCAGTTTATTGGTGCTTTCTCAAATACCATTATATTAGTGAAATGTTAAACAATGATTCAGGCTTTTTATAAATCCAATTTTCTGGCGAAAGGTTGAACCATAAATCAAGATTTTTTTAAAATCCAATTTTCCGATAAAAGGTTTAACTATAAATCAGGTTTTTTTTAAATCCAATTTTCTGGTAACAGTTTGAACCATAATTTAGTTTTTTTTAATCAAATTTTCTGGTAAAAGGTAGGACCACGAATCAGGATTGTTTTTAAATCCAATTTTCTGGTGAAAGGTTAAATCATAATTCAAGGTTTTCTCTATTCCAATTTTTTGCTAAAAGTTTGAATCACGATTCAGGATTTTCTCTCATCTTTATGGGGAATGGTTACACCGGATTGTAGCTCTCTTTTTTCCCCCTCACTTTGGTTTTCAATTTATCATTTTATGGTGTAATAATAAACAAAATTTCAGATTATGCGAGATTATCTTGCAGTAGGAAAGCTTTTTTTTATTTTCATTAAACCGAAAATTATTTAAGTTTTAATTATTGATTCTATTGTCTTTGAAATATATTTAAAAAACAAATGTAAACCATTTTGATCTAATTTAACAAAATAATTACATTTTTCCCCCACAAATATTACCATTCTGTCCTTTTACATTTTGGAATATTTCTTCGCACTCAGTTACACTTATAGTCCATTTAGTGTTTGCTTATTCACAAAGAAAAAAAATAATAATAATAATTTTCTTTAGATTTAAATACATACCCTGTTTTTATTATTGTTTTAATTAAAAAGGCAGCTATAAGTAGCAGAATCCATTTAACCTCTAATATCAGCTAATACAAAAGTATTACTTTAAACTTTAAAGCTTTTTTTTAAATACACAATGTATTTCTACAACATATTAAATACTTACTTTGAAGGGTTAATTTAATAACAGCAGTGTCGCCACCAAGCGACTAATTATTCTTACATATAAGTATTTTTTCAGTATTCCTAAATGATAATCTATGACGACGATTTATTTATTTTTTAACTATACTCGTAAAAAAGAAAAATATTCATCATCAGCAGCCTTGCAATAGCTGGAAAAGAAATGGTTACAGACACTATTAAATAGCAACACATTTAAGTTGGTTTGCGGTATGCCGCTCCATTTATTGAAAATACAAATTATATAATCATTAAATTATATGTATAGTATGTCAGACTAATATTTACTGTAATATAATATCATTTTACATACAGTTTTAAGAGGGTGGTGCACCCCCTCTCTGACCATTCAGGTCATCAAATAAAAAGAATTCTTGAAGCTTAGTATGTTCTAAATCAGGATTTCAAGTCTGGTAAAATGGAATAGATCCAAGCATCAGGTTAAATTCTCCACCTGTTTTAAATGAAAGAGTAAATATTTTAAGACATAAAATATTTCTTGTGCAAACATAACAATAATCAAATTTCACACAGGGGAATTAATAAAAAAATTAAACAGTATATCAATTCAAATCTCTTTTACAAGGAAATCTTCAGCATTTAAAAAATCAATCAGTGTTCGAAATCATTGGTGGTCCGCTGGCCCAAGAACACCAAAAATTCATTTGAACCACTAATTTGAAAATTTAATGGTCAGCAGGAACAGTAACCACCCCTCCCCCCTCTCTAAAAGGTCATAGGTAAACTTAAATTTTCCCGTCTCGGAGAAAACTGCAATCTAACACAAATCACACAATTTTATTTATTTTAAAAAATAAATAAAACTGCATTAAACCTTAGTCAATTGAAATATTGGAATTAAAATATCTAAATAATTTTATAGTTTTTCTTTATGTGCTGTTTATTTAATTTTTAGTTATAATTTTATATTTTATTAGGCTAAAAATTTTGGATAACTGCAAAGAAAGTTTGTAAGAAAAAGCTGCAAAATTCTCCATTTGTTAGGTAAAAGAAAAATATTGTGAAATTCTTAAATGTAAAAAAATATTGCAAAAAGCGTCAGTTGGTTGAGGGAAAAAATTCGTCAATCAATCGTGATTAACAAAAACTAATGCTTGCCATTTGGCTGCAATAGGGTGTTAACGATTTTAATCAACGATTAAATCATGATTTTAATCAACTGATTTTTTTGGAAAATTTGTTATTTTAATCAATGACTTTTTATGGTCTATTTCAATGGTATGTAGGGAAAAATCATTTGTAGTATATTGGAATGATATTACACTATTTCAAGCATATAGAAATTGATACACATCACTGAAATGTACAAAAAGATGCTTACTATAGAACATGATGAGCATAGCATTAATCGTTTATTTATGGAGGGAAACAAAAGGATTCGCTTATAGTATTGTATAAATAAACAATAATTGCTGGAAGTTCGTTATTTGTTGTGGTAAGAGTTTTTTTTTTTTTTTTATTTAACTAATTTATTTACTTCGTATGTATAAAATCTGTAAATCATATACAGGCTGCAAAAAAGATGTATATATTTCCGTTTATTGACGAAATATGTTGAAGGGGAATTTTCAACTGTGAAAATGCGTTTCTTAAATGAACTAATGTTAAGCATACTATTTGGTATATATTCAAATGTATAGATCATAAATAGCGTTGCACAAAGGAATTCGGATATTTTTTCGATGACTGATAATAATTGCTGAACTTTAATTTTCAAATGTGTTACGTGTTTTGTAATTTGCTTACTTAGCCATCATATTTAACTTTATTAAACGTTTTTTTTTTTTTTTTTTTTTTTTTTTTACATAATTCTGAATGTGTTGGAAAATTATAATCTGTCGTTGAAGCTTGATTATTTTACGTTCTTGTTTAAAAAATTTTTTATTTTGTATGTGTGTATATATATACATATGGGCGAGTTCTAAAAAACAGGGTAGGTGGGTTAAACCGGGTAGCGCAGATCCCTCCTTCAATTGTACTTCTGTCTATCAGCCAACACGAGAAATAACTTGTCGGTAACCATTATGGCATTTATAGCTGATTGAAACGTTACTGTGTGCGGTTTTTTTTAGTGTGAAGGAATTAGTTTCAATTACTCTTAAAATATTGTTTTATTTGATTCTAGATTTTACGCGTATAACCACGTTTTTTCAGCATATTAAATATTCCTGAGTACTATATCTAATTATTTCCTTTCCTGATAATATTTTAAAATTTTTACTGATCTTTTGCTTATAGGATTAAGAGTAGTGACGCTGTGTTTAAACTCTGTTATGTTGAAGTAATACCGGGTACTTAAGAGTGGGTCAGAACTGGGTATACCCGATTTTGTCCGACACTCATAGAATGTATTTTTAGTAACGTTAATAAATTAGCATGGAATTTTAAATTGCATTCTTAATGCTGTTAAGTTATAATATAATTCTAAATCTATCTAGTTATAATGAAAAAACTTTAATTTTGATTTTGTTTTATATTAAAAAGTGGGTCTAATTTTTAACTTACATTTATGAAATTAAATAATTTGCAATTATTAATGAACAAAATAATGGTACTAATTAAGGCATAATTTTATATTATGCTTATTACATTTTAATAAATAACTTTCTAATCTGAGGTGTAATAACTTGGCGTTATGGGTCCACTTAAAATGCAAATATATTTCGCGACTTGTTTCTCTAAAAAAAATAATGTGCCCAAATTGGCAAATAATCCAAAAAATCCCAATCCTATATAACTAGGCTATATAATCTATAGCAGATTTTTTTTTATCAAATATTAAACAGGCAAAAAAAAAAACCTCTTGATGAATGAAACTTTCCCCAGACTCATTTGCTGTATATAATAGGAGTGGATGGATTACGAAAGAGGTCTTCATTTTATTTGGTTAAAAAATGTACAGATTTTTTCCAATCCTTGTCCTGAAAAGTCCGTTCTTTAAATCCTTAATAGGTGTTCAATTCATATAAAACAATCCAGTTAATCTAGTAAGAGAAAGCAATGTATTTATATATGCTTCTTTCCTTACGCAACGCATCGATTTCAACCCCTTGATGTGTCTTTCAAGGATCTCTAAGCTCATACTAAGAACAAGAGGTGAAAAAGTGGTTATTTTCCAACTCTGCGCGATCTATAACAATTTACCAAGTTGGAAAATTATTTAAAACTGCATTTTCGAGAGCAGCAATTGTAAGTACTGCAATCAGAAGGTTCGAGAAAACAGGGATTTTCCCCTACAATAATGTTTTTCCAGACCATCTTTTTGCTCCTTCGGAAGTGACAGAGAAACCCATGAAAGTCATCACAGGATAATGGAGCTCAACCTTCCGAACATAAACGAGTTGACAACATCCAGCAGCTTTCACGTCGAGCTGCTTCCAGATGCAGCAGCTAACATCACAATCACAGGCGTCATCACTCATTCAAAATGTTACATCAACAGAATACATTATTAAAATTATCCATTCGACATCTTCAGACTATGTAGCCCAGCAATCTGTATTTCCAATTTCGCCTAAAATGTATTATCCCCTTTTAAGGAAGGCTTTAGAATTGAGTAAAGAAAGGGAAAAACTTATTTTGATTTCTTCTCCCTATAAATTACAGATCGAAGCAGATATTAAGGAGAAATAAGCCAAACAAACTGCAAGACGAAAAAAGAAGTTTCTTTAAAAGAAAAAAAGAAACCAAAAAAGATTGCGGACACATCTTCAAAAGAAGAGGATAATGAAACCTGTATGTTTTGCTATGAACTTTACTCAAATTCTAAATCCAAATACGGTGTTTAAAATTCCACGATTAGGCACACGAAGCATGTAGTAATGCAGAAGAATATGATGACAAATTCATCTGTGATTTTTGAAGCTAAAAGAACTCGAAAACGTACAGTGTAAAGTAAGCAATCCTATACAACGTAGAAAAATTGCCAACGAATTATTTTTTTACACATGGAAGAACACATGTGCAATTTCGTTTTGTTAAAAATAATTAAAATGTATTTTTTACTATATTAAGCAAGATCTTTTTGACCAAAATGAGTTTCCAGTAGTTTTAAATGAATACCCAATTTTACCCAACCAGCGAGGTAAAACCAGATTTTTGCATACGTTTGAAAAAAGCTATTTTTTAATATAAATAATTATATTTTTTTTGTTTGAAAAGAACGTTTTATTATAGCCAAGGATTCATTTTACATTAAAAACAGTGTTCAAAGTTTGTTTTCCCATTTCATAGCATTTGAGACTAACAACTTTAATGTACCCGATTTTGCCCCACCTTCCCTACATATATTTAAAGGATGCTGTAGAAGAAAATAGCATGAAACATTTATTAGCTCCTTTCTACATCTGTTTCTACCAAAATTTTTGGTAACATGCCATTTATCTTTTAAAATAAGCAATTTTTCTATTCGCATACACTTTACGGTAGTTATCGCGATATATCACCAATATTAACACGTTGATATATTCCGATATTAAATTTACGATATTCTCCCCACCTAGCAGTTAAAGTTCTGAAAAAAAGATCAAAAAAGTTTTCCGAAAGCTTGTAGCAATTTATTCCAGGATGATATTTTAGAAGTATCGGCAAATATGTATATATATATGCTCTAAAAGTTAAAATCTTCTAACTGATGATGCAATTGATTTTTAAAAACATGAGTTTTAACTCTTTCAAATACATTGGTGAGCGTAGGTCACTTCGTGCCTCCCAAAGACTATATTTTTTCTACCATAAAACTAACTAAACGTCCGTATTTTAACACAATCTTTTTAGAGCAAATCAACAGGCGAGATTTAGACCCTCATAGCATGCATGGTCACGGTGACGTCATTGTGACGTCACTGTAAGTCACTGTGGTCACGTCACATCTGTGACCAAAATGCCACCACTCAGTGACGTCACGTTGTGACTGAGATGTGAACTTCTTAGAAAACTTTAAAAAATTACAAAAATTCTTCAAAACATGTTATTTACTGTAAAATTATATATTTTTCTATCAATTAAAAAAAAAATTGAGACGTCATTGTTATGTCATTGCATGTAACGTACATCACGTCATATATGTGACCAAAAAAAACAAAAAAAAACACCATATTGTAAGTCACAGTGTGAAAAAATTATGAACTTTTAAAATCTTTGAAAATGGAGAGAAATATTTTAAACAGTCATGAGTTACAGCGGCATGAGGAATGAAAATATATCAGTGGATAGCAAATGGTAAATTTTGCCTCGAAGGGGGGGGGGGACATAATATATAAAGTGCACGATACAAGCATTAAAGCAATTTGGATAACATATTTAGAATTAGGAGTATTAAATCTGTATAGTATTCAGTTTGCAGAGAGGAAACTTTTTTTTTTTTTTTTTTTTTTTTTTTTTTTTTGCCAACCAGTGGTATTCGAAACACTTCTGTGGTTTCAAAATAAATATTTTCTATTACAGTTAAGTCTGCAGCTTTTAATGAGCAAGTAGAAAGAGTGTTCAGAGTTTAGTCGGAGTTTTTTTCCTGACAACTATTTAACTATTTTAAGTAAGTATTTTTGAAAAAATTCTACTTCTTTCAGACTTTTCAAATAAATTAACATTTTCCGAAAAAAAAAATATATACAAAATTTATGCAAAATGCATGATAATAATTAATTATTCGTATTTCAGATTTGTATTTTAGAGATATGACTTTAAAAAAAAGTTATTTTACAAATTGTTTTATTTTACAGAAAATTAATATGAAAAGATTGGCAGATTGACAAAGAATTCTTTTATTTTATCCTCGATAATCCTTTTTTATTTATTAAGAACATATCGCTCACCCGCAAGAAAAGTGACACATCTCGCAGAAATTCATTTTGCGTTTTATTCCACTAAAAGGTTTGTCATAGGTGCGTCTTGCTACACAAACAGTTTCATAAGTTTAGCTACACGGAAAATCACGTTATTATGCTATATGTCCATTTGTGACCAAAGAAGAGGGGTGGATTATGTAATGAGGTAAAATTATCCAACCCTCCAAACCACATCCTACGTTTTCATTCTTATGTGCTTTACGCTTTTATGCACTTTTCAATTCTTGCATGCAAAGCTAAGTGCTATAATTTCATGTGAAAGTAAAATCATGCACATTTTCTTTTGCCTCTCCTGTGAAATTTACTTTTGTCGAGATGTGTCACTTTTCTTGCGGGTGAGCGATATTTTGTGTTTATTACGTGTGAAACAAATTTTACTTTTAGAAAAGGGGGGTGGGGGTTCATTATTACCCTTAAATTGATATTTCCTCATTTTAAAAATTTAAACAAAGTTTTATCTAATAAACTCTAATTATTATTAATATATTTATTATTATTATTATTATTTACAAAAAAGAACCTTTACAATCCATTGTAACTTGAATTGTTTGGTAACCGATAAAAAGAAAAGATAAAACACATTGGAAAATTCTTCAAAAAGAAAATTTTAATTAAAGACAGTTTCATAAAATTATTGCACATTTGAGTTCGAAATCTTTTGTATTCAAAAACAAAACGGTAAAAAAGAACATCTTGCTGAAAATCAAAATCGTCTGCTCACAGAAGAGGAGACGCCGGAAGTTTACTCTGTTTAGAACATCACGAAGTCTACAACACTTTTTTATAAAATAAGAGAAAGAAGCCCGCCATTTTAAAATATTACAAATACACGGATATTATAAATGGGACGTAAATGTAAGTCTTATTTAATTTAAATGTTTTATCCCTGTTTTGTATATTATGATGACTTAAATAGTTTTATGTTATATTAGTAAGGGACTGTTCTGCAATTCTTTTCAGAAACATTTTCCTATTCGATGCTGCGTTGAAAAATATCTTAATCTGCGATCACTTAAAAAGAAAAGAAAAAAAAAACAGCTGCGCAGAGACTGATTCATAACTGCATTCATAGTGGAATTAATTTAAAGATTAATTTGATGTTACTTGAGATTGAAAATATGTTGAGACAATGATTTGGAATTTTTTTCGGCTTCTTACTGTTTTGTGTTTCCTGATTACTAACACTTACAGTAGTTATAGACATTATTATTTTGGAGTTAAATATGATTTTCGATTATTATGATATTAAGAAACTATTTCAGATTAGAAATTATCATTATATTAGGAAAATGTATTTTTACGTATTACACTAGTGAAACTTTTCAAAGATTTTTCTTTTAGTGCTAATAATATTTTAAATTATTATTTAAAATCATAAATCTTCATACCAATGGTTTTCAGATTTAGCATTTGCCAAAATTATAAAATAATAGAAATTTCTTATAACATATTCGAAGATTTTTGAGATATTGTTAAATCTAATAATACATTTAATTTATCTATTATAATTTATTGTTGTTTAATAGTACAATTATAAATATTAATTATTATTTTTAGTGTTTTTCAAATTGGTATATTTATTTTTTTTTAATTGTATATAAGCATTTTTTTTTTTTGTTTGTGATTTTAATCTAACATTTAATTATAGACATTCTGAAGCGGTTATTGAATTTTCGTATATTATAAAATTATTTTCTAAGTTTATGATATACGTAATTATTGGCACTAAAAGTAAAATATGATATTTAAACATTGAAATAAAAAGTTTTTCGTGTCTAATAGGAAGTTTATAGATTAAACTACTTTAGTATATATATATTTTTAAGTCATATTTATTTACATAATATAGGAGTGAATATATTTTTTAAACAGATTAACAGTGTTTAACTTCGGTTTGCCTGTCCGTTTTTGTGTATAGCCGTTTGTCCGCACTCTAACTCTCGTAAATAAACTCGGATTGCCCTGAAACATTTAGATATTGACGTTTACCATAGCCCGTTCCTTATTTCTAATGAAGTTTGTAGCATGTTTAGTTCATTTACAGGGACAGTCAAAAGTATTCCGTTACATTACGGCCTATGGGAAAAAATCGTTTCAAAGGAATTTTAATGATTTTACACGCTTTCAAAAGGAGTAAAATTGATATGCATTTTTGAAGCGCATTTAAATATGCATTCTGCTGAATATGCGATGCATAGAATAGTTATTGTTCATTTACAGGGCTAAAAAAGGAATTCCAATACATAATGCTATAGGGGTGGAGGGAATTGTTTGTGGCGTACTTTAATTATGTTAATCTATTTCATATATAATGAAATTTATATACGTCGCTGAAGTTTACATACTATAAATTATTTCATGTATAATACGAAGTGCATATAGCATTTACAGGGACATACAAAATATTTCAATACTATATTGTATCCGAAGTACTGCTCATTAGCGATGATTGCTGGAAATGCATTTTTAATTATGATATGCGCTTTTATGATTCACTATATTTATGCACAGTATCTGGTGTATATAAATGCTACAATTCATATACAGGGCTACACAAAAGTACTCGTAAAGTTTACTGCGTATGGGCGCAAATTGTTTAAAGGTGGTTTTTAAATGAGTTGTTCTTTTTTACGCTGAACTGCATTTAATTTACTAAGAAATGTTTGTAGAATATAGATAAAATGAGATACAGGGTCACGTAAAGAATTGGATACATTGCCGTCTGTAAATCATAATTTCTGGAAATGTGATTTCAGCAATTTTAAAAGTGTCATAGTTTGAATTAAATTTTAACTAAATAGTGGCGTGTAATAAACGTTCTAGGTAAACTACAGGATTGTACAAAAGTATTTAGTATCTTTCCATTTATTAGTATAAATTGCTGAAAAAGAATTTCAACCTGTTATGTTTCAATTGCTAAACTAAATTTCCCCATTATATAGTATATATATCAACCTACAGATCAAATACAGGACTGTTCAAAAGAATTAGAAAACATATTTGGCTATGGACGGTAACTGCTGAAATCAGTTTTTCAAATGTTTTATGCGTTTTCTAAAATGTTTACTTTGTTATCTTATTTACGTTATTTCCCTAAATTACGATGTCTTGTTAAAGCATTCAGGAAGCATTGGAAAGTGTTTTATAATCTATGCTTAACGCATGATTTTTCTTACTTGTTTTTTCTTTTTCGCAGATCAGTCTTTTCCTATAAAACATACCAAATCTATTTAGGTCATATTCACAAAATACAATATACACGGGAATAAAAAATTTAAATAAATATGGCTTATCATGTCGTATTTAATAAAGCAATGACTAATCATAAAACATTAAAATCTTACACATTCTTAATATCGAGCTTGTACTCAAGATCAAGCTTAGAACTTAATAAAAAAAAAAATGTCAGTTGATAAGCATTGTTTTTTAAGTGGAAAAATTTTAAATATTTTAGAAGAATAGGACTCCAAAATAGCGATATTTTGCTAAAAAGTGTGGTAAAAAGATAAGATTTTACATTTCAAACAAAACTTTATTTCCAAATTGTGCATTTTAAAATACATCACAGTTTTTATGACAAGAACCATCACAGTATTAAAACTTGGAAATTTTTCCAGAGAGAAACATTCGGCTTGCATACAATATTTCAAATGAAAATCAAATTTTAAATTAATTACTTAAAAGGTGCAAAGGCCAACATAGTGAAAAAGATTCCATGCCAGGACTCGAACCCGGGCCATCAGTATAGCGCACTGACATTCTCCCGACTAAACCACATGGAACGATACCCAGCCTGGAAAATTTCTCACTCTTACAAGTTGGCAAGGCTACAAAAGCAGCACAAGAAGGGATATTTATCGTGAGCCACCGAGATGGGGCAAACACGAAACTTAATTAAATCCAGCTTCGATTGAAACTACATTAGTACTTGGAAATTTTTCCAAAGAGAAACCTTCGCCTTGAATACAATATTTAAAATGAAAATCAAATTTCAAATTAAAACTGCCTTTTAAGCATGTAATTTGAAATTTTATTTTCATTTGAAATATTGGATGCAAGGCGAATGGTTCTCTCAGGAAAAAATTCCAAATATTAATATAGTTTCAATCGATGCTGGATTTAATTAAGTTTCGTGTTTGCTCCATGTCGGTGGCTCACGATAAATATCCCATTTTGTGCTGCTTTTGTAGCCTTGCCAACATATAATAGTGAGAAATTTTCCAGGCTGGGTATCGTTCCATGTGGTTTAGTCGGGAGAATGTCAGTGCGCTATACTGATGGCCCGGGCTCGAGTCCCAGCATGGAATCTTTTTCACTATATTGGCCTTTGCGTCTTTTAAGCAATTAATTTGAAATTTGATTTTCATTTGAAATCATCACAGTGTTTATGACAAATTCGTCACAATTGACACATATTTCACAAATTGGTCACAATGTGACTTCAAAACATTGTCACATTCGTCACAGGTTCGTCACAAAATTAATGCCAAAATAGTCACAAATGACACACTTTTCACAAATTAGTCACACCGTGACTTCACAGAGTGGTCACAATGTGATGTCACAAACGATCTCTAAAACGGCCATAACGACCTCGCATTCTAGTCACTGTGACGTCACATCGACGTCACGTGACGTCACATCGACGGTCACAAAATCACAGCGTGACTTCACAACGACGTCGCCGTGACGTCACCATGCCTTACGGGGATTTACCTACGAAAATTTCTTAACATTCGGACAAATATAAATATTTTTTACTAAATAAAATGTGCAAAAACTTCGACAAAATAAGCAAAAACCTGAGTTACATCGTGGTAAAAATCTTACCAGCCTTTTTCCCCACAAAATATTAATATTTTTTCCCTCGGGATACGAAAGCATTATGTTTTTACCATCTAAAAATTTCAAAGAGTCTAGATGATAACGACATACTTTAAGAATTTAAAATACTGGAAGAACCTTGTCCCTACCCCACATCCCTTTCCAGGCATATTTCAAAATTACATATAAGACTCCAAAAATCAAATTATGCAGAATATTAATACCAAATAATAATAACAACAATACCAAAAAGCATATACTTTCAATTCTCTTTGAAATACTGCAATACATTTAAAAAAATAGAAAATTAATCTTTTAAAAAAATTCATTGTCCGAAGTCACTTTTCTGTTTTTCTGCGCATTTTACTGTACGACTCACATTACGTATATATTATTTAAAAATACACACTTAATGTTATACAGTAGCTTTGAAATGATCGAGTATTGATTTGGCTCAGATGTAAATGGATTTAAGGGTGAAAAAAATTAGTTTGAAAAGAAAAAAAAAAACACCAAGATTTTGATATGAAAATAAAATCTATATCTATCAATATTATAAAAAACAAATATATCTGCGCGTAACGCTGATGTCATTTTGCAAATGGCAGCACTTTGAAATCTGGAATGAAATTTAGGTTTTGCAATTTCCGTGTTCAGCTTGTCGTCAGCTTAAAATTCCGAGTAAAATGAGAACTCCATTTAATATTTTTGTTGAACATTGTCACAATTCTATTTCAAAGACCCGTGATTGGGGGATGTAACTCACAATTATGTGGGTGGGAAACTGGACATTGTTTTAATCCCTTCCGTTTAGGTCTAAAATGAAAGTACCAAGTTTTATCCCACGTACTAGATGAACATTAGAAAATATGTACATATTTATAGTCGAAAAACTTTTTTAAATTATCTTAACAATATCTCAGAACAATTAATGCTTCCAAAAACATTGTCAATACAAATGTTGTGGAATTTGAAATTCTGAATAAAATGAGTACCCATATTAATATTTTTGCTGAACATTAAGGTCGCAATTCTATTTCTAAATTTTGCCTTAACCGCTAATCAGGAGAGAGACAGAGTTATCAATCCACCCTGCCTCCGTTTATTACATACATGTATTTTCTTTAAGTTGTTGAGGCCCTTGAGATGTTTCTGTAAATATGTTAATGCTTTATTTTGTATATTTTGAGGATTATAATTTAGTAGTTATCGAGAAAGAGGTACATAATTGACAGCCGTTTTACATGCCATTTCTCAACTGATATCGTCAGTCTTAAACCTTAATTTTAAAAAAACGTAAAGCTAACTTTAAGCTAACTAATAATACTTTTTTTCAATATTCCGAAGGTTTTAAAATTTTATGAATTTAACTTAAGATGCTCGTATACTACTCGAATATAATTTTTATTAAAACCATCTTAGTCCTTTTCGTAAAATATCGAAGTTTAAAATTGTGCTATTGGTTGACCTATTCCTCTAGCGACAAGAATCCTGCACACTCATTTGTTCCCTCGCTCCTCCCCACTATTTTCGACCTCCTTAAATGTGATGCATACGCACTGTTATTCACTATATATGTCAAATTAAATACGACACATAATTCAAATACAATATCAGAGATCATAAACAATATTTCCCATCATTTACAAATCATTTTTGAAATATGCTAAAAATCATGAAATAGTGCACTTTTTAAGTTATCTATTTGTTCGTAGCGGCAAAGCCACACCTAGTAGGGCGGGAAAACTTAGTAAGTACGTTTATTTCTGACCTATGTTGAAGGGATTAAAACAATTTCCAGCTTTCCCGTATTTAATTCCGAATTCGGCCTTTTTTTTCATTTCCTACCACTGGGCTATATTCCGTAATCAAGAGTTTAAGCCATAACTCTGAAAATATCCAAAATAAAGCCTAAAATAATTACAAAATCCTCAATAAATTAAAATATATATATAAATTAGAAACAGGGTGAACTGATAACCTCGTCTGTTCTGGCTTCAATCACTTGATTAACGAATTAGGCAAAACTTTGCATTATAATTGTAAAAATTCAACAAAAATATTAAGTACACATTTCAATCAGAATTTTAACCTCTACAACATCTGTATTGACAATGTTTTTGATAGAGTTAGTTTTTTTTTAGATATTGTTATGGTAATTAATAAAAATGTGTTTTTTGACTATAAATCTGTACATATCTTCAACCACTCACCTAGTAAGAGGGGGAAAATTTAGTACATTCATTCTAGACTTTAAGTAAAATGATTAAAACAATTTCCAGTTTTCCCCTAATTAATTCCAAATGCGGCCCTTTTTTCCTCCCCTAAAACTGGTCTATAAAGAGTTTTAAAGACTTTAAAATTCTATGTGCTCTATGTTTTTTTTTATTATTTTTTTTTTTTTTTGAGGGGGGGGGGATGCCAATTTCGAGTGGGAAGAAAAATCTTGATTATTTATTGTGACAATAAAATGGAACAGAACAGTTTTTTTTTTTTTTTTTTAAATTTAAGCAGTTTTAAAGAGTTTTGAAACTAAGTATTATTACTGTGAGATGTGAAGAAAACGGGGAAACGAAATTTTGAAGGTGAAATTCAGATAAAATTTTAATGAAATGGATATGATGGAATGAATAGTTAATGAAATTTAGGACTGATTATTTTTTCCCTTAAAGTAACAAATACAGTAGAGCAATTTTTTTTTAACCTTTAACTGATGTCAAAGAAATTGTCACATAACTAGTGTGAAGTGGTCTGTGAGACCGCTCCAACGAAAGATGAATAAAATCCGCGATAAATTCATAGGATGTTGTTTTTGTACTAAAACTTTTTGCACAGGAGTGTTATAATTAAAATTCACCTATTCAAAAGTCTGTGGTGTTAGTACTAAAGTGAAACAAAATTTCAGTAGTGTTTCTAATAAACTGAAATTTGCAAGTTAAACTATGAAAATTGAAAAAAGCACTGGTCTGTGAGACCGGTAACATCAGTTAAAGAATAAAAAAAAAAGTTTTAAACAGTTTAATCTTTGGTATTGTGGAGAAGGGAGTAAAAAAAGGGGAGGTGAAATTTCAGAAGAAAGGTTAGCAATGGCGGTTTTATCTTTATTTTTTAAATCAGAAATGAAAAGAAATGCAGAAGAGTTCCACCCCCCGATTAAGAAATAATATGACAGTAAAGCCCTTTAAAGGGCTTTTAAAAAAATTTGTATGAAAATAAGCACGTTCAAGCACAAAAAAAAAACCTTTTGAAAAATGAAAGTACTTTTAAGGACCGTACGAATCCTGATATATTGAAAATTTTCCTACTACAGAGTAGTCCTGCACGGGTCAAGTTGCACCAGACACAAAACCGAATATTATACTTAAGTCAACCCGCAACTCGACCTGAACCCTCCAAAAATATTTCCTCGATCCGCAACCGGACCAGAATCAGCCAAAATAATTTCCGGCAACCTGCAACTCAACCCAGGCCTATTTCAACACGAACCCGAAATAAAAGGAAAGGAAATCCGGTTTTATTGATATTATAACATGTAATCTACAATTACATCTCTAATAACAATGTTTTATGTAAGAAAATGGACAAATGTATATGCTTTAACATTCAAACATATGTGGGTATCATGCCCACAAGTATTTGAAGTGAGGACAGCTTGTTAAAAAGCGCCATCGATATTCACCATCATGGTTGATCTCAATGGCGCTTGCTGACAAGTTGTCCACAACATGGCTCACAATCACATGACACACCTAAGTGATGTAGGATAGGTGGGGGCTAAAGTTACGCACTTATCATTAATTTTGATTTTTAACGAGCACATTGATCTAAACTTATGTGACGACTGATTAAAATGTTGTATTAAAACCTTAGGCACGTTCCACTATCAAACGACCACTATCAAACGACATTCTGTCAAATTATAATTCCGTGAGAAATTGTAATAAAAAAAAAAATTGCTCTGCGTATCTTTGCCCTATTTGTTGGGCTAAAAGTACGCAGTGATGAGGCAAAATATTCGCAGTGCGCATTCCCCCCCCCCCCCCCCATTACGGCCGGATTTTGCCCCTATTTTCACTAAAATGAATGAGTAATGTAAAAGCATTAGTAAATTTTGATAATATTTAAACTGAAAATTCTAAACTAGACCATGAAAAAAACAGCGGTCTGCGAGATCGCAAATAGCAGTTAACCTCCAACTGTTGTGACAAAAATCGTTTCATAAATACTGTAAGCGGTCTCCGAGACCGCTTAATCGTTGATTGAATGAAATGGTTGACTGACTCATAAGAGTCGGTTTCTGCGCTAAACTTTATGCAAAGTGCTATTATAGTAAAATTTCCCGCATTCAGAAGTCTTCAGCTATACTTCTAATTTACCAAACGAATCAAAATTAAACTAACATAACTACTTAAATTGAAAATTAAAAGTTAAACTGTGGAAACTGAATATTGCAGCGGTCGGTGAGACCGTTAACAGGAGTTAAGGATTAAGGTTTAAGACAAAAGCGATTCATGAAACAATATTGATTTTTAAAAGTAGGTAGGTAGATACCTACGTTCTATATTAAAAAAAGAAAACTTAACTAGAAAAAGGAAAATGTAGTTTACTAACTTATATTAGTTAAGCAGCTATTATATTTTATATAATATAGATTTAGAAATTGTGAAAAGCTTTGAATCTAGCTAAAATGATAGGGCAAAGTCCCATATCTTAAACATGTTCGTATCTTTGTCCCAAGAAGGATGCGTACTTTTACCCTATTCTGCAGTATTTTGCTTAACCGGCTACCTATAAGTATAAACAAATGTGATCGAGGTAAACTACGGCATTTAGAAGCTAAAAATATTTCGATCTCCACTAAAATTTTGGATTTGTAAAAATTCCAGGTACTATCAGCTAAAAAATAAAGTGAAATTTAAAAAATATTAAATCAAAATTCGAAAATTTAAACTTACCTCATTTTCTTAGCACAAATTGCTACTTTTAATCAAAGGTTTAAACAAATGACTAGTACACTTGAAACAAAACTGCCACCTATTAGTCATGAGAGCCGAAATGTTGCTTCATATGAAATCAGCCGGTGCGTATTTTTGCCCCGCTCATATCTTTCCCCCTACCTACCCTATATCTCTCTTTGCATGAGAAAGTAAAAACTCGGCATTTTATCGCTCAGAAACTCACGTAAAATTAAAATGCAGTTGTTTATATTTAGGTTTTTTCCAAGTCTAAGATTTTCACAAAAAGTTTGAGCAGAACAATTTTTCAGATAAAATAAATACATATTCAATATGAATGAGCTATTATTAAATTTACTCCTTAACCTTTAACTGATGTCACAGAAATTGTCACAACTAGTGTGAAGTCAACTAATGTGAAGTTGTCTGTGAGACCGCTTTATCGAAAGATGAATAAAAGGCACGATTAACTCATAGGATGGTGTTTTTGTACTGAACATTTTGTACAGGACTGTTATAATTAAAATTCACCTATTCAAAAGTGTCTGGTGATAGTACTAAAGTTCACAACGGAACAAAATTTCGGTAGTGTTTGTAGTTAAACTGAAAAATGCAAGTACATAAAAAATTGCAAAACTATAAAAATTAAAAAAAAAGCTGAGGTCTGAGAGGCCGGTAACATGAGTTAAAAGTTAAGAAAAAAAATATATATATAAGAAATGTGATAAATTCTTTTTATTTAAGGCACAGTTAAGAACCATTTATCCTTCTCTAGGAATAGAAAAATTTTACCAACATTTCATTTTTCATATACACGCAAACATATGTATAATATTTCTGATAGTTTTAAAACACATACCTATGATACGTGTGTATAGATAGAAAAGTGCCCAATATTCAGAGTTAGAAGCATAGGAGAGAGTATGGAGGAATGGGACACATTTTACAAAAATAAGAAAATGAACTTTGTTTGACACAAAAACAATATTTCAGTTTATAGAATACCAAATGAAACACTTTCTAATGTCCCTGAACAATATAGAAACATAATTTTCAGAAACAATTTTATAATTAAAGAAATTGCAAGTTTCAAAATTTGTCCCATGCTTAGTTTAATCCATGCTTGAAGGCTTAGTTTATATTATGGATAATATACAGTATAATGTTCCATAAATAGGGAAACTATTACATCTATGCATAAACAAGTCATTAATATTCAGAAAGCATAAAAAGTATATGAAGCAAAATCACTTCTGATCTTGAAATAATCTTTTACTTTATACAATTGAAATCTTATGAAACTTTTTTCAACTGGAGATTGGGCTACCATTGCTTCATCTAGTGTGCGATTGATGAAATGTCTAGAATGATCATATCCAAAAATTTTTATTACTACCAAAACAAAAATAAATTTTGCAGGAAATTTTGCAGGAAAGTAAAAGAATATATAAAATTTATTAAGTTAAACCAGCTCTTTGCATGTTCGCCAACATAAATGAAAAATAGTGGAACTTCGAAGGATCACTTTTTGCTTCCTAATTGGTTTGATTAAGAGTATCAACAATAACACAGATTATAAAACATGTAATCGTGAGGGGGGGGGGGGTGTTATGAAGAAAATTTTTAAAGTAAAATTTTTATTGTATAAATTTTTTTTATAAACAAAAAACTTTGAATTTTATCCATTGCTGGCACATCTGCCCTATACCTAGATTTTTAACCTGAAAAAAAATATTTTGGACATTCTTTTGAAAAATCAGTCAACCCGAACCCGACACACAAGATTCAAAACCCAAACCGACCCGATCCGAACCAAAAAAGTAAGGTAAACCCGACCCGATGCCGGAATCTAGTACAATAAATACAGATTACACGGCACGACTCTAATATTAAGAAAGATAAATTTGGTATACATTTTAAGTATTCTGCAGAAGAATAGTGGAATATTTAGCCTTCATTATCAGTCAAAGGGGGGGGGGTTACTATTCATTGCATCACTAATTAAAAATAAAATATTTAATCTGCTAACCATATTGCAATAAAATATTATTTTTTACATAAAACATTGGAAATTGCACGCATGCAGTAAACACTGATGTAAAGAATAGTCATTTGACTGAACGATAAATATTTAACAATAAAATAATAGGATGATTACGCATTAATACCTGCTAAAATCATGTTACATTATAATTCGAAATCAAACGGTCTTACTGTGTAGTTCATTTTTACTTATTAGGAATCAAGGAGAATGGAAATATAACAAAATTTAACTCATAAAGACGAAATATTTACGTACATCCTAATTTGAAATCATAATCAAGATGGATACCTTGAACACCTCTGTGGTTGCGTGAATAGTCATTACGTCATCATTGAAGTCCTTTCTCATTGGCTGACATGGGAGACTAAGATATTTCATGTATTTCTACTATGCGAGTGGTAAATATTATACCCGGTTACAGATAAAATTCTAGTAAACATGCAGATTTCTGTAGTTTTACAAAAACTAGTTTTGTAGGATTACAGATTTTTTTTTACAGTGCAGAATCCAGCATCCCAACAAAAACAATAAAATTGCGTGATGCAGAAAGGTTGCCAGAAAAACGGTTCTACATCTGTATTTATCCCTGACGCCATAAAGCCGGCCATAAATTATCAAAACAAATGAATAAGTTAAATGATTGCTACATATAAAATTGCGAAATACTGAGAAAGATATGTTTTTAACACAACTGACAAATAAAATTACCGAACATGAAAAGTGATTTAAAGACCGCATCAATAAACTTTCATTTTACATTTTTGATATATTATTTCAACGGTCACTTACTTAAATAAAGAATGAGAAATAATTACATCTCGCGTGGGCAATGCAAAAGAAAAAAATAACATACATTGAAATCAGAAGCAGGTGCATCTAATTCTTCTGTTTATATTTTATTTTTAACGGCCGCAGATGTTATTGAGAAAGTGATAATAAATAAATGAAGTGTAATTTACTGCATTACATTCTAGAGGATATTGAAAGAAAGAAAAAAAACGAACTGATAAGATTTTAACTGGATTTTACGCATTGAATTAAATAATAAATTTTACCTAACGAAGAGAAAAAACGACATGCATCAAAAGCCCAAAATAAATGAATTAAATTAATTTTGAAGAAATAAGGATATGTGATAGAACTCTGTCACATATCTCACCGGGACACCCGAAAAAAAGATGCAATGTCTACCTTCGCACTTACAGAATATATACCATTACAAAATAAAAAAAAGATATGTGACAGAGTTCTATCACATATCCTTATTTCTTCAAAATTAATTTAATTCATTTATTTTGGGCTTTTGATGCATGTCGTTTTTTCCCTTCGTTAGGTAAAATTTATTATTTAACTCAATGCGTAAAATCCAGTTATAATCTTATCAGTTCGTTTTTTTTTCTTTCTTATATCCTCTAGAATGTAATGCAGTAAGTTTCACTTCATTTATTTATTATCGCTTTCTCAATAACATCTGCGGCCGTTGAAAATAAAATATAAACAGAAGAATTAGATTCACCTGCTTCTGATTTCAATGTATGTTATTTTTTTCTTTTGCATTGCCCACGCGAGATGTAATTATTTCTCATTCTTTATTTAAGTAAGTGACCGTTGAAATAATATATCAAAAATGTAAAATGAAAGTTTATTGATGCGGTCTTTAAATCACTTTTCATGTTCGGTAATTTTATTTGTCAGTTGTGTTAAAAACATATCTTTCTCAGTATTTCGCAATTTTATGTAGCAATCATTTAACTTATTCATTTGTTTTGATAATTTATGGCCGGCTTTATGGCGTCAGGGATAAATACAGATGTAGAACCGTTTTTCTGGCAACATTTCTGCATCACGCGATTTTATTGTTTTTGTTGGGATGCTGGATTCTGGGCTAATCATTTTGGCTCACAAAATTTGACACTTTGTCTGCTATTTGGTGCACTATTGTAATGCTCGAAATTTGGCGATGTTGTAGCGCCAAGTCTTATATGTTTCTTATGAAATCATTCACTTTAACTCCTGCTCTCATCATGTAACCACGTAA
Organism: Maratus speciosus; assembly: GCA_963932465.1. NCBI lineage: Eukaryota > Metazoa > Arthropoda > Arachnida > Araneae > Salticidae > Maratus > Maratus speciosus. The sequence goes on along the minus strand of OZ010791.1, from coordinate 221,142,079 downwards.
AAAACCTTGTGGTCTAAGGGTACGCTCAGGCGTACCCCTTACGTGTGGATTTCCTCTCTCTGCCATTTAATAATTCTAAGTTATTTTACCTTTTATTTCTATAGTTAAAAATTTTTAATAAAATTTTCTAGTTCCTGTATTTTGTATGGTTGGAGTTTTTCTTATGCACTTTTACGAACCAATCACTTAACTGAACCACCCCACTTCTACTCCATAAACTCCAATTGTATATCTTGGGGATCGCAGCAGATGGTGGTTCACGGGTTCGCTGAAAAGATGATTAAAAAACTCCAACATATCGATGAAAGTACAATCACTTATTTATTTATGTTCAAAAACAAAGGAAGACATCTCATAAAAATGGAGCTTCGGATATGAAGCAATACAGAAGGACACATTAAGTATCTCGATGTGTATAAACAAATTCGTTTTATCACTGCTACGCAACGTCACAAAAAATGGAAAACAACAGCGGTTCTTTAACGGACCTTCCAGTCAGGCGGTCAGGGGCGAACTCTGTCATAATGCGTACTGAAACCATATGTCTTGGCATATTGTATTATCGCCAACTAATCAAGATTTTGACGCCTATATTACAAAGACAAAGCATTGGCGACAGGATTAGCAGACAAATTACGTGGCAGCCCCGCCTTTCGGCGTACCCGCAGGATGTGAAGCAACCCTACATGTTTCAAGAATAAGTGCGATGAAAAGTCTCGCATTTGTTTATATTAAAAAAAAACAGATTGCAGTTAAATATGATTGAGTAATCTTTAACAAATGTATGTGAAATGTCGAAAGCATAATGATGATAAATGAAAACACAATTTAAAACTACAATTCCAATAAATACATTATTTTCTTTATTTCCTTTTTTACCCGTCAAGTTCTAATAGGAAATGAGAGTGGTTTATTTATAGGGCAGATAAAAATACGTTAAAGAAAATGTACCGTTAAAGGGGAAGTGCAGCTGTACGAATTATAACTGCGCACGATTGTTGTTAACTAAAAACCGTTAGGAAGGGAAATAAATAAATAAATAATCGAGAATGACAATTTTGAATAAGTGAAACAAAATATCTGAAACCATAAATCTTTATATGTGTTGAGAAAAGTTCCTTGTGAAAGGAAACAAAAAACTAAATGAATGTAGAAGTATGAATTATTTTAGGAAAAAGAATTACTATAATGAATTTACTTGTTTAAAGTAGGTTTTAAGAAACGGGGGGGGGGGGGGGATTGATATGTTGCAGATAAAATCTGCCACACTTACAATAGAAATATAGAAATATTTCCGAATTGAAAAATCCCCCCAAACGCTAAGAAAGCTGAAAAGATGCAAAAGCAAAAGAAATCATCCTTTTAAAAATATTTTGTTTTGTGTAACCAATAATGCTTTTGGAAGATAAAGTAAAACATCTATAACTCATTCTAAACTGTATTACTATTAATCGATGTATTAAATGAATTTTATAACAAGTTATTTGAATGATACTTATAAGTGCTGTCAGTAGATAAAGGGTTGAGGTATTCCAGTATTTATAGTATTATACAAATTTGTGGAGTGGAGGTACACTGTACCACTCAGTCATGGATTTGGGAACCGTGAAACGACGTTCGTGATATGTTTAACGAAATGCAATCAAAATGAGACGTATATAAACAGATACAGATTTAATATATCTGCAATATATTTTGTGTCATTATGTTTCAAATGTGCCTCTTTTGTTTTTCAAGCTATTTGGATAAAATATTTCGAAAATGTATATACACATATTTTTAAACAATTGCTTTTGAAATTTGGAATATGTAAAATTGAACTGTGCGATATTTATCGAAAAGATACTTTCTAACTAAGTATAGTTATTTATATTTTAGTATATTAGACACTTATTTGTAATATAGTAATTCATAATAAATTCAGTTACTTCAGGTTTTGATTTTTTAGTAAATGTGCATGAATAAATATGTAGACATTCTTAACAAATACAAATATTTTCCAGTTTTGTCATGCATTAAACAAGAAATGCAATGGAGTAGAAATTTTGATTTTACATCCAATAGCTTCGAAATTACATTTGTACTTGAAAATGAGTTATAACATTCCGCAGATTATATTCACTCAGAATAATCATCAAATGAAAATAGACTATCGTAGGATAAACCGATTCATGGAATCACACGTACTTTCTGATAGAGTCAAATCCATAATTATTATATACAATCACTTCTGATTTGTTAATTATTTGTATTTAAAAATTCTTAGAAAACAAGAATCGAGTTTTTTATTTCCTAACATTATTGTTTAAATTATATTAAAATTTCCAGTTATAATTAATAGTCTATTTATATAAAGTTTATTGTTTATAATCTAAAAACATTTTAAATTAACATGTTGAAACTTTTATTAATAAAAATATTTTAACCACTTTTCTTAGATGTCTTCAAAACTTTCAGTAAAGATTTGTTTCCCAAGTTTGTTTTCTTGGCAGATTTACACATAAAAGCTTCGCATACTAGTGTCTTTAACCCTTTATCTACTACATTATGATCTACTGCAATTTTTTTCATGTAACTTTTTTTTTTCAGTTACTACAATGGAAATTAAAGGATAAACATAAAAAAATACTCACCAGTGGGAAATTTAATTCCTTAGAGGTAATTAATTAAAGTGATACTTTAAAGTACCGTCAGTACACTATGACTAAAATATTATCGTAACCGAAAATTCACAAGGTATTTCAAATGGCACCAGAATTGTGGTAAAATATCTTCGATTTAATAAGTATGTGAAATATAGCCTTTTGCCTATTTAAAAATAAACGTTTTGATAAATTCCGGTGCCAATCATTTATCTCAACACTGTAAAAAAATCCGAGGAGTTTTCCTGTAGGAATCGGAAAAATAGTTGCCCTTATCGTACCGGAAAATTTTCCGACCCAGCTCGGAATAAAATCCGTAAAAAAAGGAAACATTCATTAAAAATGTATTTTTTGGATTTTATTCCGAGCTGGGTAGGAAAATTTTCCGGTACGATAAGGGCAACTATTTTTCCGATTCCTACAGAAAAACTAGTCGGATTTTTTTTTTTTTTTTTTTTTTTTTTTTTTTTTTTTTTTTTTTTTTTACAGTGAACACTTTAGCATTGAAATTGCTTTGCCCCTGAAACGGTTAAGAAAACCTTTTTTTTTTTAGGTTTCGATCTTGTTAGCAGTCCTTTAGTTATGCAGCATCTATATTCCAAGGACAACATGTTCTCTCGCATCTCCACGTATGCAATATATGAATTTACATATGCCATTTCTAGCATAGCAAAAAAGAGCCGGTGCCACAATTTTTTAGATTTCCGATAAAAAATAATAATGAAACAGAAAAGAAATACTAGGAAAATTATCAATACACTACATTTTAGTAATTACATTTTAAAGCAGATGAAAACGATGGATACACTACACAGACGAAAAGTAAACAAGAAGGTTTCTCCAACACCCAGTGTACTGACGGTACTTATAAGTACCACCGAGTAATTCAACTGTTAAATCAAATACAGACACCGTTCACCGAAAATAGCTAGTCAAATTGTATTATAAGATCATAATGAACACATAAAAAAAATCTTATATCCTTTACTATCTTTGCAGCAATAAAAAGACGAGCGCGACAATCTATACAAAATGTCGGCACAAAACACATCGACTGTTTCAAAGATAGCCGCTTTCTTCGCTAAAATAACAAACCTAGAACTACTACTGCCATGTATCTGCATAAAGTGGTGTTAAAAGAGTGTTTTTGCAAAGTACCATTAGAATATTAGCAATATTCACTATGGGATGAAAGTTTAAAACGAGTGGTACTTATAAGTACCGTCAGTAGATAAAGGGTTAATAAACTGAAAAAGTCTCTGAGAATGTTTCTTAATAAAGGAAATAAAATACTTTACTTTTCAATTTAATAAAACGAAAACTTTTCTTTGTTAAATATATCTTACATTAAGTTTTCGCAATACAAATATTTAATTAATAATTTAGATTAAACTATAAAAGAACTTAAAATTTGCTTTTCTGTACATTATGGTTATATGTCTTTTTAAAACGTGCATTTAAGATAAGTAATTTAAACATAGGATTATAATATATCACTGATTTTTCTTTTAAGGTGCTATATTTTATAAACTCCGTAGGTCTCAAATTCATCAATTCATCGCAAGTAACTTTCAGTACTGTACTTTAATATATGTGGACTTAATTTCAAATATTTGCCCACCACTTACATTAGCCCTTTGCACTCGAGGGCTCCGGAGCGGAGCAATTTAAAATTTTCCTTCAAACTCGAGGGCTCCGCTACGGAGAAAATGCAGATAATTGTGTGATACCTGCCTAGAAAAGCCAAGATTACATATTGGCAATTGCTTTGAGAGGTATCACACTTTGGACGATTACAAAATGTAATAATTTTATAATTTTTTATATATACCATAACATTTGTATTAATAAAGAATTAAAAAAATAATAAGATATAACTAAAACCGCTTCGAGTTGCTGGTAATACGAATGAAAAAAAAACTTCGAGTGCAAAGGGTTATAATACATTTTTCATTTCTTCTAAAAGTACATTTTAATACACTAGTTAATACAAATATACATACATATATATATACATATATAAATCTTGGTATTCCCTGTTTATATGTGCGATAGTAAAAAAGTATCAATTTTAGTAAGAAAAGTAGAATTTACGAAAATACTTTCTATTAACTTTTATTTACATTTAAAAACCTATACATATTGTTATAGCGCTATGAAATGACTATAAATGTATCAAACGGACAAACAATTTGTTGACTATTTAAAATACTTAATAAAATATGAAGTAATTTATTTATTATAAATCTGAAAAGGCTATAAAATAACGTGTTTAAATATATATAACATATGGCCACATAAATAAGCCAAATAAAAGAAAACCCTTGCCGGCTCGGACTACAGGCGGAGATGGATTTCGAAGTTAAGTATTAATTTCACAAACAAAAAATAAAACAAGATTAGAGATAAAACCCAGTTTAACAATTTTATCTGGCCACTTTTGACGAATTAAATTAAATTAAGTTTAATTTAATTTTTCTGTAAGAGCTTGTTTTATCAGAATCATATTAAGGCGGTATTAAAAAGAATGTTTTTCCACGCTCATCAACTTGAATTTTTCTGACACAAATTCAGACTCATTTTTAAAAATAAAAACATAAAAATTGCTAACGTGATTTTTTTAAAAAGAGATTTATAAGCGACCTGTATTTTTATCAATTAATTGGAACTTGATTTACAAATAATTATTTTCTCAGTACGACCATTTTCTTTAGTTTCCAGCACTATCGCATCGAAAAATTCGGTTCAAAATACCCATTTTTGACAGCAATTTTTAAAAATATATTCTATCTTTATCAAAAAATCGATCAATACAGCACATTATATAGTTTCTGAATAAGAGAACCTGCCAATTGGATGCATTTGAGAGCAAAAATGAATTTATAAATGAGTTAGAAAATATGCCATTTGGATTTGAGTACACCCTTCACACGATAATTTATTCGTCGACCCCTATTTTTGTTTAACATATCTTTGCTGTAAGAGTTGATCCTATCAAAAACTTGTCAATATGAAATATATATATATATATCTTGTGAATTGACGAAGTTTTAATTTCTTCTTCAACCCTCCCCTCCCCATTCTTTTTCGTTTTTATTTATTTATTATTATTAATATTTTTTTTTTTTTTTCGCTAACAGATGGTCCTATCAAAAAATTGTCAAAATAAAAGTTTTAGATAATATTAAGAAGATGTATAATAAATTTAAGTGAATTTGATATCTTAAGAATTGCCGAAATTATGAATTTTTTTTTTACCTAAAACCATATTTTTTTCGCCCCTTGAACCCATGTTAAATTTTATCAAAAATCTGTGATACCTGAATTTTCGGCCTTTTTCCAAGAAGTAATAATAACTTTAAACTAATTTGATAGGTATTCATTAAGAAGTTATGGGTTTTTTTCGGTTTTCAGAAAAGCCCTCCCTATTTCCATCCCATTGGTCCGGTTTTGTCCATTAACAAACTTGACCGAGATTTTCTACCCCTTGATTTTATGTATCAGTTTCTTGAAGGGATTTGTGCAGAATTATAGAAGGTATCGTGTCCTTAAAAAAGTGATATATATATATATACATGTAATAATAAAAAAATTTTGCCATTTTACCTTTGTTACTTTATTCCAGATTCTTATAATCTCTACCTTTTTTGCCTGTCTTTTAATAATATCTTAAATATTCTTTATATTTTAATCGCATGCCTTTAATTCAGCGCATTCTTTTATTTCTTATTTTAAAAACGTTAATCTGTTAATAGCCATACTTCTTTGTAAAAACGCACTAATTTATTTTATTGTTTCATATTTTGAGACATTAAATTTTTCTTTCGAAGTTTTATTAATACCATTTTATTTCTATTAAATTCATTCGATTTCCCATGAATCTTTGTGAGAGCTTTCGCGCGCTAGTCTGTTTCCTTTTTAAAACTTCCGCCGTTAAGTAAAGTATCCTGTCTCACCGACTCCTCCCTGGGTTTTTGTCCAATCGCTTGCGCGGCCTCCCCGTACCGTTCCCCCTCTCTTCGCTGGATTGGCCCGTTTCCGTGTAACCGTACGCGTTCTTTCTAATTCTTAAATGCTGACATTGACATGAGAGAGCAGATTTTGTGCGATTTTTGTCTTTCTGGATAAACCCCTGTCACCTGAAGAGCTGCTTTTTTGCTATTTCGTAATGCTGTTTCGAATGTTTTACGTCTATAAGTTTAATTTTAAGACGTGACAACGACCCGAACATGGGTAACTGAATCACTGGTAGAATTAATACATTATAGAGGGCAACTAATAAATAATTTGATGAATAAGACGGCTTCTGTTATTATCTCCGGGAAAACACTCCAGGGATTACGACCTGATCTTCCCCCCGACCATGATGTATGACTGCAAAACAATGAATTCTCGGTTCGTGATATATAACGAGTGTATTATCGCTGCTTATTCCCGACATATTTTATCCTACATTTGAAAGCATATCATATATATAAAGTTTTGAACTGGGGGTGGTTTTGGGTTCTAGGTGTCATGTTCGGTGTAGATCTGCGAAAATATTTCGGAAATTCCAACATAGGGAGATTACTACTATTTCTTACGAAATGTACCTAACATGATTTCTTTCATCGTTCAATGTTTCATTTTCACGAGTGTTATTTGCATACTTGGCAATAGGTTACACTTTCTTAAGACTGGGTTATGCTAAGGACCCTATAAAAAGAATGTATCTAATTCTCAAATTTTAAATATATTTGAAATTAAGCTATTGTGACATGTGCATTAATAAAAAAAAAATTTAAACTCAAAAACATTTTCTTCTGTTTCTAGAAATTACCACTAGATTAAATTTAAAATACTTTTGAAAAAAAAAAACTTTGGATTAAAATTGTATATTAATTAATTTCTAGAAGTATAATGTGATTGGTTGAATGGTACTCTGCAATGTTTTTATGAAAACAGTATTCGAAATTTAATCCTGGGATTTGCCATGGCTGAGAAAAAGGAGTTACCGCTAATTTTCAAAGAAAAGTGATCACATCATACAAAAATGCCACCGTGTTTTAAAAGACGCAATTATAAACAAAATAATAGTTGTTTGTAACTGTCAAAATATGAGGCCTGCATAACATATGTTAACATACATTGTCTGCAAAATACACAGGGTGTACAGAACTAAGTTATATTGGATAATTTAAAAAATACGAAGTGTTATGGAACAAAAACTTTATTTTACTCTGGAGTTCATATCTTGGACTATGTTCCAACATAGTCGTTACACTTGTTGAGACATTCATCTTAAGAAGATATCACAATTTGCTTCCCCATAACGAAGAACAATGCTGTCTTTCTTGATATCCAAATGATAACAGTACTATTGTCAACTTCAAATCTCTGGCAAGCAAGGAAAGCTGTCAGGTGCAAAAAGATTCTTTGTCTTCCACATCAGAATCGATCGTCAGCAGAGATGGGGAGATTGTCTACTACTGCGTTTTCCATCAAGTCGACTAGTCGATATCTCTATAAACTGCCACTCCTGTCTTCATACCATTCAGTCATCGATGATTTGTTCACTATGCACTTCACAAATTTGACGCTGAATTTCAGCTGCTGATATACTCTACTTATTCAAACACTATATGTAATAAGCATTTTTTGCACATGGCGAGCGGCTGGATAAGCATTACTGCAACTTATTACTAACCGTCTCCGCTACTTTCTTCTATAACAGCGGTATAACAGATTTACCGGTGGTTGCGGGGCAGGGTCTGCTGAATTCAAGCCATTTGGTAGGCCTCTCTACTTTGTCGGGGGCTTGCAGATGGGTGCAAATACTAGGAGCGCATGCGCATTCTTGTGATTTCAAAACAGTTTCCAGAAAAATTACAGAAGAAAAGTACTTTCTGAATACCGTATGTATATGATTGTTTTTTAAATGGACGAGTAATCAAAATAAATTTGGATCACTTCATATGGATTAGCCCTATAAAAAAGAACGCTCTTCAAAATAAAATAAAAAATTATAAACATTTTTAAAAAGTTTTTTTTTAACTTTGGTATACTAACACCTGCTCTTCCCGAAATGTAATAAAAATATTTTATGTACATATTTTTGGAAAATGTTATACAACGAATTTAAAATCAAAAGTATTTAATGAACATTAAAATTTTAGTTTGAATCTAGTGATTTCATTTACTGATGACTAATTTCCTGTACTTTGAAACATAAATATATGCCAAACAGTATTGTGGAATTTTTTATGAACTCTAATTTTAAGTAATCAATATTTATTCCTACTTAAAATATCCATACGTTTTTATTTATTAGTGTTTATTTGTTTGTAATCTAAATAATAAAGAGAAAGCCTCAAAAACATTTGCATAAACATTTGTATATTTTTCGAATATTAACACATTTCGTGAATTGTTAATCATTTCATCCACTATTCCTTGCATTATATGATCGATTTATCGTTTTTATTTTACGTCAAACTGAAATATGCATAAGAATTAAAAAACTTCTTTTAAGACTGTGTATCATTTAAATTTTGATGATTCGTATTTTAGATTTAGATTTAAATTAAATTTGGAAATTTACTCTAAGTAGAATTAGTAAATCATATACATCTTATGTTACTTGAATTAGTTTGTGTATTTAGTACATAACTGTGCTTTTTAATATAAATCCAAAAATTACATGTAAATTAAAAAACTGTTTTCATAATGTTTTGTTAGATACAATAGTATTATTTACTGTCATTTAGGATTTGGCTTTGATTTTGCTTAATTCTTACTGCTAGAGAATGCTTAACATTCTTGGAATAAAAATGAAACATTTATTGCATAATTTATTTGAATTATATGTATGTCCAGTTGATTTAACTCAAGATTTGTGCCCTTAATCCGTCGATGTAATTTGCGAAAAATATTCTACTCACAACATTCCCGTATAGAACATTTCTTGAGTCATTTACTGAAACAAATGGTTTCATTTATAAAGTTAATTTCCTAGTGGCCTAATTTCGTCCAATTGAATATTTATGAGGATATGATCTTCCTTTTTCGTTTTCTCTGATACTGGAAAAGAAATAATATATATTATATAAGCTGCAATTATATGTGAAATCAGTTGCTGATTTTCTAAAGCACATTGGAATCTAGGAAATAAATATTAATCTTTCTAATCTTTAGATTTCAAAGAACATATGGATTAGTACATTGTTATAAAAATGTTACGCTGTACTTTTCTAATTAAGGTTATTTATAAAGTAATGCCGCGCCAAGCATTCAGTGAAAAGTTTTATAAAGAACGGTGAAATATATGTTGCGATACTGTTACATTATTTTGTAAATACTTAAATATAGAATCTGGGAAGCAGTACAATTATAGATAAGCTTATTTCAACAAAAGGATTTATTTAAAATAAAAACTGTATGTATAATTTTAGTTAATTTTTCAATTGATTCTCCATATTTTACTGCGGTTGCAGATGAATCAACATATGTGAATGTGAGATGCCAGGTGGGGTATCGGGCTCATAATTCAAATGGTAGAGCATTGAAGCCTTATTCCAAGGGTTTGAGTTAGATTCCCTGCTTGGACATTTTTCATTCTGTTGGTTTTACGCATAGTTAGCAATGTGATATTTCACATATTTAATATTCAATAAAAACTTTTATATATTCGTTACAGCCTTTGCCATATCATTTCATATTTTAAAATTATTTAAAAAATGCTTTATTTCTCATGCTTATAAGCTTTGCTTTAAAACAGTTTTTAAACCTTGGTAAATGTATTAAACAGCTTGACATTTTAGTTATTGAGGTCTGTGATAAGTCTGTGATAATGTATATTTCTTCTTAGTTTTGGGAAGATTAAAGCCAAAAGCAATTACGCGAAATGATAAGGAGAATAGAAAGGTATTTTATTTCTCTTATGTTATCTAGTTGTAACTTCTTGATTTTTTTTTTTGTCAAGTTACAAGAGTATTTTAACTAAAGCTACTCACTTACTAAAATGTTTTTTTTTAAAATGAGAGTAAAGAAGAATGGGATAATTAAAAATGTGATATTCAGAAAAAATAAAAATATTTATATTTTCTATTTTTTAACTATTACTTTTTTAAGTTAAAAAATTACTAAAGCATAATGGTATATAGAACAATTTATACAAAGACTAAAACGTGCTAAGCAGTACCTGTGCCTGAAAGCGGAATCCTGCCTAAAAAGAAAAATATCTCCATTGTTCCAGTAAAACGAATAAATCAAAATTACATTTGGCCGAGTGTCTGCTAAAATGGAAACTTATATGTCACTTATATGATCTCCACTTATGTGTCATTCAGAAATAGAAGGTTTTACTGAATCACTAATTAAAGAACTTAGTGAAAGAAAATGTTGCATAAAAAAATAAATTTTCGAGAAAATTGAAATGAAAAATTTTTGTTGTAAATATTATTCATTTCTTTTCTTTCTTTTTTTTCTGGGTTGTGTATGTTTAAAATCTTAACAAGGTGTACTAAATCCTCTTAAAAAACTTATAAACATTTTTTTCAAATATTTAAACATATACTATTAATATTATTTAAATCCTAATACATTAAAATAATAAATGTTAATAAATAATGTCTCAGATCACCAAGACTAATTAGTATTTCTGCTTTACAATGTGACAGAATACTTCATGATGCTTTAATTCATAAAATAAAACAATATTAAAGAAAATGTAACACTTTTTTCCACTAAGTGTTAACCCATTTGTGCCTGAATTTTTATTTTCTCAAATTTGTTGCTAAAATCCCTTTAAACCCTTGAAAAATGAACTGAAAAAATACTAAAAAAAATCGAGCTAAAATTTTTCTTGTATTTTTTGATAAAATGCAAACTTACTAAATATGGGAATATGCATAATATTTGTAATATTACAATATGTATAATTATATGTTTTGTCTAAATTCCTATAAAATAAGATTTTAATTTGTATATTATATCCTATAATTAGATTTTTTTTGGATTATTAAAAAAAACATATTTCTTTCTTTACAGAGAATAATAACATTATATGTATTATAATGAACTTAGAATAATCGTATTTGAGGCTTAAAAACATTTTATTTCGTAATCACCTTGGAAAGCACTTTACATAAATAACAGTCCCCTAAATGGCTAATAAAAATATGTACCCATTCGTGCTTAGCGCCCTATATTTTGTACGTTTCAAAAATGCATAAAAAATAAGTTTGAACTTATAATTTCACAATTTAAGAAAATATTTCAAAGAAGTCTACAACCTAAGATTATGACTTAATTATTTGGATCCTTGATAGAAAAAACGCAAATAAACTTACTTTGTACATTTCGCTACCCTGAAAACTGAAAAATCTATAAACTCCGAAAAATGCCCTCATTTTAAGCAAATAAATATCCATCTTACGCTGTCATCTGTCGGTAACGGATAAAGACATTTATAGATAATTATTTCATACAATTTTCATGTTATAAAGAAGAAGAAAATTATATAAATGTATTAAAATTCGAAGCATCCCAAAAATGGGACGCTAGGCATAAATGGGTTAATTAAGTGAACGTACAGAAATGTTAAGCTGTTGTCAGAATATCCATATACTACTCCAGCAAGCATATCACAAAGATTTTCATTAAATTTCACGTTTAAGATAATCTTAAAACAAATCAAGCACAAAGATAATCATTAAAGTTATTTCATAAAATTTATGTTTTGAAAACAAAATTGTTAATTCTAGTCTAACAATAATTAATTTTATTCGGATAAAACAAATGATAAAAATCATTATTAGCTTGAAGTGAGAGAAATGCAATTAATTTTCTAAAGGCGTTTTTTACATTATTAATTCGAAAATAATTGCAAATGTTAATTAATTATACCGTGAATCTCCCTGAAATAAAAATAGTTGATTTTAATTAGATAGAATAGTAAATACAAATTCCTTTACAGGGATTTTTAATCTTAGTAATTAAAATGTTTGACAAGCAGACAAATTGCGCGTATAAGTTTAATGAAGCATAAACTTTTCTCTTATACGAGATTTTCTGATTTAGTTAGTTTTCTTATTTTAATTTATTAATTTTTAAAATATAAGAGGTTATAAAATAAAAAATACCTTTCGTCTTTAAACAATTAAAGAAAATATGTAACTTTATAATTTAAAAAAAAAATAATAATCTTTTCCCATCCTTCCACCATTTTTTATCAAATATAATAAAAAGAATTTAACGTATTCCAGTAGTCGTTTAGTAGCAGGAAATATTTTATGTGCGTTTTATGAATGACATATTAATTCAGATAGAACTAAATTGATACGTGATATTCATTATTTCCGCAACATATTCTCCGCTGAATTACAGAGAAGCATAAAAAATTGAAAAAGTATAATTGCATATATTGAAAAAAATATTACTGTATTCAGTAAAATATCCATCGAAAATGGGGGGGGGGGGATATGTTGCAATGCGCATGAAAAATTTGTTCTAGTATCGTCATTGAATTTTAAGTTTTGCTGCTTTTAATTCTGTTGAGAAATAATCGTGTTCATGTGTTCATGAATTTGCATTGATTGAATTATCAAAGAAAATGCACAATAGAAATATGAACGTAATCTTTTCGCTAAAAATCATTATGTAATCTTAAAAAGGTATTTTTCGCCTGAAACATATATCTGTATTCAGTTTAAATATAAATTTATTCCTATAAAACAATTATAGTTTTTTGCCTTTTCTGGAATTTTTTGAAAATAATTACAAATGTTTATTAATTACCGTGAATTTTCCTGAACTAAAAATAGTTGATTTTAATTAGAATAGTAAATACAAATTCCTTTACAGGGAGGTTTACTCTTAGTAATTAAAATATTTAAGAAGCAGACAAATTGTTGAATTTTAAGTTTTGCTGCTTTTAATTCTGTTGAGAAATAATCGTGTTCATGTGTTCATGAATTTGCATTGATTGAATTATCAAAGAAAATGCACAATAGAAATATGAACGTAATCTTTTCGCTAAAAATCATTATGTAATCTTAAAAAGGTATTTTTCGCCTGAAACATATATCTGTATTCAGTTTAAATATAAATTTATTCCTATAAAACAATTATAGTTTTTTGCCTTTTCTGGAATTTTTTGAAAATAATTACAAATGTTTATTAATTACCGTGAATTTTCCTGAACTAAAAATAGTTGATTTTAATTAGAATAGTAAATACAAATTCCTTTACAGGGAGGTTTACTCTTAGTAATTAAAATATTTAAGAAGCAGACAAATTGTGCGTATAAGTTTAATGAAGCATAAACTTTCCTCTTATGCGGAGATTTTTTTTATTTAGTTAGAGTTCTTATTTTAATTTATTAATTACAGAATTACGCATGAGAGGTAGTTTATAAAAAACCTCTTTCGTCTTTAAACAATTACAAAAAATATGTAATTTTATAATTTTATTTGAAAATAATCTTTTCCCATCCTTTTACTATTCTTAACAAATATAATAAAAATATTTTAAAGTTTTCCGATAGTTGTTTAGTAGCAAAAACCGTTTTATGTGCGGTTTAAGAATAATATATTAATTCAAACAAACTTAAATTGATGCGTAATATTCATTATTTCCACAGCATATGCTCCACTGAACACAGAGAAGCATACAAAATTGCATAAATATAATTACATATATTTAAACAATATTGCTATATTCAGTAAAATCTGCATCTTAAAAAAAGAAAAAAAAAACGTGTCGAAAAGAGCATGTAAAATTCATTGTAGTATTGTTATTGAATTTTAAGTTTTGCTGCTTTTAATTCTGTTGAGAAGTAATCGTGTTCATGAATTAATTTTGATTAAATTAACAAATAAAATGCACAGTTGAAATATGAACATAAACTTTTCAGTAAAAAGCATTACAGAATCTTAAAAAGACGTTTCTCGCCTGAAATTGATATCTGTATTCAGTTTCAATACAAATTCTTCCTCATAAAACAATTATAGTTTTTTACCTTTTCTGGAGTAATTCTGAAAGAATATTTTTCAACGAAAAATCAAATATATTAAACTATATTAGGTGTATATGTCGTAGGCTAATTGAGAAATCCGGCTCTTTGCAAACAGCCTAGGCTCTCCGCCGATTCTGTATGTACGTACGTATGTACGTAACGCGATAACTCTTGATAGAAATATCCGATTTGCTTCAATTTTTTTTTCTAGGTTCATTCTGATAAGGTGCTTCCCTGATTAGTTTTTAGGGTTCATTGGTTAAAGATAAAGGGGGAAAAGGGGGCTAGTCCCCCCTTAATTTATATAAATGGGTTTTTCATGCAGACATATGCGATTTGCTATAAATTTGGTATACCGGTTAGTTATATTAAGCAGCTTCCCTGATTACATTTGGAAGATCATTATTATGTATAAAGGGGGGAAAGGGAGGCAATTGCGTCTCCCCTTAATTTAGATAAATGCGTTTTTCATGTAGAATTATTCGATTAGCTCAAATTTGGTATACTGGTTTATTATGTTAAGGAGATGGCTTGATTAGATTTGGAGGTTCATTAGTTAAGTATAAAGGGAGGAAAGGGGGGGGGGGGGCTAGCCCCCTCCCCCTTATTTTAGGTAATTGGGTTTTATGCAAAATTATTCGATTTGCTCCAAATTTGGTATACCGGTTTATTATGTTAAGGAGCTTCCCTGATTAGATTTGGAGGTTCATTAGTTAAGTATAAAGGGTGCAAAGGGGGCTAGACCCCCCCCCCCTTAATTTAGATAAATGGGTTTTTCATGCAGAGTTATTCGATTTGCTCCAAATTTCGTATACCGATTTATTATGTTAAGGAGCTGCCTTGTTTAGATTTGGAGATTTATTGGTTAAGTATAAAGGAGGGACAGTGGCTAGTGTCCCCTTAATTTAGATAAATGGGTTTTTCATACAGAATTATTCGATTTGCTTCAAATTTGATATACCAGTTTATTACGATATGGCTTCTTTCATTTGATTTGGAGGTTCATTGGTTAAGTATAAAAGGGGGGAAAGGGGGACAATTGCCCCTCCCCTTAATTTAGATAAATGGGTTTTCATGCAGAAATATCTAATTTAGTTTAATTTTTTTTCTAGGTTCATTCTAATAAGTAGCTTTTCTGATTAGATTTGAAAGTTCATTGGTTCAGCATAAAGAGAGAAATGGGGGAGCTAATACCCCCTTAATTTAAACCCATAATTTAAACCCATTTACCTAAATTAAGGGGGGGTAGACCCCCCTTTCCCCCCTTTATACTTAACTAATGAACCTCCAAATCTAATCAAGCCATCTCCTTAACATAATAAACCAGTATACCAAATTTGAGCTAATCGAATAATTCTACATGAAAAACGCATTTATCTAAATTAAGGGGAGAGGCAATTGCGCCCCTTTCCCCCCTTTATACATAATAATGATCTTCCAAATGTAATCAGGGAAGCTGCTTAACATAATTAACCGGTGTACCAAATTTATTGCAAATTGCATATTTCTGCATGAAAAACCCATTTATCTAAATTACGGGGGTGGGGAGAGCCCCCCTTTCCTCCCTTTATATGTAACTAATGAACCTCCAAATCTAATCAAGGCAGCTCCTTAACTTAATAAACCGGTATACCAAATTTGGAGCAAATCGAAAAATTCATCATGAAAAACCGATTTATCTAATTTAAGGGGGTTACCCCCCCCCCTTTATACTTAAATAATGAGCTTCCAAATCTAATCAGGGAAGTTCCTCAACACAATAAGCTGGTATATCAAATTTGGAGCAAATCGAATATTTCTGCATGAAAAACCCATTTTTATAAATTAAGGGGGTACTAGCCCCCTTTCCCCTCTTTATCCTTAACCAATGAACCCCCAAAACTAATCAGGGAAGCACCTTATCAGAATGAACCAAGAAAAAAAATATTGAAGCAAATCGGATATTTCTATCAAGAGTTATCGCGTTACGTACATAAGTACGTACGTACACACGTACATACAGAATCTTCAGGAACATAAGCTCTCTGGCTTTGATAGACTGTGAGCTAAAAATATCACCCTGGTCGGATAATAGGTTGTCATTTTTCAATTAGCCTAACGCTTTCTAGGTTCTTTGCAATAAGCCTGAAAAATATCAGGCTAATTGGAAAAAAGGAGATGGATTCTCCAATTAGCCCGGGTCTTTGCAAAGAGCCTAGGCTGTTTGCAAAGAGCCGGATTTCTCAATTAGCCTACGACGTATACACTATATGGCCAAAGATGACCGGTCACTTGCGATTTTATCTAGAAAAATACATGAGGAATTAACCTGAAACTGCAGGTGTGTAAACAGTATAGTATAGGTCATATATTTCCGCGAAGATTTTTTTCCCCAAACCACACAGGGGAAATTGAAAAAGAATGAATACCTTTTGGATAACGCTGTAAAAACTAATGTAGCAAAAGCGTTCAAACTCGAGATTATTAATAAGTGGTAATATACTGTGTTCATTTTTATGAGGATAGTATGTATACTTGTAGAGAAATTAAGGTTTTTATAAAAACAGTCCCAAATTTCGCCAAATTTTTTGCTTATAATTTGCAGAGTTCTTAACGTAAAAAAAGTTCCTTTCAGTAAATATGACAAACAACATTGTACACAATACTTTGCAATCATAATTAAAAAACCATAAAAATTGGATGAAAAATGATCAGTTTTACTAAAAAATATTTCACAGCGCATGTGCGAATGCAATCAAAATATAATGTGCATAATGTTTTAGCTAAGTATATAGAGCAACTTTTGTGAAAGTCACAAAATCATAGCTTGAAAATTATGAAAATTATCGTCGATAGAATACGCTCGAAATCCGTTGTTCTCGAAAGGTAGCAAAAGGATGAGGGGATATATCGAAATATAGTGAAATATTGTGTACGCTATCTTGGCACTAATCAAGAGATATTTGACACTTTCCCTCATCTTTTTGCTTCTTTTGGGGAACAGCGGATTTCGAGCTTATTCTATTGACGATAATTTTCAGAATTTTCAAGCTATGATTTTGAGACTTTCACAAAAGTTGCTCCATATACTTAGTTACTACATAGCTAGCTAGTAATACATTATGCACATTATATTTTGATTGCATTTGGGCATGGGCAGTGAAACATTTTTTAGTAAACCTGCTCCTTTTACATACAATTTTTATTATTTTTTAAATCTGATTGCAGGGTATAATGTTGCTTGTCATATTTTCTGAAAATAACTTTTTTTATATTAAGAACTCTGCAAATTATAAGTAGAAAACATGGCGAAATTTGGGACTGTTTTTATAAAAACCTTAATTTCTCTACGAGTATACATGATATCCTCATAAAAATGAACACAGTATATTACAAGAAGCCACTTATTAATAATCTCGAATTTTAACGCTTTTGCTACATTAGTTTTTACAGGGTTATCGAAAAGATATTCGTTCTTTTTGAATTTGTTGACGGCCCCCTATACGGCTCTGAGAAAAAAATATTCGCGGAAATATAATACCTATACTATACCTCTTACAAACCTGTAGTTTCAGGTTAATTCCTCATGTATTTTTTTTAGATATTTAACAATACGTTTAAAATCGCAAGTGACAGGTCACCTTTGGCCATATAGTGTATCTATAAGGGGTAATCAAGCGAAAGGCGAACACACACTAAAAAGTGAGTATGGAAGATTTTTATTCAATAATAATTGTCAGAACTCTTAAGACATTTATCTCAGTGGGAGACGAGACGATCAATTCTAATCTTCTACACTGTAAAAAAAATTCCGTTAAAATACGGAAATTGTACTGGCAATCTAGATGTCATTACTAATTTTGTATTTTAACGGGATTTTTTCCGTAAATTCCAGAAGAAATTCCATTTTTTGACAAGATTTAGGAAAAAAAATTTCGTTAAAATACGGAAATAATACTGGTGTCTCGATTGCCAGTACAATTTCCTTATTTTAACAGACTTTATTTTTTTACAGTGTAGGAAGTGTTAGGTTGCTGACGGATTCCCAATCTAACCCACTCTTGCACTTCCTCGCCCGAATGAAACCGACGTCCACGAATGTCTTTCTTGAAGGGGCCAAAAATGTGAACGAGTTTTTCCTCTGTAATTCGACGGTTTTCCTGGATAAGACCATCAATCTGCGCAATCACATCAGGAGAAATGGCTCGATGGGCCTATCATCTTGCAGTAATGTGCGTCCATCTCGGAATTTCTTATGCCAAGGTACACACATGCAGGTGACATGCAGTGTTCGTCATCAGACATAGGACGATGAATTTCGAGGGTTCCAGCCCCCTCAACCACTAAAAACCGAAACACACCTCTCTGCTCTTCTTTGCTTGTCTCCATTTCTAATTCTGGACGAACACACTTTGTTATACGCTTATCTGTAAAGAAATTTAAAAAACAACAACAACTGTGAGTACCTGTGAGCTGCCATTATGCTTTTCTACCAACCCTCGAGATGGAAGTATCGATATGCTACAACAATGTTGCCAACTTTGGCGGAGAATGTGTTCTGTTTTCATTTGACTGCCCCTCATATTTCTCATAAATGAGCCTATAGTTTTAAAACATTCAATAGGGATGATATAAAAGTAAATTAAGGTATCCGACTACCTTTAAAATATCGATTTTGATGAAAAGTCATGTTTGTACTGTAGAACCCCGCTAATCCAAAATTCCTGTTAATCCGAACCAATTTTAATTTTGAATATTGTACTTGAACAGATTAAGGGAAAAAAATTAAAAAAAAATTTCGGATTAAAAAAAGAATGTCGGAAAAACGTACAGAAATTAGAATTAAACCAAAAAAATGGTAGTAAAGTATGTTTTTTAAACAGCTTGAATAACTTCATATTGATTGAACAGCTTAAAAAAACTCAATAACGTAAAAGTGCAACATATGTACACGAATATAAAATGAAAACGTGCAGTGTAGGCCTACTTTTAGAAGCCATCTTCAAAAAATCTCCTGTACTAATTTGTTTGCCAGTCACAATAAAATTCTTTTTTAAAATACAAAAAGTATTTAATTTAGATGATCAAAATTTATTTTTCCTTTCAACAGTTTAATTTCACAAATTACGTACAGAAATGTTTTTCTCTTCCTTCCTCGTCAACATGATGACTATGCTATTTATAGATTCAAGATTTTTAATCGTTTGTAATGGGTTGTTACGTAATTCCTCATTCTGAGGTTCCATTGGATTATTATGAACGTCTTGAGTCATTAAACAAGGAATACTATTTTTTCCGAAAGTCATGACGGATTGTCCAGTATACCGAACCCTAGAATGCCGGATTAGAGGATGTTTATTGTACTACTGAGTACTTATAACTTGCATTTTTTTAGCACTTATCTTTCTCTTTTCTATTTATATTGGAATTTCGGATAATCCGAATTTTTTATAATCCGAACAGGCACCGGTTTCAATTAGTTCGGATTAGAGGTGTTCTACTGTATTTTGTTTTGTTTTATTTTATTAAAGAACATATATTTCTGTTTCTATACCTGTTTTTACTTTCTCTTTACGACGCTTAGAAATGAAATTCTAGCCATTTGAAAAGGAGAAGACAATGTGAAATCTTTAACTGCGTTTTTTGAAAATTTTCATTCAAAATTGTAAATGGGGTATGAGATAACTCAAAAGTTTACTATGATATGAGTCGAAATTTTTTAGTTAAGTATTTCATAATATCTAGAGCAGTGTTTCTTAACTTTTTTTGGTTTATGGCACACTAAAAATATCTGGAATTACTTAAGATACGCCTGAATAGAAAATATGTAAAAGTTATATGATACAAAAAATTACAAAATTTATTCAGTGAAAGGACTGAGCCTGTTCTTTTGAACAAACTAAATCAAAACGAGGTTCCAATGTCGCAAGACAAGTTCGCAATTCATCGTCAATTTTTAAAAGACTTTCTTGCTTTTTGGATTTGATTTCTGTAAATGCTGAAAATCCAAATTCACAGAACCATGAAGATACAAAAGGCAGAAGAATTTTATTAGCTTTCAAAGCTGATTGCAGGGTATAAATTTCTGACCGAAAGAAATCTGACAGTAAATAAAAGGTTAAGAAACACTGTTCTGGATATTATGAAAAACTTAACTAAAAAATTTCAAGTTATATCATAGTAAACTTTTGAGTTATGTCATACCCCATTTACAATTTCGAATGAAAATGAAGTTTTTCAGAAAATGTAGTTAAAGATTTCAGATTGTCTTCACCTTTTTAAATGGCTGGAATTTCGGTTCTAATAGTCGTAAAGAAAAAGTAAAAACGGATATAGAAACAGAAATATGTATTCTTTAATAAAATAAAACAAAATACAAATATGATTTTTCATACAAATCTATGTTTTGAAAGTAGTCGGATACCTTAATTTACTTTTATCTGACTGATTTCTGACAGAAAGACTCATTCAAATTTTCTAGAAGAAGGTTGAACGGCAAAATTTATCGTCTCTAAAATCGACGCGCAGTTCTTTTTACCCAACTGCCAAGAAGGGATATGTGTTTCACGCGTATCTGGCTATGTAGATTTCTTTATACCCTCGAAACATCCCAACGGCTGGATGGATTTTCATGAATGAAGTCTCTATCGATTCGTCTTAACCATCCGATGGTTATAGGATAGGTTTTGTTTTCATAAATTAAAAATGATGGCCATAAAATGCAAAATCGCGTAAAGACGAAAAAAATGTTTTATGCTCCCTATTGAGTGGCATATCATTGGATAGGTCTTTCAAAATGAAGACCATGTTTCATTGACTATTTTATAGTCAGAAGCTCCGTTTAAATATTACACAACCTGGAAGTTGTGTAGGTGGGATTTCTGACTGTACTGCAACTCTAACCTTCATAGACGTCTATAGGCCCTCATCAAAACAGTTTTTATAAATAGGAACTAAGAATTAAATACAACTTAAATATCATCAATACAAGTAATTAAAAAAATAGATAAGTAATATAAAAAATAGTTTCACATTCATGAGAAATAATAATTAATTAGTTCGCTTTTTACGCAGTCGGGATTTTTGATTTCTTAAATTTAATTTTTACTTCTTCTGTTGTAAAATTTGGTATATTGCAACTTATAAATGGGTACATTAGCTAATCATGTTGGTCAACTGAAAGCGAAGCTAAAGAAAGTATGTTGAGAGTGGAGTTTTTCAATGACGCTTATAATTTTGTTAGAATTTTTTTTCTGCTGAGATTCATTGACATTCGGAAAGCAGTCAAAATTTTCTTTTGATATTTAAGATTTCCACAGTGTTAATTTTTCTTCAAATGATTTCAGTTTTGAGTGAAAATAAAATTCTTCTCAAAATATTTAAGGGGGTAGGATACCTTTACCCTTCAAAAATTTCAATTTTTTATACATATTTTGATTCCGTTATTATTTCTGAACAATATGCAAAATACCGCATTAAAAAATTCCCATTAGTTTACTAATTATGGCAGTTTTATTAAGACTACACATTAAGACTCCAAACTTTGCGTTACGTTTATTCAAAACGATGAATTTTGATGCTGCACGCAGTGTTACTAAAAAACTATGCATGGCAATCAAACGAAATTTTCATCACATATTCATTTCTGTATTATCTACAACTTAAAACCAGAAAAAGGTAAGTTTTTGTTTTTGTACTTGGAAAATATTTTTATAAAAGTGAAAAATTTTAATTTTGTGTTAATTTGATAATTTAGTCAATATTTTTTACAAATATTCTGGTTTTAGTATAAAGTAGTTAAATTTTATCGAGCGCACAAGATGTTTTTTCTCTTATTATCATATATTTTTAAACTTATCATTTCAATATTCATTTAGGAATTTACAAGTATACATATATATATATTTGAATATAAATTTAAATATGAGCTTTATATTTAAATGAAATTTTATTTTTATTTTTGACTTATTACACAAGTTTTGAAGCTTGGAACATAGAGATATTTTTCACTTTCCGACGTGTTCAAAGATATCCTACCCCCTTAAGGTAATTAAATACTAAAATGAGTAGGAATAAGTAGGAATTTTTGTCACAAATTATGAGCCCGCTAACCCGCTCCCTCGTTACAGACAATATTTAATTAATTTTCTCTTTTATGTTCATGTGTTTAATAATTATTTTAAAATGACAGAGGGCAGAATCATCTCCCCCAAATGAAGAAAAACAATAAACTGTTTCGATTGCTCATTTTAAACATTTGTTGTTAGATTTTTAATATGTTTTATTACTATTCTATTGTTTTTATGCTGATATACTAAAAAATTGCTTTTCACATGAGGTTCTGATAAAAAAAATCTCAGTTGAAATTTTTTTCCTGTTTATATTCCTCATTTAAAAAAAGGATTACAGTTAAATCCATTCGGATATCTTTCCCTTCTTTAATATTGTTTTATATTTGCTCATATGTACAAACAAATCTATCCAGTCTTTTAATTAGTTTTATGATGAATGTGTAATGCTAACATAAATCGCATTCACATTAAATTTAGAGCATCATGTTGCTCTTGCTACTTTTCCCTCTCTTTTTCATATACTATTAGAAAGTTTTTTTTTTTACCAAGTCTTGAACTAACGCAATTGCCACAATTTTGAATAAATTTCATTAAAAACATTTAAGTAAAAAAAAAAATAAAAACGAAAAAAAAAAATCTACTGCAGTTCGGTCAGTGGCACTGAAATTACTACCAGCTACATTCTTAATTATGTAACGTCTGGCTCAGTGTTGTCTGCAGTCGAATAATGACCAATACTATATTCTAATATTTTTATCCTATAATTATTCACTTGAAACCAAATTAAACTCTTCAAAGCTGCTTTATTTTTTAGTAAATTACGCAAACTGTATTCCATCCATAAGTTTTTAGAAAAATGCTTTTATTTCCTTTAACTTCGATTCCTTTGTTTACTTCAAAATACCATTTCTGTTTTTACAGAATATTAAAAAAATAATAACCTATATATTTAAAAGACAAGGCTGATCTACACGGAGCTTTCTACTGAACCGATTTTACTAATTATTTTTTAAAATAAAAGCTGCTAATTTGTAGGTGTACCTACAACTAGCTATTTTTAAAAATATTTCCCTTTTTCGATTTTAATTTTTGTTTTTGTTATGAAATTTCTTCAAAATCATGACAATCGGATTACTTCCATTGTTGTAGAGAAAACTGAAATAATGTAAAATATTCAGACTCGTGTCTTTTTGGACGTGTATTTTTTAATTTGCATGTTAAATTTCAGTAAAAAATATTTATGCACGTGTTGATAAGCTAATAAAATTTTATATTTACTGTGACGTCACGGGAATATTGTCTATTGTGTTTATTTTGTCTTTATGCATTTTAATTTTAATGATGCTTTTTTTATTACAGTGAAATAGAAAATATATATTATTTTAATATATGCTGGTCAAGCATAAAAAAAAGTATATAAAGTACGTGTGAAAAGTTTGCGTCGCTGAAAGTAGCTTTATACTTAGTTTAACCCCTTGAAGGGCGGATCCCTAATTGCCACATTGGCACCGGAATTTTATAATGAAAATTTCATCTTTATTAAGTAGGCGAAAATTTTATTTTACTTAATTACACAGATACATAAATTATTTTGCAAATACTGGCGTCATTAAATTATTTGAACATTTTACGAATACAAGTACCTTGCCCCTGAACGGGTTAAAATGTATTTTTACCCTGACAAAAGTAAAGAGAAAAGCGGATATGATGGTGCCTGCATGACGTAATTTTCTCTGATTTTTCATTTCTTAATTATAAGATTATAATTGGCGACTTTATTAATTATTTCAACTTGATTACATGTTACCTCTTTCTTAAAAAACAATTATGGGTAAGTTGAATAATTTTTTTAATAAAGAATTTAAACAGTAAGGAATTTCAGAAAAATTATGATTCATAAAAAATGATGTCAAAATATTAAAAAAAAATTAATAACAAATAATAAAGAGAAATTTCTAACAATGAAGTCGGTGAAAGAATAAATATTTTTTATTAACAAACTTTACTGAAAATTTAACTTTTAAATGTTAACAATGAAGTGTTTTCTAGAAAAAAAAAAAATTAAAAATTCTCATACAGAAGTCATTTATTTGTCAGCAGTTTTGAAACTAACGTAATAAATTTGTGTAAATTTTAAAGAATGTCAAAATTTTTACAACCTCCTTATTATCTTATCTTAATGTCTTGTTTGAAAATGATTTTTCTTCCTGAACCTTTAAAGCTTAAGTTAAAAAATGAATAGGTAATGCTTTTTTTACGTTATGTTATAGCTACGTGCTTTATTTTTACTTTGCAACACATAATTTAAAACGTACTAGATTTAACAGTAAACACGCATCTTAAAAAATGCAATGACATAAGTGCTTTTTACGACTGAAGAATTTCAAAATGTTAAAAATGAGCCGGGTATTAAAATTGTTTTTGAGACAAAATTTAAGAAAGTATTTTATATTTCAGTTAGTATAATTTTTGCGTCTAAAACATTCTATAATCCGAGGTCTTTAGTATTTTTACTTCTTCTTCGCTGTCTTTTATTTTTTTAAACATACTTATGGGGAAATTAAATCGTATATTTTGATTTAAGAGAGCATTTTTAGTTTAAAAAATATTTACATAAAAGTACAAGAATACACATATTTTTTTTGCAGTAAAATTTAGTTAAATTGTTTTTAATTTCATGCGTTTAAATTTCTTTTCAAAGAAAAAAAAATTACTATCATAGCTTTCAGTTTGTTTTTCCAAAAATTTCATTTTTATGTGGGTTGTGTTGCCATGTCTAGGGAAACATTAAGCGGGACAAAAGCTTCTAAAACGGGAAATAGAAATATAGCAAACCCTAAATGAAGGGAACCTGTACGGAATTCAGTTTAAACGTAAGCAATTCTTTGACCATAAAGTAAGAGTATCATGCAATTATACCTGATAAAATGAAAAAAGAATAACTGGAAAAAATTTCATTTTACGCACGTTTCCGTCTGGGCAGTTAGATCTATAAGGCGTTCATTTCGAAGTAACTTATAGAAATTTTCGTTTCAAACGGGTTTTGTCTCCACAGGTTTCACTGTATTAAGTTTCTCTGGATTCAAATTAACAAATAAGCATGGTACGAAAAGGAAATTTTGTTTTATACAGGTTCTGTCTTCACAGATTTTACTGTATTAATTTCCTCTCGATGCAAACTTTCAGCATGGTACGAACACTTTTTTGTTGTTTTAGACTAGTTCTGTCTTCGCAGGTTTTACAATATTACATTCTCCTCCATACAAACTAACAGAAAGCATGGAACAAAAAGAAATTTTCGTTTTAGATAGGCTCTGTCTTCATTGGTTTTATTGTATTAAGTTCCCCTCGATGCAAACTGACGGCATGCTACGAGAAACTTTTTTTGTTTTAGATAGGTTCTGTCTTAGTTGGTTTTACTTTATTAAGTTCCCCTCGATGTAAACTTACAGCAAGGTACGATTTTTTTTTAGGCAGGTTCTGTCTTCGTAGGTTTTACTGTATTCAGTTCTCCTGGATTCAAACTGACAAATAGCATAGTACGAAAAGAAAATTTCGTTTTATATAGGTTCTGTCTTCATAGGTTTTACTGTATTAATCTCCTTTCGATGCAAACTTACAGCATGGTACGAGAAATGTTTTTCGTTTTAGACAGGATCTGTCTTCACAGGTTTTACTGTATAATGCTTTCTTCGATGCAAACTAAAGAAAAGCATGGCACGAAGAGAAAATTCCGTTTTAGACAGGTTCTGTCTTCACTGGTTTTACTGTATTAAGTTCCTCTTGATGCAAACTAACGAAAAGCATGGTACTAAAAGAAATATTCGCTTTAGACAGGTTCTGTCTTCCTAGATTTTACTGTATTAAGCTCCTTTCGATGCAAACTAACGAAAAGCATGGTACGAAAAGAAATATTCGTTTTAGACAGGTTATGTCTTCCCAGGTTTTACTGTATTAAGTTCCTCTCGATGCAAAATAACAAAAAGCATGGTAGGAAAAGAAATATTCGTTTTAGACAGGTTCTGTCTTCATTATTTTACCATATTAAGTTCCCCTCGATGCAAACTTACAGCAAATATGAAGTTTTTTCCGTTTTAGACAGGTTCTGTCTGTACAGGTTTTGCTGCATTAAGTTCCGCTGGATTCAAACTAACGAATAGCATAGTGTGAAAAGAAAATTTCGTTTTATACAGGTTCAGTCTTCACAGGTTTTACCGTATTGAAATTCCTCTCGATGCAAACTTACAGCATGGTACGAAAAATGTTTTTCGTTTTACACAGGTTCTGTCTTCACAGGCTTTACTGCATTAGCTCTCTTCGATGCAAACTGACGAAAAGCATGGTAGGGAAAGAAAATTTCGTTTTAGACAGGTTCTATCTTCACAGGTTTTACTGTATTAATTTCCTCTCCATGCAAATTTACAGCATGGTACGAAATATTTTTTCGTTGTTGTTGTTTTAGACAAGTTCTATATTTACAAGTTTTACTGTATTAAGCCCCCCTAAAAGCATAGTAACGAAAAGCATAGTACCGAAGAAATTTTCGTTTTAGACAGGTTCTTTCTTCATTGGGTTAACTGGATTAACCTTTTCAGTTCCGAAGCTAAAATAAAAATACAAATATTCATTGGTTTTTTTTAAACAAAATGACATCGAAAATGACAGAAAAAATATCTTTTCTGTAACTGGTCCTTTAGGCGCATAGTAATTTAGGTTAAAAAATTTTGGATCTAAAATTACAAACTCCCTTAAAACATCAGTTTAATAACCATTAACTTAAATTAACGCAATCGCAAATTTAAGAGCTTGACACAAGTAAATAATCTACAAAACCTCAACATTTTTTATTGAAAAAGATATAACTGAATTGCTTATGAAAGTTTCTCACTTCCTTGGTCATACTGTCTTTTGGGCATTTTTAGACATTTTACAAACTCAGATGAAAGTAACATTTATTTTATGCAGGAATCAGCTTATATGCTGCGATTTATTAGTTTGCTTTGAACTTAGAAAACATTCAGCTATTAAGGAAGTTATGTGGAACTGTAAAAAAATCGGACATTTTAGTTTTTATAAGGAAAAGAACAGAGGTCCCCGTTTGGGGACCCAGGGACTGAAGAGGATAAGTTTCCCTCGATGCAAACTTACAGAATGGTACGAAAATTTTTTTTCGTTTCGTTTCAGACAGGTTCTGTCTTCACAGGTTTTACTGTATTAAGTTCCCTCGATGCAAACTAACGACATCATGGTACGAAAAGAAATATTCATTTGAGACAGGTTTTATCTTCACAGGTTTTACTGCATTGAGAATATTTACTGAATTACTGCATGTTCGATTTAGACAGGTTCTGTCTTCATTGGTTTTACTGTATTAAATTCCCATCGATGCAACCTAACGAAAAGCATGGTGCTAAAAGAAATTTTCGTTTTAGGCAGGTCCTGTCTTCATTGGTTTTACTGTATTAAGTTTCGCTCAATGCAAACCTACAGCAAGGTGCGAAATATTATTTTCGTTTTAGATAGGTTCTGTCTTTACAAGCTTTACTGCATTAAATTTTACTCGATGCAGACTAAAGAATAACATGATACTGAAATAAATATAAAAGAATTTGTGTAATATGGAAAATCGTGGCTTTTGGCGCCTTGCACAGTGGTTACCCAGGGTAGGTCTTGAACCATTTGAAAATAGTGACTTCCTACGTAAATCTGTACACATAGCAATACTACTTGTGTGTCAATCAACTATTATTTGTACCAAAGACGTGTTAGGTAATTTTTGTTTTGAAAATATATAAATAATTATTTCAAATTTTTATTAGACATGTTTACTTGTGAAGTATGCTTACTAAAGACGTTCATTGGTAAATATACTAAAAGCAATTGAAGCACAATTAAAAGTGGATTTTAGACTACATTCCGTAGTCCTCATCAGTATTGGTACATAATCACAAAACACACTAGAACCACAAGAATTAAAAACAGTGCTAAAACTACGGTTTAACAAGGATAGTATATTCTGCAGAAACTTGAGTAGCTACTTCTGGCGGAATATGTTATCCTTGTTAAACCGTAGTTTAGCTGTTTTAATTGTCGTGGTTGTGTTTTGTGATTATGTACGAATACTCATGAGGACTACGGAAATGTAGTCGAAATGTCTGCTTTTAATTGTTTTTAGTATTTTTACCAATGAATGTCTGTAGTCATATATTTTTGTATAATTAATAGCTTTTCAGACGTAGTTATGCATGCATTTTTGAAAAATAAATAAACTGTTAGATACGCTAACTAGAAGTGCATCTTTTAATCTCTAAGATCATTTTACGTTTCATTAAAGGCGCCATTTTTCTTCTATTTCAACGAGTGCAAAAATGTTTATTTTGTCACCTATGTTACCATAAAAAACTATAGGTATTTACAATTATTTTGAAATTTTGCAGTGATAAATCATATGTTAATGATTTAGCTACTCCATGTAAAAATAAAAACTACAAATAATAGATTTATTTATTTATTAATTTTTTTTACGAGGAACAGGAATAGGAGCAATAGATACGGGGTAGCAACAGGCGACTACTTGTATATTCCAGTAGTACCATTATTTAAAAAATATATCTTTTTTATCAGATTTCTCTTTCATTTGTTGTAATGGCAAGAATTATAGTTTGGAAAAAATGGTGCAAATTCACCATTTATAGAATAATTAATGCACCAGTATTTATTATTTATTTAGTGTTTAAACTTTTAATGAAATTTAGGCTGATTGAATCTAAACTTAATACAAAAGAACACAGGCATCTTACACAACAACTTACACACAAGCATCTTACATACAAATATACCTTTTACATATTTATATCCATCTTATGTAGAGTTGTTGCTTCTTTCATGCTATTATTACATTATAATCAGTACATGATTAAAGTACACTTAAAAAAAAATCCATTTGGTATAAAAAAGTAACACATACAATATAAATTAAAGTGTGAAAAAAGCAAAAAATGCTTTATTTGATTCATATTCTTTTATTAATGTTCAGTCATAACTTTTTTTCCTTCTTTAAATCATTAAAGAGTCAGTATAAATAAGTTCGAACTATGTTTTCATTTGGTTAATAATAATAAACTCGACGCAGCAGCGGTCGTTCGGTAGGTTCAGAGCCCCGAGCCCTAACTTCCCGCTTTTCGGTGTCTCTAATTTATATAATTTGCCTTTTAAATTTGTCCGGTTTTAATTTTTACTTTTTTTTTCAACCTGGCTTGCGCTAGAGTCTTTTATACTCGGGACGTGGTTGGGGACCTATGACCGTGGTTCCCGCAAAAGAGTCGGAATAAGAGAAGAAAGGCTTAAAGGACCGCAGACGGAAAGAGGCCGCTCAAAGCGGGAAGGAAGGGCTCGGGGCTCCGAAGCTACCGAACGACCGCTGCTGCATCGAGCTTATTATTAGTCTCTGTCGGCGGGTGGGTGAGTCAACCGACGTGGTGAGTGGCCTCTTTCCGTCCGCAGTCCTTTAAGCTTTTCTTCTCTTATTCCGACTCATTTGCGGGAACCACGGTCATAGGTCCCCAACCACGTCCCGAGTCTAAGAGACTCTAGCGCAAGCCAGGTTGAAAAAAAAAATCAAAAATTAAAACCGGAAAAATTTAAAAGAGAAATTACACAAATTACACCCTGAAGCTACCAAACGACCACTACTGCGTCGAGCTTATTATAAGGTCGGTTTGATCGATCATCAAGTAAGAATGGAAAATTAATAAAAATACGTTTAGAAAAATTCTCTGCCTTACCCTCAAAATTTAGTTAGTGCGAAAGGGGTTTTAATTAAAAAATACTTTTACATTTTTTAATGAAATTTAGGCTGATCGAGTCTAAACTTATTACATAAACACACAGACATCTTACACTACAATTTACACACAAGCATCTTACATACAAATATACATTTTACATATTTACATCCATGTTATGTACAGTTGTTGCTTCTTGCATGCGTTGAATAGTTTAATTCAAATACATTTACAAAATATGATAAGATTTCAACACTTTATTTAACTCTCAACCTATTCAGAGAGGAAATATTTTTCTCTTTAAAATGCTAAAACTGCATTACACACCACTATTTTAGACTAGCGATTTTTGTATTACTTCAGCACAGAATTTCTATCATTACATAAAGAGCCTATTTCTAATGACAAATACGGATATTGAAACAGAACGATTGTTGGCAGAAATGCTAAGACCCTATAGTAACGTATCCTTAAGTGGTTAAAACATGGAAAGATGGTATCTTAGCCAGTCTGTCAGCTAAAATTAACTCTTGGCATTATACTAAATTTTCCGAACAAAAATAAAAGTTTTTACTTTACTAAAAATACACTAAATAATTGCAGAGATTACTTTTATTCTAAATATCATAATAAGTACCTTACAAACTTTCGAAAGAGCTCATTTCAGCTTACGAGGCGACGCCCATTTAAAGTTTATACCTTTTAAAACATTAGAAATCCGTTTGATCGATTAAGTATAAAATGAAATCCCAATACTATTTACTAAAAAACGATTTTTTTCACTAGCCACAATTTACGCTTTAAAGTTAGAGTATCTTTTTAAGGGGACGAGAGACCTTCAAACTCAATTTTTTATTATTTTTTTAATTGAACTTTAAATACTATTCAAGGATACACTATATGAATCATGGCATATATTTATCACACAAGAAATTAAAAAAAAAAATTCGGAGAAAAATAAGGAATTTTCCTGAATATTTTAAGCGTTAGGAAGAACTTTTCAAAAAGCCCCATGCGCATTCCATATCAATTAAAATTCCCAATATTTCTTATGCCACTTTGATTCACGCATGCAAATAAAACTGTGCATAGTTTTTGGAAACTAAATATAATTGGAAAAGTTAAAGGTAGTTAAGAGCAGAAATAATATGCAAATATGATGAAAATTTCATAAAATTTAGATAAAAAAATATATTTTATTACCTTTATATTCAAATATATGAAATGCGATACATAGTTGTATTTGTATATGTAAACCAAACTGGCATAAGAAATATTGGTGATTTTAATTGATATGGAATGCGCATTGAAAAGTACTTCATAACGCTTAAAATATTCCGAAAAATTCCTTATTTTTCTCCAAATCTTTTCTTAATTTTTTGTGTGGTAAATATATGCCATAGTTCATATAGTGTGCCACTGAACAGTATTTAAAATGCAATTTAAAAATAAATGAAAAAAATAATTTAAAGGTCCCTTGTCCCTTTAAGGTAACGTTCTATCTACCAAAAAAAAAAAAAAAAAAAAAAAAAAAACAATTTTTCAAAAGTAAAAAAAAAAACCAAACAAAAAAAGCCATGCTAAAAAAAAAAGATGAAAGTTGTGGCTAAAAAATGGTATGATATTAAATTATTAAGCTTATATTAAGGTACTTATTTAACATTTTTCATTAAAAAGTTACTATATATAAGTCGAGTGTTTACGTATACGTTGATAGAAAGCCTTTTCTCCTTTACTAAATACATCATAACGTGTTTCTGAAAACTCAAATTTTCTAAAAATATGCATGGAGGGGGGGGGGGGGGCATTATGGCAATACGCACACATAATTAGTATTAGAAGACAATAGGTCCCTGTTGCACCAAAGGTCTGGAAAGGTACGGACGCTTCCCTTACAATAGTTACTTGCATTTTACACATTTGCATATATCTATATACTAACTTTAATACACAAAACACATTAAAAACATTTGAATAAAACAAATTGTGACTAATGAAAAATCTTGCATAATCTTTAACTACAACATAAAAATCCCCTCCAAAAAATATCTACGTTCACAATATTTTTGTCACAAATGACATTTGTCATGACAATGACAATGTCTTAAATGATATTTTTTCACTTACTGAGATCAAAAAGCAACTTTATCACTTAAGACTTTTTTTTTTAATTATTACATTAATTTAAGAAAGGCAACGAAATCATATGCAGGAAAATTATGTCAATAGTAATAATAATAGATTTAGGCGTTTCCGGAGTAGCATTTGCTATAAATACAAAAAAAAAAGGGGGGGGTTTCATTTAATGAATTTTTAGTCATCTAACTTCTACTGATATTTCATGCAAGCGTTAAAATTTAAAAGTTTGAAGCCAAGTTTTAAATATGAGTTAAAAAATAAATAAATGAAACGAGGACATTTGATATTTCTATCCAAAAAATAGACGCAGAACTTTTCTGCATAACAAACAAATATATGTTTTTTAGTGTGCTCACATAAAATAAAATACTATCAGCGATGATTTTTGAAGAGGTAACGTGTAAAAGTTTTGTATATCTTTTGATTTTGAGAAAAAATGAATGTGTTTGTTGCCTTTATGCTACTGTTAGATTAAATATAAAAATGATACATTTATAAATCTGTTAGAATAATTGTAATAAACACAGATTTTTTTCTTATAACAAATAGATTTGACTGACATCCCGGTTAACAAATATTATTCTGTAAAATCAACAATCAACAGTTTTTTTCATTTTTTCATACAGTGTACAGATTTTATATTCGAAGTTGTTTTAATATTTATTGCTTGGGAGTTCCAATTACTTGGGAATATTTTGTTTTTATTAATTAATTGTTGTTAACATGTTAATATTTCCAAAATTAGTTTCATGAACAAAACATTCGCAATATATACACAATAAAAAAAAACTTTGCGTGAATCTTTTTGTATCGCTTTAAATTGAATGTGTATAAACTGGAATGGTTTATGGAATTGCTCATATTTTGGGAAGATAATATTATCAACAATGACAAAAGCATATTCTTTTTTCTTTCAGATTATTTCAGTACCTTTTGAAAAATACAGCTTTAGAGCTGAAATAAATTTATTTTTATTTTTTCAGGGAAACTGAAAAAAACCTTGATTTTTTTTCTTTTTATTAGCAGTATAACCTATTATCGCTCAACTAATCTTTCATGTTTCTTTCTAACATGTTTCTTTGTTATTATTTGAAGCTAGTTAAAATCAGGAAGTACGTTTATCTGTTTTGAAACAATCTAGGAAATTGTTTTGCACCGCGTTTCACTGATATTTTAATATTATTAT
The DNA here is from genome assembly GCA_963932465.1 of Maratus speciosus. Lineage (NCBI taxonomy): Eukaryota > Metazoa > Arthropoda > Arachnida > Araneae > Salticidae > Maratus > Maratus speciosus. The sequence continues at coordinate 221,108,282 of OZ010791.1, read as the reverse complement.
TTTATTCTTGAATAAAAATTGATTACCGCATTTTTGGTTGCATAATGTGCATATTCTTTGTATAGAAGAAAAAAAAGAATAACTAGAAAACAGGAATTCTGCTTTATCAGAATTTAGGTCGTTCCCGATGAAAAATAATATATATATATATATGTACAGGGGTCGTATTATACATGAAAAATTTCAAGATAATTACCTGTATTTGTTTAAAGAAAATTAAATCTAGGTTAAACGCGAAAATTGTCGCCTTATTTAAGAGGAGATTTTCTATAAAAAAAATTGTGGTACCGAAGAATTTCCTGGTCGTAAAATTTCAGGGCAAGTACGACCCCTGTATGTATATAAATATAGATAATACAAAATCTATTTCAATTTTTAGACTTAAAATTCCCTCTTTTATTTTATATAAAATGACGTCATTCGCATCATTTGAAGGATTCCTCATTTACGATCTAGTCTTATACAACATCTACAGTAAAGTATTCATATGACGTCACTATCGCTAAATAATACACGCACAGACAAAAAAAAAAAAAACAAAACAAAAAAACAAATGTCCCTCAAGAAACATGATTCATATGCCTTCATTTGTTTGTAATATATATAATTAAATTAAATATAGTTTATCATGGCGCTATGTTTTATCAGAAATCATTCATTTATATTTTTTCAAAATAGCACGTATTTTAAGTACATTTTTTCAGTTATTATGGCAAAACAGCAACAAAAAGATATAATAGTCTACTATTTTCCAAGTACTTTTCGTTTACTTTCTACAGAAATGGAGTACTTCAATTGCTAAGATTAAAAAAAAATTCTTCAAAGACCACAAAATATTAATATCTCAAAAATAATCTGAGATTCAGTTTTCAAACAAATTGCATTAAAAAAAGTACTTTTTACCCAATACGACGGTATAAAAATTGAAAATGTGCGATGCTTAGAAGTTTAAAAAATTGTGGTAGCGTATTTAACAGGGCAATGATACGTACGCTTTGTTTTGCGGCTGGCTTATACAACGGAACGTTATTTTTTGGAGACGATATTTTATTTGCTGGGAGAAAGAAATAGCATATTGGGGGCTAATACCTCTCATATAAGCCGCATCAAATAATTTTGAATCAGAAAAACCAAAAATTGAATATAAAAATTCTTCTTAAACCTCATTTACCATATTTACTCATATAAATTACTCACATATTATCACATCCACCGAAGAGCCAAAACACTATGACATTATCGCATGAACTCACATGGATGACGTGGAGGGCACGTGATCACGTGTGAATGGTATTTAACTGTTGCTGGGGAGATGTGATAGGAAAGGCTGCTGATCTATGCGAGTTCGCTAGAGGGCAGATCTGCTACAATTTGGAATGTGTATCTCCGAAACTGCATGACTCGTAGGTTGCTGGTAGTTATGCAAAGTGGATGAATGACGGTGAAACCAGCAGTAGACGAAATGGCATTGGACGTCCACATGTTATCAAGGAAAAAGAACGTCGGAAACTGCCCCGCTTTGTGACGTAAAATCGACGCCATGCAGTAGCTCAGCTGACAGCCCAATACAATGCAGGTCAAACTAGAATTGTTTCCGAACACGCAGTTTAGCAGACACTGTTGGATATGGGATTAGGCAGCAGACATCCCACTCATGTACATCTGCTGACGAAGCATCATCGCCAACTATGCCTACACTGGGCCGTGACTATCGTAACTGAAGGTTTGAGTGGAGCAGAATCACCTGATCTCAAGGATCTTGTGTAGACTCATATTTCTTCATCTGGTGGTTTCACTGACACTCAGGAGCACGCATGATGAAACCCAACCGGAACATGGGTCAGAAGGAAGAGTAGCCTGCTCGGATGGATCACGATGAAAGAGTGAAGAAAAGAGTGAAAACCAGGCCCGGCCTAAGTGTCGTGAATGAAAATAGGTCCCGGGATATGCCAAAGTCCGGCCCATGAGCTGGTCCAGCAAAATGAATGCAAACTTTCAAACGGACCAAACTATCAAAATAAAGACTTTTAACAGGCCGGGCCGATAAAAAAAAATCTGAAGTTGTGAGGGCTAAAATTATGAAAAACTCGAAATCGTCATGTTATAAAAATCTTGTTAAGTTACACCACTTAAAAAAAGTATTTTAAATATGTTTAAAACTTTATGAGAAATTTTAGGATGGGGTTTTGTTTACGAATTACAAGGTTAACCATAAAAGAAAAATCAAAATTTTAACTCAATAATAATAATAATAATAATAATAAATTAAATGTTTCTCGGACATCTTAAATTAACATTTTTTCTTGAATTACACGCATTTGAATTTATAACTAATCTTTAAAACTCGACGAATTACTTAAACGGGCATATTTCTGTGAGTTTGGCAGATATAAAGATGGAATTTTTTGTGCGTAATTCAGGAATAGATAAGGAAATTTTTTGTTACCGGAAATTTTGTCACACGGAGGCCGTATAAAATTTTAGTTTTTGTATTTTTTCAAATAGACCGATGGTGTTGCAACTTATGCCAGCAAATTTTACACCCATTTTTACGAAACTTTATAATTGGAAGTATGTGTCTAGGGACAATATTTAAGGAAATAGGGTATTGTTTCGATCATTTTGAATCTTACTGTATTGTATGTGTTTAAAAATAAAGCTTGGAAAAATACACCGAAAATAAATTTCGACAAAAAATATGAAAAAAAATTATATATTTTGAAAACTTAAAAGTATTTTCGTAATCTGGGTAAACAGAGCTGTCAAAACTTCCTTTCAAGTTGTTACAAAGGAAATAATCGACTTCATAATTCTATAAAAGTTCAGATTATGCAATTAATGCTAATTAATATAATACAGTGACCTCTCACTTATGCGACTTTAAGGGCACTGTAGAAAAAAGTCGTATAACTGAGAGAGTCGTGTAAGTGAGAGACCTCTACATTATAATTATCAAGTAGGAGCTTGGTGCAATATAATAAAAGCGTAGATATAGCAACGTTAAAAGCACAAAATTTTAAATTTTAAGCATACCGGTTTCGGTAGCATATAGCATATACCTTCCTCAGTGCTAAGGATGGTGGAAATTTGCTCACAAATATAGAAGAGATGGGAATTCCAGTTAAAGGTTTATTGACCAACAGGAAAACAGAGGATTGCAGGCAACAGCCAATAGGAAAAAAGATGGGAAATGGAACCGAAGTAGTGAGAAAAAAAAAATAAGAGAAAGAAGTATTTATGTAATATTTCCAACAATCTGATAATGGGGGAATAGAGAATTCACAATTCACAATATTTTTTATATTTTTATAAATATGAAATGCTTCAAGGAAGTTAAGTTCGTGTATAGAAGTAGGTTTTGAGATTATTTTAACCGAATTGAAATCAAAAGTATGATTCATCTCCAAGCAATGTTTTGCAATAGAGTATTTATTGATTTCTTGAATTTTTAATATATTGTTGATGTTCTTTGATACGAAATTTTAAGCAGCGTTTGGTTTGTCCAATATAGGAAAGGCCACAATGTCAATTAATACGGTAGATACCCCATGAATTGGATAATTCAATAGGGTCTTTGAGTTTGGAGAGGGTGAGTTTATTGGTAGGGCCAAAAATTATTTTGAAGTCATGTTGGCTAAGAATTTTAGCAATGGCAAAGCTTGATTTAGAAAAGAAGGGTAACAAATGTAAGGATGGCGGAAGTGTGAGGAAATTTCCGCCATTTTTAGCACTGAGGAAGGTATGCTATATGCTACCGAAACCGGTATGCTTAAAATTTAAAATTTTGGTGCTTTTAACGTTGCTATACCTGCGCTTTTACCTCTATATTATACATATTTCAAACTTTATATGCATTAAATATTTTACCTTACATGAAATACGATGCGTTTTGAGTACTAAGAACATATTTTGACAAAATTTATAAAATATATTTAAAAAAAAAATAAAACATAAAAGACAATTAAAAAAGTTCACAAAATAGTTCACTTACCAATATGTTTATTTTAAAGATTTACAAATCATATTTTCTCCAAAAATGAAGTGCTATTAGTTTGTCTCTCTCGTAGACGAAAACGGAAATTGCCTTTTTCAAAGCCTAATAAAGCATTCAATCTATTTTGGGAATAATCATTTTGATGGATATAATTCTTTAATGTATTTAACGCAGCACTTGCTTCTGAAAAAGTTACAACATCAAGAACACTGCTCTTATCTTCATCATCCTCCTCGCTCACGTCTTCATTATTTATAAACACTTTAACAATAGTGAAAGGATAAAGGAATGAAAACGTGAATGATTTATACTTTAAAGATTATAAAAATGAATTCTTGTTTTAGAAATATAAAATCGCCTGAACCGTTTAACGCGTCGTATAAGTGAGAGAAGCAGTCGTATAACTGAGGGAAGTTCAGCATTATTTCCCATAAAGCGTGGCCGGAACCAAGAGAATTCGGCGTATAACTGAGAGAGTCGTATAACTGAGAGTCGCGTAAGTGAGAGGTCACTGTATATTATAAGAATTAATATAATGATATTGATAATTCAGAATGCTCATTTCTCTTAATGATAAGCTCTGTTCAGTGCAAGGTTAAACTCGGAGGAGATATATTATAATGTAATTAAAAATCCATGAAATTAGAAGGGTAGTTGCTCGCACAAGCGGCGGAATGCCCTTGATCCGTCTCTGGTCTTTTTCCTGAATTTATACAAAAAAAAGATAAGCAACTAGAAAACAAGAATTCTGCTTTTTCAGAATTTAGTGTCGTCCCCAATGAAAAAAAAAATATATGTATATATAAATAGTACAAAACATATTTCAATTTTAAGACTTAAAGCACAAACTTTTATTTTATGTAAAATGACGTCATTCGCATCCACTTAAGAATTCCACATTTACGATCCACTCTTAAACATTGATAGTAAAGCATGCATAGGATTAGATTAATTTTAACACAATTATTCTAATTGGTAAACAAATCATATTAGATGTAAATTTCCAACTGGGCGAAAAATGTCCGGACCAGGATTCGAACCCGGAACCTCCTGGCTGAAGCCGCCAGTGCTCTGCCATCTGAGCTATCCCGGACGATTCTGGTCGAACTTTTTCACCCAGCTAACCTTGATGATTACAGCATCTGGTCTGAAACCTGGTTCAGCTCAACAGAATAAATCTCAGGTAATGGAACTCCAGAAATCGCTGGATACGAAATTACACTAGATTAATTTTAACGCAATTATTCTAATTGGAAAAAAATCATTTTTCGCCCATTGGAAATTTACATCTAATATGATTTGTTTACCAATTAGAATAATTGTGTTAAAATTAATCTAGTGTAATTTCGTATCTAGCGATTTCTGGAGTTCCATTACCTGAGATTTATTCTGTTGAGCTGAACCAGGTTTCAGACCAGATGCTGTAATCATCAAGGTTAGCTGGGTGAAAAAGTTCGACCAGAATCGTCCGGGATAGCTCAGATGGCAGAGCACTGGCGCCTTCAGCCAGGAGGTCCCGGGATCGAATCCTGGTCCGGACATTTTTCGCCCAGTTGGAAATTTACATCTAACATGCATAGGATGCCACTATCTCAAAATAATACACAAATGCAGCAAAAAGATGCCGTCATTAAAGAAAGTGGACAAAAAAAAACGGCTATCTAATGATTCATAGGCATTCATTTGTTTGTAACATTAATATAGACGATTTCAGTCGTGACGGTTTGGTTGGAAACTGATTCCAAACAAACGGTTGCTATGTTGTATTTTCTATTTTGTTTGTGTGTTGCAGCTATATCTTATATCTATATCTCACATCTAAGTGTTTTAATACTTGATATGTACTGGTAACATTTTCCGCGATTTATATTTAAAAAGAAATGACGCATAGCCTCCGTTTGTTTGGAGTCATAGTTTCCAATCAAAACGTCATGACTGACATCAAACTGAAATGGTCTACAGATACTTAGAATTAAATATAGTTTATAATAGCGCCATGTTTTATTATTCGTAGAAATTATTCATTTGTATTTTTTTCAAAATAGCACGTATTTTAATTACATTTTTTCCGGTTGTTATGAGAAAATGGCAACAAAAAAATATAATTGCTATTTTTCAACTATTTCCCCTTTACTTTCTATGTAAATGGAGTACTTGAGCTGCCAAAATGAAACGAATGTCGCTAAAAACTACAAACAAATTAATATTTCAAAAATAAATGGATATACAGTTTTCCAACAAATTGCATTTAAAAGTACTTTTTTTTTCCCCAATACGACGGCATAAACATTGAAAATGTGCGATGCTTAGAAATTAAAAAAAAATGCTATAGAGCCTTTAATCGCACAGTGATGCATCTGCTTTGTTTATTGCTCGGGTTAGGTAACGTTATCTTTTGGAGACAAAATAAGCTAGGAGAAAGAAATAGCATACCGTTCCGGGGGCTAACAAGATACTATTTAACAAATGAAATAATTCCAGTTTTTAAGTGATATAATTAGGGGAGGTGCGATGGATAAACTCTGCGATACATTGTTATTGTATTAGGAAGCCATTGAAGAAATCAAATGATATTAGCAATTTCTTCATTTGGGTAGGCGCTTAAAAATATAGTTGCTAAACAGAATTACCTGTGTGCATCTATGTGAGAAAATGTGATTTAAATAATTCCATATCATACCTTGCAAAGCAATAGAAAAAGTAGTTTTTTAATAATTACAAAATTCACTAATGATTCTTACCGTAACTTGAAATGTGACACCGAAGAATTTTTCAAAGCCTTGTTAGTATTTTTTAAATTATTCTTATCTTCATATTTTATTTTAACTTCGATGTCTTAAAAAAATATATTACAATTTAATTTACAAACACGTAGGGTTAATATGATTCAGCACTTCTTCATAAATTACGGGTAGATTCTTAAGTAATAAAATTATTTCCTTCGTAAAAAATTCTTTTTCGAACATTTTCTATCATAGTTGAAAAAGTGTTTATGACCTTTGTTTGTGTGTCTGTATGACCGTCTGCACAAGCTCTAACTCTCGTAAATATAATCAGATCTTCACGAAATTTATGTACGTTAGTATGGTTTACTATCAACAGTCCCTATGAAAATGAAGAGTATAATATTTATAGTTCATTTACAGAGATACACAAAGTAATTGTGTAACATTATTAGGATATGCCTTTTATTATTTTTTAAATCTTTTTTTCATACGGTTTTCAGTTTCGTAACATACAATAAAGCTTATTTTTTATGCTCAGGATGTGAAATTATACTTTTTTCTTTCGCATTTTTCAACCTAAACTGGAAGATGCAGTTGCATGGTTCTTTGGACTCTTTTCATCCGTGCAAGGATTCTTGTTCTGCAAAGTTTGTGCGATGCTACCCGAACAGTTTGTTTATATGTATCTATCTATTTATATATTTATATCACTGATTTTGTATATGTTATCCAAGGATGAAATATTGCTTTTCCTGAAACTGAAAATCACGAAATACATTATTCTTATTTATCGCATTTTTTCACGAAAACTGTGTGTTTTAGTAATGCAGTTTTTTCAACACTTTTAATCGACTTTTGTTGGGGAATCTTGTTCTGCAAAGTTTATGCGATGCTATCCAAACAGTCTGTCTATATATATATACATATGGGTATGTTGTTTATTGTTCTTAAAACAAAATAATGCATATTTAATTGTTAAAAAAATAATTAATTACATAATTTATATCTTTTTTAAAAATATAAAAGTTCCAAACTTTTACAAATCGAAGATTATTTTTCACGCTCCACACTTTAAATTTTCCAGGCTGATGATATACTTTAATTCAAATAAAATTTTATATTATGACATGCAACATGTTTTCGCAATCGTGCTTATTTCTGTTGAGTTTTGCAATTATATTTCTAAATCTTAACGGAAATCCCCTAATTTTCAAATTTAAACTTTTGGAAGACACGAAATTTCATCCTTAAGTTGCCTTAGCAGAAATCCCTCATGCACAAAGTAATCTACAAAGTTTCAACACATTCTTCTAAGTTTTAATCTACAACAATTTTCACACGATATTTTAAAAGAAAATTTTCTATGAACAGATAAACAATTGAGGTATCCAACTGCATTGCAATAGCCAATTTTGATCTGCTATAATAAATCGCTTTATTGTGTTATTGTCCAAATTGCACAATTAATTGTTTATCCCGTCTAAAAAATCTATTTATTTAAAACCAATCTTTTATTTAAAGATATCAAGGTGTATACTAGAATATTCCAATGCTTTAAAACTTATTCCGTGGCTATGAATTCATTGATTTTATGATCGTCTGACTGAGAAAAAAGCTATTTTTAGCTACAATCTCGACAGCAGGGACTAAACTGTATTCACGCCTTATGCATCTGGTTTTCAGATTATAGAAAGTTCTGTAACAATGCTTCGCGCCAGGAAGCCTTTTACTTCGATATTAATCCGGCTGGAAATATTAATAAACCATCTAAAAAGCGATTATGATTGGGAGAGAAGAATCAGCTGATCTTATTGTCACGTTGCGCCGATATAGTTTAAATACTGATGCGGCACCAGATACGGTGTGCAGAAGTAAGAGATAAACGGTGTAGAGCTGTGTGCAGTGATGTTTGCAGAAATATGTGTAAAAAACAGCGGAAATAGTGTAGAAAGTTGAAATGTGGTGGTGTACGAATAAGGAGTAGAGTGGTAGTAAGAGGCGGATGAGATTATCGTGTGAAAAGCAGAAGAGTGATAGAACGTGGTTTAAGCAAGTTGTTTGATGCTACTGAGTTCTATTGTTTTTCATCGACTAAATTGAACATTTCCCCTAGAGCTATTTCTGATTGTGAATAAAGCAGGATAATGTCGCATTCTAATGCACCGTTTGTGTTCTTCATCTGTTTTTCTTCTTCAACAAACCAATCGGCCAAAAATGCCTATGCATTCAATACGGAAACCCAACTAATCCCGATAAGCGTCAACTGCTCTTCGTCAAATCATCACATGTATACCATAAAATTTTAGAGAACTTTAAGCACTTGAGGTGAATATTTCTAATCGATTTTCAGAAATAAAAACTTTAAATATTGATAGTTAGATGATAGTATTTCAGTTTTCTCTACGTTGTAAAAAAATACAAATATTTTTGTTATCTGCGATTATATAGTAAAGGGTGTAATAAGGGTTTTGAAATTGACAATACTGCTTCTAGTCACAGGCATTTTGACAGCTGACAGATGATTTGTACTCAGTATGTTTTGCCATTTCACCATGAATAGACTTACACAAGAACAACGCTTGCAAATATTGCAAATCACTATCACTTTTTGAGGGAGATATTCGGAGAGCGAATAATTTCGCTTAATGGACTGGTGAACTGGCCTCCGCGGTCAAGTGATCTCACACCTATGGATTTTTTTTCTGTGGGGATATGTGAAGTCGCTGCTCTGCGCCGATAAACCGCAGATTTTGAACAAATTGGAAATTATTACTTACCGCGTTATTGCTGATATACGTCCCCAGCTGCTCGATAAAGAGGTCGAAAATTAGACTTTCAGAGTGCGCTTCATTCGAGTCAGCAATTGGCAAAAATTGTTTGCCATATCGCTGCCAATTGTAGCCCATATGATCGAAATCATTTTTAAACACTAATGACTTAAAATTATTTATTTAATAAAATCAATATCATGGCCATTAACATAATTTTTATGTATTTTATTTCGCTTCAAATTTGTCTACCTCAAAAAAAAAAAAAAAAAAAAAAAAAAAAAAAAAAAAAACTTTGAAAACATGAACGAATATACACGATAATCTCTTCCGAGTTACACATGATTATGAAAAGCGTTCTTTATGTATAGAAATCCCAGAAACCAATATATTTTTTAGTTTTAAAGGAGTATTTATAAAATACATCCTTTTTTGATATTAATATTCGTAAAGATAAGATTTTCTGGAAGTTTTATAGTCTGTTAATCAGTTTTTTTTAATTGGAATATCGATCTTTAATGTGGTATCAATTCTCAATTGAACATTTTCAGTTACACAATTTAATTTACAGATACCAGAGGAAGAAAATAACATTAATTTAATGTTAATGTTAATGCTGTGAATATATTATGTCGTCTATAAATACTATTTGTTGAACAGGAAAATAATGTTTCCTTTAGAATTGATAGTATCAAAATAACCTAAACGTCAGGTTAAGAAACTGATAACATACTATAAAAGCAACTCAAAACGTTTCCGAAAATCAGTGGCAGCAAAACAAACTTAGTTTTACTGCCAGAATTATTGTAAATTATTCTTTAAATCTAGAAATTATATTGGTTTCTGAGGTTTTTAAAGATTCGCATTCGTTCCAAATTAGTTCGTACAACCAGTAGCAAACCTTCAAAAATAAGTGCTATTTTTGAACATTTTAGAGAGACGGAACTGGTAGTATCCAGATTTTAGCAGAAAATCCTTTTTTTAATAAAGAAAATTAAGATCTTCATTTTATTTGAGAAATGGTTTCATGTTTTAATTAATTAAAGAAGCAAATGTCCCATAATAACTCTAAAATTTGGAGGGTTACCACTAATTGAATTCGATTTCACCAATCATATATGAGGGGTATTTTTTTTCTCAAGCTCCAATGGAGAGTACAATAAAGACAAGCGTGGATAACAAAAATGTACTAGAACCAGCAGTCAAGTACAATGAAAGTTACTTTTCGACATAGTCATTGTGAAGATTGCGACATTTGTAAAACCGGTGCATTGAAGAGTTTTCCAATACTCTCGTAATTGAATGTTGCCAGTAGCGGCGTCTTGAAGATTTTAGCTCGTGCGGAAGCGCTGTCCTCCAGTCTCGTAGAAAATGAAAGTGATTCGGTTCCAGATATGGACTTTACGCCAGGTGATCGTACACTTCCCATCGAAATTATGAAGGAAGTTGTTGTGCCACCAGTTCAGCAAGGCGCTGATTGAATGTTATATTTTTCGAGAGCTGAGGACAGGTCTGAAAGGGCTGCGCTTCCATAGCTGCGAAAATTTCCAACATCCTGTGCAGACCTATGCACAAGACTCTGGCGGCGATCGTCTATGAAAAAGGTATTGAAAAGCTCGTCCTGCTGTATGAAAAATGTCTCAATATTCATGATGACTATGTCAAAAAGTAACTTTGATTGTACTTGACACTTGGTTATAAAACCATTTTGTTATTCGCACTTGTCTTTATTTTACACACCATCGGATGTTGAACAAAAATAATCCTCGTACTTTAGCAGATATTTTTAAGCCCTACGTGCTAATGTTAATTTCATCGTATAATTAATGAATTTCCTAGGTACACAAAATAAGTTTTGATTTTGGAGGATTACCGCTAGTTTCATCCCAATTTCGCTGGGTAATCCTGTAAGGCTATATATATTAAGGGGACCTTCTACTTAGGAGAAAAAAAGCACTTTTTTATGATTTTTTTGTAAGAAAACCGCATGATGGATCTTTTTGAAATTTTAACAGTTTAAGGTATACACAAGAATTTTTTTATTGGATTTTGTTGCTTCTACTCTAAGTTATAAACAAATATGTTGAATTGCTTTGGAAAATTTCGTCTGGACAGTGGGCATGATAGCGTCTTGTAGAATTATCTGAAACACAAAAATAATTTTTTTTCGTAAACGTCGTGAGTATAGCTTCAAGTTAAATTAAAGGAACCTATAAATTTATTTTTAAAAAGTTATGTAATGGCTGATAGAAAAAAAAAAAAAAGTAAAAAAATTTGTTTTTATTTGTTAATACCTTTTTTTCAATAATTTTAGTAAAAGCTTTAATTTATATCGAAGGCAATTAAATAATCTTTAATAAAAAAAATCAAAATGATCCATTGGGTAGTTTTTTTTAAATCTTGCACGCCGTGTCAAAAAATGTGGTTGAACATATTTGTTTATAACTTAGAGTAGAAGCAACAAAATCTAATAAAAAAATTCTTGTGCATACCTTAAGATATGTAAAATAAACTGTTAAAATTTCTAAAAGATCCATCATGCAGTTTTCTTACAAAAAAATCATAAAAAAGTGCTTTTTTTGTCTCCTAATGTAGAAGGTCCCCTTAATAGAGATAAGTAAGTTCTACATTTTAGAGTTGGTTTCGGAAGTGCCCAAGTATAGCACTAATTGTGGGAGGGTTGCCACAGGTCGTACCAAATTTTGAGATAAACCCTATGTTTTATAATGATGAATTGTAAGATCTTCATTTTATCACCGATTTTATCTTTTAACGAATGAACTAAATAAGGGATTGAAATTCACACCGCAAGTGAGCATATGTCTCTTCTCTGTACCCGCTTTGAATAAGCAACCCTATCATTTTTGCTTTGCCCTGATAAATACTACCTTTTTTTTTTTTTTAATTTCAGCTTTTAATAAATGATCTAGGTTTTTTTTTCATCAGCAGCCGTTTGGACTATACGTAGTAATCATCATTTAGAAAAAAAGTAAAGAATAAAACCAACCTCGTATTTAAATAAATTTAAACATACATGTATGTATGTAGGAAAAATATTTTTTTAACTGTAGCATTATTTAGAATAGAATATACTTTTTATAATGCACATAATAAGGCCTTTTTTATTGTTTATTTAAATACTGTAGATTATTTTTTAAGCAATTAATGAAATTGATAACTGAATCATATGAGTTGTAATTTTCCATCAGGGCGAAAAATGTCTAATTTGAACAATTTTTTTTGTGTTAAAATTAAACTAGTGTAATTACGTATCCAATGTTTACTGGGGTTCCATTACCTGTGATTTATTCTATTGAGCTAATTCCTATATCATACCAAATTCTACGATCAATAAGGTTATCTGGGTAAATTAGGTCCACCAGATTCGTCCGAGATAGTTCAGTTGGCAGAGCATTGGAGCTTCAACCAAGAGATTTCTGGTTCGAATCCTGGCCCGGACAGTTTTCGCTTAGTTGGAAAATTACAATTCATATGCTTTAAATACTCTTTATAAAAATTTTGATAGATCTAAAAATTGCATAGACTTAAATTATGCAAGTGACAAACTTATTCTCCTAAACAACAATATCAACAAAAATGAAAGGAAGAGTTTATCTATCTCCGTATAAAAACAAAATAAAATTAATACAAAATTCTGTGCACATTAATAACCCGATAAATAATATTAATAATATCAGATTTCTTTGCTATATGTGAACATCCTTTTATACATTCCAGTCGTAAAAATGGGAAATATTTCTCATACCATAGATTACATATTTTCATCATACTTTGCAAAAATGTGATGGTTTAGTCAAGCAGTTTACTGAAATCGTGCAGAAAATTACTTGAACAAAACATATTGTATCAGGAATGTGTATTTATTTTCTGTAGTGACAAAGATTTATCGCTGGGAGATTGAAACATAAAAAAAAATCAAAAAGTTATTCTGAAAAATTAAGATATCTTTTACTATCATCTGAATGGAATGCCCTGCATCAGTTTCTTTTTTATTCAGTTCATTTGGAAAAAAAATGTTACTCTTTTTTTTTATACCAGAAATAAGGAATCGTTTTAAAATTTAAAAAATATATTATTCTGGGAATACATACAGTGCTAGCCAAAATTATAACAATAGTAAAAAACATAAATAATCAAAATATTGTACAATTCTGAGTATTAATGAACATTATAGAATATGTATTTATAATCCAAAGAGAATTGATTTGCTCATTTTTAAAAATAATTTACGCATTTTTTAAAACTATGAAATAAAGAAAATTATTACATTTTTTATTGGTTATAATTTATAAGAACACTGCTTATAAATTTGAATAGATAGAATTCCAATAAGAAATGAAACCACATTTACTTTGGAGACACTCAGTCATACGATTCAACATACTGGAAACAAGCTTTTATAATTATAGTGGATATAGCTGCCCAAGGATTGTAAATAGCTTCTTTAACGTCTGCAATGCTTAAATATTGCTTGTCTTTCTCATACAAAAAGTTCAGCATTAACCTCACTTAATTTGTTTTATAAAGTTAAAATCGTGCAATCAAGGTGGGCAATCAAGGTGGGCAATCAAATAATGGGATAGTATTATCATTGAACCATCTTACTGTAGCTTTTGTTTCATGGCACAATACATTATCTTGTTGGAAACTGAATATTTTCGCACCTAAAACTAACCATATGCCAAAATTGTGATTCTATCTTATCTCGAGTTAATAAGGTACCCAAGGAAATGACGAACTTTTACTGCTCCATGCGACGTTTCTATATTCCTATACAAATTGTGTCTGCATAACCGTATAACTTCAGATGGAGGAAAAGCGGTTAAATCTTGATGCGCATGAAGTTTTATGTTAATAGTGATCTAATTCGTAGAGGAACAGAAACATTGCGTATAACCGTCAAAATAAAGGAAGTCCAATCATAGTTTGGGATGCTGAATCAGCTCGAGATAAGCATAATAAAGATGTTGTTATGAAAATGTGTTTAAACGTGTACACTCACATTTTAGAAGTACACATATTTGCATATGGTTGCATTTCTGAGACGAAAAATGCATTTTCCAACAAGCTAATGCATTGTACAATGCCACAAATGTTACAAACTTTTGGTTCAAGGTTAACAAAATCCAACTCTTAAATTGTCCACCTTGATTGCACGATATGAACATAAAAAATTGACGATGATTTTTTTTAATGTAAACGAAAAACAATATTAATATATTGCATACTTTGAGGAAGCTATTTAGAATCCCTGAGTAAGTACAAGCTATATCAATATGATAATTATTAAAATTTGTTCCAAGCTTGGCGAATTGAATTGTTGAATGTATCCAAAATAGAGGTAGCTATATTTATTATTAAAGTTCCATAGATTTAAACTTATAAGCAGCGTTTATATATTTATGATTATTAAAATGTTTAGTAAAGTAATTTCAAAGTTAGTAAAGTAAAAGTTAGTAAGTAATTTTTCATATATATATATTTTAAATGTTATTATTGTTAATAAAAATGATCAAGACTATGTAAATTCATAATTTTTATCAATGTTTAGATTAGTATGACGCTTGTGAGTCTTAACATATTTTAGTGTCCTTATAAATTTGGTCAGTGGTGAAACATGTTTTTCTATAGATATGTATGTGCATTACAATGACTTTTAAATTGTTTCTGAATCAATTATTGAATTAATACTGCATTCTACATTTAGCTTTATATAAAATTCCATGTAGTATTCCACGTTCATCTTTATACAAATCTGCGGTTATATATTTTTGAGTAACTTTATTTTATTTGCATATCTTCATCTTCAAAATACAAAAAAGTTAATACACTGATTTTCAAAAGTTAAAACACATAATTTTGTGTGTATGTTCACTTAATACGAATGTATTGAAATTAACACAAAATTACGCCTCGTGTACAATAAATTCTTCAACTGAGTCCATGATTTGAAGATAAAGCATGAACAAGTTGGAAATCGCACATCAAACCTAGCAAATGAGGTGCGTCCGTACTATAACTAGTTTTATAAATATTTTTTGCACCGCATATTATACTGAATATATATTTTAGTGTACTTCATAAGTGCATATCAATTTCATTCTGTTCGAAAGTCTGTAACATCATTAAAATGCACTTGAAATAATTTTTCCCAATTGGTCGTAATATAACGGAAAACTTTGATTGTCCTTGCAATTAAACTAGGGCTTCCCTCAGAGTGATTAGTCTGAGCGATGTTAGTAAGAACATAGATTTAATAATAACTTGTGACAAGAATAGAAAATGAGATGCTATCTTTAATTGACATTTCGTGACCTGTCTGAAAAATAGTCAAACTTTGTCCGAAAAATATACATGAGTTACCTGACAGGATTGGTACCCTTATTCATTTCGAGGTAGGCCCCTTGCGCCTCCACACATTTAGCCCACGTTCTCTCCACTGCAGAAAATACTTCTGGCAGGCTTTTTTTGGAATGGTGTTCAACTCCGCCGTCGCCTTCTACATATCTCTTCTGTATTCTCGAAACGGGATCCTTTTAATGGCACTTTCAATTTCGGAAGCAACCAGAAATATCAAGGAGCCATGTCTGAAGAGTATGGAATTTGGCGAATGACAGGAATTTCATATATTGGCAAGAAAATCTGAATAAGGTGCGATGAATGAGCTGGAGAATTGATGAATCTTACGAAATGTTTCGCTTTCAGGATCACCAAGCTTTGAAAAATTTGATGCAGTATCTTTTTTCAACCCGTTCAATCATCTTAAGAGAAATCAAAATCCAACGCACACGTATGACAGCACCTCACTCGGCGGAAGCAGGCAACGACTGGATCATTCGAATTCGTATAAAAAACTGAGGCATGCGCATTAAGCTGTCTCTTTCTAACGTGCACAGTGGCACTACTGCGCGCAGAAAAAATAAAAGTATGATACTTATCAAAAAGACCTGCCACAAATTCAAATGATGAACATGAGCAAATTGAATGATAAAATTACAAAATACTATAATAATATAATATACACTGTATACACTATATATATATATATATATATATATATATAACTAGGAAGATAAAACGTCAAAAATGACGGAATATGAGATATAAAGATATATACAACACATGTGCAAGAATATGAGTTTTTACCGCTTGCTCCACAGTGATAGATGAAAACAACAGATTTTAAAAACAAAACTCATTTATGAAAAACTATAATACAGTGGAAGGCCACTAATCTGCACAGCTTGGTTCCAAGCGTTGCGGGGATTTGAGACATTTTGGGGATTACAGGTCATGTCTATATTATAAAATTACATATATGCATTCTTTATGCTAAATGAATTGCATAAATATTAAAAAATTGCGTGTGCATGTGAAATGAAACAGTGAATAGGTTGCCAGAAAATATGTTGCTAATTTTCCTTCTTCGCCGAACACCTAAAGTGGAATAGCAGCGAGAATTTAACTTTTGTATACGACTATATAAAGCGCGGTACTTTTCCTATATATAGGCCTTAGCGTAATTTTAAAAAATTTGTCATAATTTGGGCTTCAGAATTGAGACTTTTTGCCAAATGACATAAACAGCTATGAAAACAAAATTAATGAACTTTTAAGTTTATTTATATAACCTATAAATATTTTACGCATATCTATATTATTTTTGTTTTTTTATGGACAATGTACTTCAGTTTGTATACAAAAATAGTTAAATGGCTTCTTTACATTAAATAAATTGCATAAATATTGAAAAATTACTTATATATATAAAACAATGAATAAGTCGCTAGAAAATACGATGCCAAATTTCATTTTCGCTATCTCGCCAATGTCCCTATACTGTAAAACTACCTAAAGCGGATTAAAATCGGGCAGTTAGGAGCTCAGACAGTACAGCGCCGTTTATTGGCTGTTATGTTGATAGTGGCATCGGGATGTAGATGTAAAGACGTACATTTTCGTATATTACACTTTAAATTCTCACCTATAGATTTTGAAAAAACCCTTAAAAGCGCGGAGTTTAAACTAAATTGCGGTCCCCTCGATAATGAAATATTAATGGTTTTAAATGGGAATTTTTCCAAATTAGCTAGCTATCGTCAAGTTGGCTTCATATATGACAACTTATTTTTGTCGCCAAATTTGGCGATATTTCGTCAAGTTTGTCAACATTTGGCGCTACTGTGGTAACCCTGCATTAGTAATTTTCAACAATTACTCATTACAATGAGGCGGTCCTACCGGAATTGTGAGGTACACACAGAGACTTGGATTTTATATAAATAGACATACACTGTTAAAAAAAAATGGCAAAGCAAATCTACAAGACAGCCGTGCATGGGTATAAAATTGGAAGTGCGCAATAGATTAAAATTAATAGAGAAAATAAAACACTAAAATATCTTATATCGGAATTTTTATTTCTCGAAATGATGTCAAAAACATAAACAGACGTTCCGCACCAATTTGACTACCTCTAAATGACACAAAAGTTATGCTTGAAGTGAATGAAAGACTTTTATATGATGTGTGGCCCACTCGAATAGTTAATACTCTTGAATAACACTTCCATGTGTGCGATGAAGTTGTCAATAAGAATTTAGGGAATTGTCTCTTAAAAAAGTGATATATCAAAGTCCCAAACACGTCAACAGAGGAATGCAATGCGTCGTTCGCGTCTGTTACAGATATGCTCGATCGGTTTTAAAAGATGAGTGCATGCTGGCACTACATACGCTGTATTGTTTTGTTTTAAACATATTCTCCACAAGGTGAGCTGCATTATGTGTTAGCATCATTAAATAAAACAAATAAACATTGACTGCAGCATAAGTTATGACACGATATCTGGAATATCTCGTCTGCGTAACCTTAGAGCTGTGAAAATGTCATTTCGAGTAATTTACAAATCCGTACATATTTTTCAACAAATCATGCAAGCTGAGATACTTCATTATTAACCCGATAAAAAAAATTACTCGAATAAGTTACTATATAAAAAATCGTACAATGACAATTGAGAAAATGACCTTATGATAAAATGTCTAGATTAGTGAAACTGGAAAAAAATTGCATATCAAATTTAAACACATTTTCCTCTATTAGGGGCCTTGGCGAGAGAGAGATAAGCCCAGAGAGGTAACATTTTGACAAATACATTTGTGCAAACTATTCGCTGTTTCATACCGACATTTATTCATTGTTTACACAACTTATTCAGTGCAAGAAAAGCAGCTACCCGTTTTGTTGCATTTAAGTTGCATGTTGTGGGGGGCGGGGAGAATGTAGTTTTATTAAATATTGAAAGTTTCTATACTTAGCAATGCAAATGAATGGTAATTTAGAACGTTTTCAGTTCATTTCATCTCTTTAAATTTTGTATTATTTAGAAGCCATTCTTATAGATCATTTATATCTTAAAAGTATCCTTTCCAAAAATTTCAAGCTGATAAAAAGTTTTTAGGTCAACAGTAGTACCGAAAAAAAAAAATCGAAAGTTTTAAGTTTTTTGTTCATGCATCATTTTACATAGCGAAATTTTTAGAAATTGTTCTATTGCGAGTATTTACGTTTTAAAAGCAACATTCACTCAAATTTTCATCATTATATTCCTAATAATTCCGTGTTCTTCGTTATTAAAATCATCTTTAGAACTTTGTCCGCTTTATTTAGTCTTTTAAATTTCTCCGGCAGTTACGTCTTAAAAATAATAGCCATGTGAAATTTCAAAATTTCTTTTTCTAACAATTCTAAATAAATCGTGATTTAGAAACTTTCTAGAACGTTTTACGTTTATTTCTAACTTTAAAATTTCGAACCTTGTAGAAAACGTTCATAATGAGTATTTAGATCTTAAAAGTAACCACCGCACAAAATTTCAAATTTCTAGCTCAAACGATATCTCAGAATTTGCAATTTTAGAACTTTTCTGCTCCTGATCCCATGGAGGTTGTTGTACCGACATAAATTGTAGTCTTTGTTGGAGCAGAGATGGCCACCAGCATTTTCAAACCATTATATATTAAATCGGCTAGGTATTTCAGAGATTACATTTCACAAACACACAAACGTTACTACTTTATAATATTAGCCTGACGTAGATAAAGGAACCGTTTAACTTTTATTATATAAAAACATAAAAAAATTATTTAATACGTGTTAGCAGATGTATTTATTAAAATCCTTACATAAACCAGTTTAGTACTTCTTCCATTTTATTTTCATAGTTGTTTATATCATTTGGCAAAATCATCTCACTTTCTTAATCCCGTTTGGGCCAAACTTAAAAAAAAAGCGCCAAGGCCCATATAACAGCAAAGTATCGTGAAGGGTATTAGACACATGGTAATAAAGCACTTAGCGGGATACAGGAGATAAATCCCAACTTTCATAATGCATTCTCTTCATTTGAAATACATAAATTAAATACATTTAAAAAACACGGCTTTGACTCATTTCTTTTAAAATACAAATAAATAAAAATAATAATAAGAGAAAATAAGTCAAAAGATTTTTTTTCAACATCAAAGAATTGCTTCTAAATTACACATGCCAAAAAAAGCAACTTTTGGCGAAAGAAAATGCTCTTGTCTAAATTTTGATCCGGCTAAAAATAAACTACGGTGATTACTTCAAATTTTATAGGATTGTTCCGTAATCTGGTTTGCAACCAATGTCATATTTTAAAAAGCGTTGCTTAACGCCAAGTTAATTTCATTGCGGTAACTTTAATTTTTTTTTTTGGAGGGAGTGGAGTTTGCAAATAATATTTACATTTGAATTTAAACTTTTGCTTATATATGTGTTGCTTGTATAATTAATTAGTACCTTGATGATTGGGATTCACTCGAAACATATGTAAAATACTCCTTCTGTGGTTGTTTCTTCAAAGCCAATTTTATATCACTATTATAACTCTCATACAGTTTTAATAATGTTGTTGTTAGTATTATTCTTATTTGGCGGCAACCTTGCCTGTGTATCTGAATGCGGATTATTGGCCATTGTTCTTTTACGAAGAGTGGCTATAACATATTCGTTTCATTTCGCATACCATGACTCCATTGCTGCACAGATGTCATATACGCACCAAATTATGAGGAATTTTTCTGACGCTAATGTCATATACGCACCGGGGTACTTAACTGGCGTAAAAGTGTCGTTATTTTGCTTGATATGGTTATCTGGATATTGTTGTTTATATATTAATAAATTGTTTGTTTACTTTTATTTTATTTTATAAAATTATATAATTTTTTTTGTTCTATAGTTATTAATTAAGCTTTTTTTTATTTATTGTTATTTTCTTTTTAAAAATATATAGGTAACTGTTATTCGAAAACGAGGTTTTCGCCAAATTGGCGTTAGAAAAAAATCGCGCCAACGTGGTGCGTATATGACATATGTGCTCCAATACCAATATTGATATTTTTATGTTAGCCGAACGCAGGTGATAAATGGACAAAAAATTTCCCCATACCATATTCATATTGCATTCATTGAATTTAAAACGTAATCTTTCCATTCCCTTGATTTGAAATGCATGATTTTAACTAATTTCATGGTACTTTTCTGCTAATACTTTTGGCGTTTTTTAAAAACTCGGTGCAGTTTGAGCTTATAAATGATATACACACATGTAAATAACCTGATGAACGTTTAAGCTTATTAGCCCCTGGTAGGCTATTTCTTTCTCCCAGCTTATTTTTTGTCGTCTCCAAAAAACTATTCGTTGTATAAGCCAGACGTAAAACAAAGCAGATGTATCATTGTACGATTAAATACTCTATAGCAATTTTTTAAACTTCTAAGCATCGCACATTTTCAAATTTTACACCGTCGTATTGGGAAAAAAAAGTACTTTTAAAAGCAATTTCTTTGAAAACTGCATCTCCATTTACTTTTGAAATATCATTTTTTTGTTGTTTTTACAGCCATTTGCTTAATATTGGCAACCGAAGTACTCCACTTCTCTAGAACTTAAAGGAAAAATAGTTGTAAAATAGTAATTATATATTTTTGTTGGCATTTTCTCCTAACAACCGAAAGAAAATATAGCCCAACCAGTGGCTGAGAGGTAGTCATGGGCGATAACGAGATGTTTTTCTCGATTTTTTCGATTGCATGGACATCTCGATATTTTTCGATTGTGTAAATTTTTTCTGGATGACTCCAGTTTGCCAATTGCTTTTATACATCATATATTATATATTATATACGTCATACATTTATTAAGAATCGTCTGCGGGTGAACTGGAATGAGTCGGTGTTAATAAAGACTAGGTGACTTCGCCCGCTAGCGGGCTCCTGCTTTAATCGGGGCCTCTAATTTATTCGTAATCTTGTAATATGAAATCACAAACAGGTTACCAGCTATATACGGCTCCGTATAGCAAGCGTGGTGTGCACGCAGTACAAAATATTGTTAAAAAATATAATCTCGAAACGAACGAACCTCGGACAATGTTTCTTGGGGGAGGTGTCAAGCTGAGCTGAGGGGCACAGCAGCTGCATAATATGAATAAGTCGTCACAGGTCTTTAGACCTTTCCAACCATATGCCACTTGAGGGGTCTGGATCTGAATTTATAAAAATGCCCTCTCCGTGGGGGAAAAGTGGGGGGAGGGGTGTGGGAGTTGGATAACATGAGTAAGTGGTCATAGGCCTTTCCAACAATATATCACATGAGGGGTCTCGGCTAAATTTAGAAAAGTGCCCCCCGAGGAGGAAAAGTGGGGGAAGGCGGTCACCGGAGGTGCATAACATCAGTAAGTAGTCACAGACTTTTCCAACGATATCTCACATGTGGGGTCTTGGCTAAATTTGGAAAAGTGTCCCACGGGGGGCAAAGTGGGGTGACGGACCCTGGCGGAGCATAACATCAATAAGTAGTCAGAGACCTTTCCAACGATATCTCACATGAGGGGTCTTGGCTAAATTTGAAAAAGTGTCCCCCGGGGGTGCAAAGTGGGGGGGACTGTCACCGGAGGCGCATAACATCAAGAAGTAGTCACAGACCTTTCCAACGATATCTCACATGAGGGGTTTTGGATAAATTTGAAAAAGTGTCCCAAGGGGGCAAAGTGGGGGGAAGGGCACTGTAGGTGCATAACATCCATAAGTAGTCACATACCTTTCCAACGATATCTCACATGAAGGGTCTTTGCTAAATTTGGAAAAATGTCCTCCCGGGGGAAAAGTGGGGGGGGGGGGTACTGTCACCGGGGGTGCATAACATCAATAAGTAGTAACAGACCTTTCCAATGATATCTCACATGAGGGGTCTTGGCTAAATTTGGAAAAGTGTCCCCCGGGGGGCAAAGTGGGGGGACGGCCACCGGAAGTGCATAACATCAATAAGTAGTCACAAACCTTTCCAATGATATCTCACATGAGGGGTCTTGTGTAAATTTGGAAAATTGTCCCCCGGGGGGGTCAAAGTGGGGGGACGGCCACCGGAAGTGCATAGCTTCAATAAGTAGTCACAAACCTTTCCAACGATATGTCACATGAAGGGTCTTGACTAAATTTAGAAAAGTGTCCTGAAATTTCATATATTATAAATAATATTTATCGGAGGGCTCCATGAAAAAATCCGATCTAAAATGATAAAAACGGAAAAAACTTCCCCCCGCAGTGGGGGCTAAATTGGGGAGGGGAGGGTTGGAAGAAAGTCTCATAATATGAAAGAGTCATCCGAGAACTCCAAATGACATGTCACATGACAAGTCCAAAAAAACTTCACCTTCGGGGGAAGAAAGTTTCATAATATGAGAGTTGTCAAAGGGCTTTTCGATAATAGTCACAGGAAGAGTTCGGTAAAATTTTTTAAATTGCGCCCCGCATGGCTTTATTCGCACGTCCTCGGAATTCACCGACCCACCTTCCTCTTTGAAATTTTTATATTTAATAAATAATATTTATCGGAGGGCTCCAGGTATGTGACAAATTGGTAGGGCTAAAATAAGAGAAACTTTGAAAATCAGAGCTTCATTTCACAGCGCATTGTCATGCTTATTTCTCTCTCCAGCTCGAGTAACATATGGAGAAAGGACGAAAATTGATTTCTCATTCTCGACAACGTCATATGAAAATATTGAAAAGAGCCCGAGAGCGAGAAATGAGAAGTGACAATGAGAAGCAATGAGTTACAATCGATGAGGTATCTCGAGGTAAGCGAGAATTTTGCATCGAGCAGAGATGTCTCGAGGTAAACGAGCAGTTTGCATCGAGAAAATATATCTCGAAGTGCGAGAGAGAGCGAGAAAGGAAGCTTTCAGAAGAGTCAAACTTACCGCGCTTCTGGTGTAAGTCATAATTTCCCAAAGGAGTACATGTTCTTTTCCATTCGCTTTTGTTATTAACCGATATGGATTAGGAGGCATAGTGGTTTAAGTTATCAGTTCTGGTTTCAATTGTTGATATAGAAGTTTTCTATTGAATTTGGCGCCAGTTTGTCCTTGATTTTCAATGTTTCTCTTATTTTAGCCCTTCTAAGCTGTCCCATATCTCTTACTATTAGAATGCTATTGTTAATAACAAAACTGCACCGCAAATTATGTGTTTTCAAGATTTAAGTGTCGCCTCAGGAAAGAGGATTTTTCAAAATTATTTTACTCCACTCATGTAATATATTAAAATAAGGGTAATCTGATAACCTTCCTAAATCTACCTTTCTTTTGTCAATAATTTTAGACCCCTGGGCTTAAAATGTTCTAAAGGAATATACTTAGTGGCGGTTTTTTTCGTACTCTGGTACGGTACCTTCCACTTACAGGAAAATTATAAGACTAACATCAAATTGTGTCTAAAATCGAATAAAAAATATGGACATATGTTTCTTAATTTTAACTTATTTCTTCATCTCAAGAGGGCGCTCTAAAGTTTTTTTTCTTCAAAACTTTAGTATACTGTTTGTCCAAAAATTATAAAATTCACAAAATAAAGTCTTTTCACTCTCCCCTATCTTCTCGTATCAATTTTATTTTTACTACCACCAGGGGGTGCCGCCTAGTGAAACATTTTACTTTTAGCCTGAGGCTATTCATATTTTTCATCTTTTTTTCATAATATTTTGTGTCATTGTGTTTCTTCATTGTAGCTACTATTCTCTAAGTTACTGACCCATTCTGACCATTTGGGCACTCATTCTGGACCAGTTGTGGCCCATCGGGCCTTTCTTCATTTGTCTGGCTCTAATCACACGCTTCACTTGTTCCTTTACAAATTCTTCTTTTTCTTCAAATTTTTTTCTTATTCAATGGTTTGGTTTTTTTACCATTTTCAACTTCCCCTAGTCCTCTCTTACATCAAGTTAACTTTCATTCTTGGTTTTCCCTACTGTCAATTGGGGCCTAATGCTCCTTCGAGGAGGGGGGGAGGGGGCGTTTCTTCTACCTTTTCCAGACCCATCATCTAATATCACGTTGGTAAGGATTGGAAGATTAAAGTTATCCGAAATACCAAAAAATGAAGTCCATTGAAGTTTTAATTTAGTTATAGAATTCCCTATTAGCGGATATATTTGTCTGTTTACCTTTCTATTTTTCGATAACACTCCTTTGTTTTCGATAAACTGAGAAATTCAACAGCATTAGACACACTTTCGACATTTAAGGAACTTTAACTTGTATCAAACCTTCTGCCTTTATCGAAAAGAAGAAAATGCTAATCGATTCTAGCTAATGCGCCTAAAATAAAAAAATGAGCTAGTAAATGTGTCAGAAACTAGTTACTTTGGATTTCGATGCAGACTTGAAGAGTCATGTTGGAATCGCTAGGCACTGGAAAACAATTTCCGTGTTAGACAGGTTCCCTCTTAGCAGTTATATTTGTCTGGTTATCCTTATGTTTCTCGATAAACGGAGAAATTCCACAGCATTAGACACACTTCAGACATTTAGGGAACTTTAACGTATATCAAACCTTCTGCCTTTATCGAAAAGAGGAAAATGCTAATCGATTCTAATTAATGCGCCTAAATTAAAAAATGAGTTAGTAAATGTGTCAGAAACTAGCTACTTTGGATTTCGATACAGACTTAAAGAGTCATGTTGGAATCCTTAGGCACTGGAAAGCAATTTCCGTGTTAGGCAGGTACCCTCTCAGCAGTTATATATGTCTGGTTATCCTTACGTTTTTCAATAAAGCTGTCTTGTTTTTGATAAACGGAGAAATTCCACAGCATTTGATACACTTTAGACATTTAGGGAACTTTAATTTTATCAAACCTTTTGCCTTTATCGAAAAGGGGGAAATGCTAATCGATTCTAGCTAATGCGCCTAAAATAAAATATAAGTTTGTAAGTGTGTCAGAAAGTAGCACCTTTGGAATTCGATACAGACTTAAAGAGTCATGTTGGAATCGCTAGGCACTAGAAATCGATTTCCGTGTTAGACAGGTTGCTTCTTAGCAGGTATATTTGTCTGGTTGTCCTTACGTTTTTCGATAAAGCTGTCTTGTTTTCGATAAACGGAGTAATTCCACAGCATTTGACACACTTTAGACATTTAGGTAACTTTAAGTTCGATAAAACGTTTTGCATTTATCGAAAAGAGGGAAATGCTAATCGATTCTAGCTAATGCGCCTAAAATAAAAATGAGTTTATAAATGTGTCATAAAGTAGCTACTTTGGGTTTCGATATAGACTTAAAGAGTCATGTTGGAATCGCTAGGCACTGGAAAACAGTTTCCGTGTTAGACAGGTTCCCACTTAGCAGGTATCTTTATCATACTGTCCTTACGTTTTTCGAAGGAAACTTTTGTTTTCGATCAATGGGGAAATTCCACAGCATTTAGGGGAACTTTAAACTGTACCAAACTTTTTGGAGTTATCGAAAAAGCGGAAAGGTTATTTGATTCATCAAATAAGCCATAGTTACGCGATTTGGACATAGCACTTTCATAAAGAAGAAAGGGGAATTTATTCCAGTGCATAGAAAATCATTTTAAAATACTGAAATACAAATGAGATAGCTTTATAAATTTCTTCCATAATATTAGCATTAGCGAGCGGGTCTTTTCACTTGACTGAAGTAACCCCTTAAGACTAAATCAGGAGCAAATAATTGCGATAGCAGAATTATCGAGCAAGCCCTATCACTACTATGAAAATTTCGGCCAAAATAATAGCTAAGTTTTCCAACAACTGTTTTTAGCTCCTCTCGATATAATCGATTGTAAAACATCTCGATTGTAGATTCTAGGAATTAATCGATGGCTGTATCGTTTGCGATTTTTTACGATGACGATTTTTCTCGATTGTCGAATTCTCGAGAATCGCCCATCAATCACTACTGAAAGGTTCTGCTTTCGAAGCTGGTAGACGGGAGGTGCTGAGTTCGAACCCAATCGCGCCCGTCGGCCTAATCGCTCGGAGTTTTTGTGGTTTTCTTAGAGCCATGGATTTCCATGCGTAAATACGGATTAGGTTTCCTTAGAAAGACCTCCAGGGAGGGCACTCCCTCCCGGGTCTATATCCTTTGAGTAGGTAATCGGCCTTCAAAAATCCACCAACCGAAAGAAAATGAAATTAAAATACGTGCTATTTTGGAAAAAATATAAACAAATGATTTCTGATAAAACATGGAGCTATTATAAACTATATTTGAGTATCTATATTAATGCTACAAACAAATGAAGGCCTATGAATCATTAGATAACCGTATTTTTATGTCGAGTTTCTTTAATGACGGCATCTTTTTGCATCATTTGGGTACTATTTCGCGATAGTGACGTCCTATCCCTACTTTACTGTAGATGTTTAAGAGTGGATCGTAAATGTGGAATTCTTAAACGGATGCGAATGACGTCATTTTATATAAAATAAAAGCGTGCGCTTTAAGTGTTAAAATTGAAGTATGTTTTGTACTATTTGTATATACATATATTTTTTTTTCAACGGGGGCGACACTAAATTCTGAAAAATCAGAATTCCTGTTTTCTATTTTTTTTTATATAAATATAAACATTGTATTTATGTATAATAATTTATATATACAGGTGGTTATCAAAATAATGGAAACACCCTAGATTTTGAAGGAATTCTTTATTAATATGGCGTAGGACCGCCTTTGGCATGTAATACAGCTTGGATTCGCCTGGGAATCGAATCATACAAATTCTGAATAGTGTTTAGAGGAATATTGTACCATTCTTCATGGAGATATTGTGAAAGTTCCGTGAGAGATGCCGGTGGAGGATATCGATTCCGGATTGAAAGCTTTAAAATAGACCACAACGGTTCGATTATGTTGAGGTCTGGGGACTGTGCGGGCCAAGGTAGATGTTACACCTCATCCTCATGTTCATGAAACCATGATTGGACAACTCTGGCTGCATGAATAGGGGCATTATCATCCTGGAAAATTCCATCTCCTGCAGGAAACAAAATTTGCATCATGGGATGGACCTGGTCAGCTAAAACTTCTCTATACTTCTCCCCAGTGATCCTTCCTTTCAGGGTTACGATTGGACCAGCAGAAAACCATGACACGGCTGCCCATACCATGACCGATCCACCTCCATGCTTGGCAGTTGGACGTAGGCAATCAGCATCATACGCTTGTGCAGGTGTTCTCCAGACATGTACCCGTCCTGTTGTGGGGAACAATGTGAAAGATGATTCGTCTGACCATATAACAGTCTTCCACTTATCAATCGACCAGGTTTTCTGGTTGTGGCACCACTCTACACGACGTTTGGCATTAGCATCTGTGACCAGTGGCTTGGGAATTGCTGTTCTGCCGTAAATGTTCTCTTTATGAAGGTATCTCCGAACTGTAATTGTTGACACTGGAGAATCCAGATGCTGATTGAGCTCTGCGGTCACTTTGGCTGCAGTTGTTTTCTTTTTAGACATTACAATCTGCTTCAATAGCCGTCGGTCTCTTTCACTCAGCTTCTCCTTCCGTCCACTATTTTGCTTTGCTGAGCTTGTCTTTCCGCGCTGTGTGTATGCTGTCATGACTTTAGACACCGTACCTCTAGAAACGCCTATAAGCTGGGATGTTTCGGTCACCGTTGCTCCAGCTAGTCGGGCTCCTACAATTTGGCCTCTTTGAAAATCTGTGAGGTCTGACATTTTACGCTTCTGACAAAAAAAAAAAAATCAAAACGTAGACAACTCTTCTAGAGCTCTCTCATAACTACCTAATACATGTACTTTTTATATAAAAAAAAATCTGGTAGCTAAGATTATATTTTAATGCTTACGAAGGGTAAATGTCCCTTTCATTCACAAGTGTTTCCATTATTTTGATAACCACCTGTATATATATATACGAGTTATTATACATTTAATACACGTTTATAATACAATTTATATATATATACTAGAAAGGTAGCCCGTCAAAAATGACGGAAATTTAGATATAAAGATATATACAACTCATGTGCAAGAATATGAGTTTTCTCGCTTGTTCCGCAGTGATAGATGAAAATAACACATTTTAAGAACGAAAGACATTTATGAAAAACTGTGTACAGTAGAAGAGCACTAATCTGCACAGTTTGGTTCCAAGTGTTATGCAGATTTGAGGCTTTTTGCGGTCATGTCTATTCAATCTTTGTTTACATTTTTTTTTAATTCATATATTGGACAATTTAGATTGTTAAGCCTTAAAAATAAATAAATTTCACACTTTAAGTAAGGTAAAAACTATTAAATTATCGTATACGATTTCATGAAATGGTATTATATGGTATTATATGTGTGTGCTTCACGATCTTGGTTACGACGTTGGCGAAATTGGCTGCAACTTGTCATACTCCTAATAGTGTGGGCCGCTATAACAAAAAAGTAACCAGTTTTTAGCAAAATTTCTGATATAAAGTAGTTTTCAAAAACTTGTGTACAATTGCAGGCCGGTTCTCATGTTATGTCAGTCCTAAGAATAATATTTCTAACACTGAAGAGTTTCCATGTATGTATGAAATTTAGAAAAGCTTCTCCAAAAGAAAGCTCCTGAAATGACATTGTATTTCCTAACTTCAAAGTTTAATCGGACCCTGATGTTGTTTACTTAAGTCTAATAAATACAGTTATTTTGAATATTACAACAGAATTAAACAGTTAAACTTATTTAACTTAAACCCGCTGTTACTTCCCGATGTTATTTTTTACTATTGAGAAAGAAAATTACTTAAATATTTCAAATCATGCATTTATAATTTTTTCCCGTCTTTAATAACTAAATAATGAAAAAATATGCTTTTGTTCTGAGCTCATAAATATGACAATAAAATAATGTAACTAAGAGACATTGCAAAATAAATTCTTTGTGATTTCCAACCATAAACAAACGATACCGCCACCATTTTACCTACTATGATGTCATTAGAATATTGTCCATTGATAGTTGGAGAACTTACTTTGTGAATGATTACCTCAATGATTTAAAATTTTTTTAAGTTTCCCGATGAATGAATCACTTGTGTTTGTTTAGGTTTATGGAATGAGATGTGCTGTAGATGAGATAAGCTGTGAACCTAATTTCAACTAAAGCTATCCAAGGATATATGTATTTTTAATTGGAATTAAAAACAATGCTTTGATCTCGAAATAAAAAGTTTTAGTTTGTATAATTGGTTATTTCTGTTAATTATTTATTTAGGTACTTTTCCATTATAGCGCATTTAAAATAAAAAAAGCTTGGAGCAATTCGGGCATCAGAAAGTGAGATATGTTGCCAAAATATATAAACAGCTATGAAAACAAATCTAATGAACTTTGTTTATAATGATGTTAATGATTGCTAATGATTTTTGTTTATATGTGCACTTATTTACATAGAAAAATCGTTTCTAAATATATATAATATTTTTTTATATAGAAATTACGGTACAGATTTCAGATATGAACCGGGATACCTAACTGGCGCCAAAATGGTGTTATTTTGCCTGCTATGGTAACCCGGCTATTGTTTTTTATTTATTAATAAATTGTTTATTTACTTTTATTTTCTGTTTTTAATTATATAAACTGTTTTTTTTCTATAGTTATTATTCAAACTTTTATTTATTTATAGTTATTTCCTTTTCAAAATGATAGCAAATAATTTAAAAATATATAAGTAACTGCTATTCGAAAGCGAGATTTCTGCCAAATTGGCGTCAGAGAAAAATCACGCCAACACCGACGCGTATATGACATCTGTGCAAAAATTGCTTCTGTTTATTATAAAAAATGGGTAAATAGCTTTTTTTATATTAAATAAAGGTACTTGTTAGTTATCCCGTCTACCAAATTACTGCCGCCAAATTGTAAGATTAAACGCCAATAATGGTTGACATTAAACATGATCATGTGTTTGTTACGTCATCAAGTGATTTTTAATTCGACGTTATATTTGTATTTTTATTAATGTTTTGCTAATTTAATTGATCTTTCGTAGTTTAAAATAAAAATTATGTCAACTTGTATAATTTGGCGAGTGGTTTGGCGATTTATATAATTTGGCGAAACTGGTCGACGGGATAACTAACAACTACCTAAATAAATTGCATACATATGGAAAAAATTGCTTATGAGTATGAAGCAGTAAATAGGTTGTCAGAAAATGCGTTGGAAAACTTCTTTCTCGCCAAGCAATTTTTCTCCGAAGTATTGTACATAAGCAATGATTGCTAGAAGTGAATTTTTAATTATGATATGCGCTTTTATGTTTCACTACATTTATGCATACTATACTGTGTGTATAAATGCTACAGTTCATAGGCAGGGCTACACAAAAGAATTCGTAAGGGTTACTGAGTATGAGAGTAAATATCTTAAAGGTGGTTTTTAAAGGAGTTATGCGTTTTTACGCTGAACTGCATTTAGTTTACTAAGAAATGTTTGTAGAATATAGATAAAATGATATACAGGGTCACGCAAAGAATTGGATACATAACCGTCTATGGATGATAATATCTGGAAATGTTATTTCAGTAGTTTTAAGAATAGTTTAAATTAAATTTTGGCTAAATAGTGGCATGTAATAACGATACTATTGGCTATGGACGGTAACTGCTGAAATCAATTTTGAAAATTTTTTATGCGTTTTCTCAAATGTTTACTTAGTTATCTTATTTCCCCAAATAACGAAGTTTTGTTAAAGCATTCAGGATATGTTGGAAAGTGTTTCATATTTTATGCTTAAAGCATGATTTTTCTTTCTTCTTTAGTCTTATTTTGCATTTATCTTATTCTTAATTTTTTAGTCTTATACTGCTTTATAGAAACTTTGGCACAGTTGTCATATACGCCAATGGACCCTATGCACGCAACCTGAGGTCGAGGCTAAAATTCGTCTGCTGGCGGTATTTACTGGCGGTGTTTAGCATAGCAGTCTATGGAGTGTGATTTATTAATGCTTGTTTGTTAAAATACTGCACAACAATTCTTTGTTGTAGCAGCATATTCTTAATATATTGTAATACAAATTCAAAATGTTGTTCTGTTTGCGAGAAAATTTCCTAAGTTTGCAAATTTTCTGTTAAAATGTATGGATGTAGCCTGGGTCAAGGCTAAAGTCGTCTGCTAGCGGTGCTTGCGCCTGCGCATGCTAGCATTCTGGCGGTGCAGTAGCTAGAATAACAGATCAACATACCGCCAGCTCTGGCGTCTGACGTCACCTGAATAGGGTCCATTTGGCGAAAACATCAACAGCATAAACAACAACATCCGGGGTACCATATCAAGCAAAATAACGACACTTTGCCGCCAATTAAGTACCCGTTGTGTATATGACTTTGGCGTCAGAAAAAAATCGCGCCAATATGACATCGTATATGACATCTGTGCCGAAACTTTAATATTTAATTTTTAAACTCTTCGCTTCATACCCCTTGCATATAGTACAAACTATAACACAGATAGTGCAAAATAATAGACAGTTTGGTAATTTTCCACTGTAGGAGCTTTGGCGTTTTTTTAAAAAAAAGCTTGGTGTAATTAGAGCACCAGAAAGTGAGATTTGGGTTCTTCTCCGTTATACGGATACCTTTGTCGCCAAGCGTAATAGTTGGCGCAAAATGAAAATCCCGTGAACTGAAGCATTTGAAAAATAAAAGAAAAAAGATTGTCGATACTAAAGTGAGCATTTAAAAAATATAACATTTGAAAATTCCAGACTTTTACGAACTATTTCATTAAATCACAATTATATACTTAAAATAAGTGAACAAATAACTGCTATAAAATAAAGCAATAAAATAAAACTCATATTAAACTTCTGGCATAAAATTACAAATATCTTTTAGCATTTTGAAATAACTGGCGCATTAGCATACGTTTTGGCATGGCGTCCGTATAACGGAAAAATATCGAGATTTGTCGTCAAATCATATAAACAGCTATGAAAACAAACTTGATGAGCGTTTTTGTTTGTTTTATATGTTTATTTTATATGTATATTATTGATGTTTTTATATACAAATTACCTCTGTTTCTTTATAAAATTAGAGAAACAGCTTTTTTATGTTAAATAAATCGTATAAATATCGAAAAAAAATGCGTGCGTATATAAAATGAAACAGAGGATAGGTTCCCGGAAAATATGTTGCCAAATTTCCTTTTTCGCCAAGGCACCTATACTGGAAAAGTACCTAAAGCACATTAAAATCGCGCAGCTAGGAGCTCACACAGTACAGCGTCGTCTATTGGCGGTTATTTTATTAGTAGCATCGGGAGGAAGATGTAAAGATGTACTTTAAATTCTCACTCATAGATTTTGAAAAATATCTTAAAAGAACGGAGTTTAAATTAAATTTCGGTGACTTCCTTTATGAAAGATTAATGGTTTTAAATGGGAATTTCGCCAAATTAGCCAGCTATCACCAAGTTGGCTAACATTTTGCGCTACTTTGGTAACCCTGCATTAGTTTTTTTAACAGTTACTAATTTCAATGACGCGGTCCTACCGGAAATGTGAGGGACACACAGAGACTTGGATTTTATATAAATATATATATATATATATATATATAGACAAGAAAATAGGTAAATGACTTTTTTACACAATGAATTGCATAAATTTTTTAAGAAATGCTTGGGTATGCAAACAATGGATAGGTTATTAGAAAATATGCATGAAATGTTTACTTTTCTCGCCAAACTCAGTTTCTCTACCTCACCAAGGCCCCTATACTGGAAAACACCAATTTCCTTTAAAATATTAAAACAAAAGATTATGAAGAAGAAGAAGAAATGATGCCAAAATCAAGTTGTTTTATTTTATCATCAAAGAACTGTTTCTAATTTGCACACGTGAAATATAAAAGACGCTTTGGCGCTTGTCTGCGTATTTATATTGAATAAATAAGCCATTTTGAGTCACACCACAACATTTAATAAAACACTGACAAGACGAACAAATAGAACATGAAAAATAATAAATATCAGCATCGGATATCGTTTGTTGCCATGCAACTGGTATAAATTCTCAACTTATAAAAAATATCGTTTGCTTCATCCATGGAGCGATAAGATTGTAAGATGCACGCGCATGAAAATAAATGTATTAGAGAAATTTAATTATTAGAGAAATACTACATGAGTATCCCCCCAGTGACGAAGGAACGATACAACAAAAGAAACAATGTGAAAATACAAGATGCATGTAAATAACACAATACATATATTTATAAAAAAAAAATCAATTGTATGAAGTATAGTTTATTTCAGTTATCAGTCTTTTAGGAAATCTTACTCGTCTACCTGATTTGGTAGTTGGTTCTTCTGATTTTACTGGCTGGCTATCTACTGGAAAACTTTTAGTTTCAGGAATATCTGTATTACTTGGTAAATCACTGAATACAAATGCAGGTTTAACTCTATCAAGTGAAACACAACTTTTCTTTCCATTTAGGATTATGGTTATGTGCTTGTCATTTCTCGATAGAACTTCATGAGGGCCAGAATAAGGTTGAGATAAGGATGGAAGGACTTTATCTAATCGGAGAAACACATGCGTGCAATCCTTCAATTTAGGGTGAACAAAAAATTTTGAGTGTCCGTGAGCAGATGTATATGAAGGTTTTAAACTATTCATTCTCTCTTTCAATTGTTGGACGAAATTATTGTCGCAAGATACCAAAGATGGGATTTGTGAACACATTTCAGCTGGTAGTGTGAGTGAAATGCCATAAACTAACTCAGCACTTGAAGCTTTTATATCAGGTTTCACAGCAGCTCGTATACCAAGTAGAACTGCAGGTAAACTCTCGGTCCACTTACTATGCTCATGAGCCTTTAATGCGCTCTTTAAGACTCTGTGGAAGCGTTCAACTAAACCATTTGCTTGAGGATGAAATGCTGTCGTTCGTATGCGGTTTGTGCCCAGAAATCTTGTCAGTTCTTTGAAAAGATTTGACTCAAATTGTCTACCTTGGTCGGTTGTTATTATAATGGGGCAACCAAATCTAGATATCCATCCGTCAAAAATGGCACGGCAAACTGATTCTGCAGTTATATCTTTTAAAGGTATCACCTCTGGCCATCTTGTAAATCGATCTATTATTGTTAAACAGTATACATTTCCATCTGATGGAGGTAATGGACCTATCAAATCTATGTGAATGTGTGAAAATCTTGCATCGGGTAATGCGAAAGTACCTAGGCTTGTTTTCGTGTGTCTGTGTACTTTAGAACGTTGGCAAGCACTACAACTATTGACCCATTCTTTCACATTTTGCTGCATATTGGGCCATACATATCGTGATGCAATAAGATTTAAAGATGCTGCAACACCAGGATGAGCTAAATTGTGGAAATGTTCGAATACCGTTCTACGAAAATTCGCTGGTACGAATGGTCTCGGAGAACCTGTTGATACATCACAAATCAGTTCTGTGGCAGACATTGGAGATGGCATGCTTTTAAACACAAGAGAAGATTTGTTATCATTTTGCAAATTGCGTAGATCTACATCATCTTCTTGAGCTTTTGCAAACTCCTCAAAGTCCAAAAATGAGCTGGAGATTTGATCTACTTCAATTCGAGATAAAGCATCAGCAACTGTGTTGTTGGCGCCGCTTACATGACGTACATCTGTACTAAACTGAGATATGTAATCTAGATGCCGCCATTGGCGCGGGCTGCATTTGTCTGGATTTTGTTTGAAGGCATATATGAGAGGCTTTTGGT
The DNA here is from genome assembly GCA_963932465.1 of Maratus speciosus. Classification (NCBI taxonomy): domain Eukaryota; kingdom Metazoa; phylum Arthropoda; class Arachnida; order Araneae; family Salticidae; genus Maratus; species Maratus speciosus. The sequence goes on along the minus strand of OZ010791.1, from coordinate 221,072,646 downwards.
CTGTATATATGATAAAGTTTCTTCCTTCGAGCATGTGTCGAAAACGCTTTACTGATGTATACATTGCCAAGAGTTCTCTGTCGTATGTAGACCATTTCTGCTGACTTTTTGAAAGCTTGATTGATAAAAAGGCAATGGGTTCCCAATACTTTTCATTAAGCTGCATAAGAGAACCGCCAACGGCTTTGTCGCTTGCGTCAATCCAAAGGCTTAACTTTGCGCCGGGAATGGGATGTCGTAGGAGAGTTGCATTGGCTAAAGCTTGTTTGGCGTCATTAAAAGCCTGCTCAGCCTCCACAGTCCATTGAATTGAGTCGTGTGAATTTTTTTCAGAGCGTCTTCTAGACTTTTTTGAATTCTTTATTCCTTCCAAGAATTTATTTAATGGAGCCAATATGTGAGCAGCTTTTGATATACATCGACGGTAATAATTAAATAACCCAAGAAATCGTCTTAACTGTGTAAGAGTAGTAGGTTGAGGGAATTTTAAAATGCAATCAACACGATCTGGTAGGGGCTCAATGCCAAATTCAGATACCTTATAACCTAGAAAATCTATGGATGATACGCCGAAATTGCATTTTGATGGTTTTAAGCTTAATCCGTATTCTTGCAAGCGCTGAAATATGATTTTCAGATGCTCGAGATGTTCTTCTGGTGTGCGAGATCCTACCAGGATGTCATCAATGAAAACATACAAAAATGGAAGATCTCGTGTAATTTGATCCATGAACCGTTGAAATGTAGCGGATGCGTTGCAAAGGCCGAATTGCATTCTTGTACTCTCAAATAAGCCAAACGGTGTAATAATGGCACTTTTATGTACATCATCTGGATGAATTGGTATTTGGTGGTAAGCTTTTATGAGATCAAGGTGGGAGTATATTTTTGTACCATGAAGGTTCGAAGTAAAGTCTAAAATATTTGGAATGCTATAATTATCTTTTATTGTTTGTGCATTAAGTGCTCGGTAATCTCCGACAGGTCTCCAATCTGTAGAATGTTTTTTAGGAACCATATGAAGTGGTGAAGCGTAATTGCTTTTGGATGGCCGAATGTGACCAAGATCAAGCATTTGCTGAAATTCGGCTTTGGCTGTTTTTAATCTGTCTGGAGCTAATCTTCTTGGTTTGGCGTGGACAGGAGATCCGGTAGTTTCTATATGGTGAAATATTGAATGCTTTATTTGTTGATCAGCACGAGGAGGTTTAGTTATATCTGGAAATTTAAGTAGTAATTTATGATAAATACTATTTCCCGAAACAGTTTTGATAGAATGAACAGATGCTGTATGTATATGACCGGGAGTAGCTAAATTTGTAACATTATCCACTAACTTTTTATTACGAAGATCTGGAATTAGATTAAAATGATATAGGAAATCTGCGCCGATAATTGGAGTGCTTACATCACCTATTAAAAATGGAAAGCGAAAAGTTTTTCTGAGATTGAAATCAAGTGTCAAAAGTTTTTCTCCATAAACATTGATTCTTGAGGTATTCGCAGCAGTTAGGGTCATAAAAGGGGTATTTTTCTTGTGGGAAAATGACGCTGGAATAATACTGATGTCGGAGCCTGTGTCGCATAAATAATTTATATTGGTCTTTCGATCCTTTAAAAAGAGGCGACGAGATATTTTATGCAAGGTGGCTGTCGCCGCTACACCTCGCCGTCTGTGTTTTTTGAAAATGAACAAGGTTCGGAGCATTTCTTGGCCCTTTCGCCGAATTTTTCGTGATACCAACATTGCTGTCTGGAATCTTTTGAAATGCTACGATTCCTCCCAAAGGAACGCCGACGAAAAGGGCTTCGTGGCCTACGTAATTCCAGTTGTTTAATTCGATCATTCAGTTTTTTTATTTCACATAAAATTTCTGAATTAGCATTTGATGGTACTGAAACAGCATTTATTGCGGTGGGATTATATTCCAAAATTCGGTCAGCAATTTCGGCTGCTTTATCAAGTGACAGCGGTGAGATAGATGCTAAAATGCTCTGTACATATGACGGTAAATGCGAAATAAATAATTCCAACATCAATTCATTGGATACATTGTGGGACTCAGCTCTTCTTTGCATTACTCTTAAGAGATCACTGGGTTTACTATCACCGAGCTGTTCACCAGCTAACAATTTCCTTATTTCAGATTTTGACGAGTCGCTTGTCCGTTTTATTAATTCCATTTTTAAATCCTCGTATGGTGTATTATCGGACGGTTTGATAATTAAATCCCGTACAACAGATGCGGCATTTGGAGGTAAGTTAGCCGAAATATAATTAAATTTAGTTCGACTTTCTGTTATGGCCTTTGGATGAGCTAATTCAAATGAATGTTCACACATTGCGAACCAAAGACCGACATCATTAAAGTTATACGGTGGAATACGAACAGCGCTAATTTCTGTCATTTTCCAAAATAAAATGAAATATTACTCACTTATTACAGAGTTCTTTTAACGTGCTCCAGTACGGGTCACCAGTTTGGCGCTTGTCTGCGTATTTATATTGAATAAATAAGCCATTTTGAGTCACACCACAACATTTAATAAAACACTGACAAGACGAACAAATAGAACATGAAAAATAATAAATATCAGCATCGGATATCGTTTGTTGCCATGCAACTGGTATAAATTCTCAACTTATAAAAAATATCGTTTGCTTCATCCATGGAGCGATAAGATTGTAAGATGCACGCGCATGAAAATAAATGTATTAGAGAAATTTAATTATTAGAGAAATACTACAACGCTATTGGTGATTGAAAAATTATGTTACAGAGATAAATCGCGAAATATCAAATCCTAAGATATTTTGGCTTTTTTCTTTTAAATAGAAAAAAGAATCCATATTTATTTTCCTGTTTAAATAGGTTTTATTATATTTTAATATTAATGCGTGCATATTTTCTTTGCTCCATGTGCTATAATCCGATTACATCCAGCTAGTGAAAATTACGTACGCTAAATTTCCGTGACGTATGTAGATAAATTGGTCTTTTTTATCAGTTTTTTTAATATAATTTTTAAACGGTTTGGAACTTATTTTTGATAGTAGGTGCATTCAGTAGTTTACTCTCATAGGTACCTTCTAGTGCAATCAGAAACGAAATCCGACAAATATTTTTTGAGTTATGCTTGATGAAAGTTTTTCATTAGGCATACATTTAGTAGGCCATGGTTTTAATATCCATCGTAGCTGTATGTACCAGGAAAGTAATATTGCGCTGTGTATTAGCCTTCTCTTCGCTCAGACAACTATACATGCGATTTTCATAAAATTTGAAATGGCTCGACAAAATTTTGCAACAATTATATATTTAAAATTTCAGACAATTCGTTTAGGTAGTTTTTGCTCTGTTATATGCGGACGAACGGACAGACAGGCAGACAGGCGGACCGAACGACGACTATAGGTGCTACGTTTTTATATAATTACGAACACACCTAACGAGCATTTTTATAAAATTAAAGAATTCATTTTTAAAAAGAAAATGGCATTATTCAGGAGTTTTGTATTAAAACCGAATAAATTATAAGAAAATTAAGTATTTCATAAATTCCTTTAATGTTAATTTTGAGCACAGTGCATATGCATAACTTGAAATTTTTCTTGCTGCTTTCTTTAATTTAAACTAATTTTGTCATATTAATTAATTAATTTTTCATATGATATAAATACAATTCAGATTTATTTTACTATTGTCTAATAAATAAATAATAATTGAATTTATTTCTTTTAGTAATGTCTTACAAACTTCAAATTATTATAGCCTGTTACTGTACACACATCAATAAAGTTTGTCGCATTCTTTTGTAAAGTCAAATGTACATAATATAAGTTCTTTTAAAACATATAAATGTGTTGTACAATGAAAACGTGCTTCCAATATAAACTACGACATGGTGTGGAGAATAATCTTATGAAGGATCATTCTTTCTTTACGACTACCGACATAGAATGTATTTGCTGTCAGAAGAATATAAATTTGATTTCAGGGATTGAATAGAATAAAAGGAATGGTTTTGCCAAAGTCTTAGATCTGGAAATGTATGATAAATAGGTCTTATAAAGTATTTTGTCTCATTTATAAAATAGAAACTATATCAGGAGCAAAACATATACTTTGAAAGGCCAAAAATTCGACTATACTTCACATTTTCTCAGATTTATCCGATACCTCAATTTATTTTCATGTACATTTTTTATTTATAAAAAATATTTAGTTGTAGAAAAAAGAAACACAAATAAATCGTTATGATAAAATTTTTATTTTTATGTAGCTATGTAACATAATGTAACATAATGTGATGTAATTGAGTTTATTATTTATTTATTTATTTATTTATTTATTTTTTTTGCTACTAGTTAAAAAATAAAATTCGGAAAAATCTCATACATCTGAAGAGAAATTACAGGTAGTCAATTTCACTTTTAGGGTGATTACTCTTTTATTTTCAGTATTTTAAATTGTAGTATATGGTTAAGAAGCTTATCTAGACTGATATTTTGTCAGTATTTAAATAACAATTAACTTTAGTAAATAAATTTTTAATATTTCAGATGTATTATGAATGTAGTGCAAATTTATATTAATTGTAATTCTGATTGATGAAAAATAAAATTACTAAACATTTAAAGACAAACTTTACATCTGAAAGATTAGTTGAAATAAAATATAAAGTACAATTGAATTAATTGAGATATCTTAGAAAAATTGGACAATAAATTTAAAAAAAATGATAATTTTTTTTTAATTGATAAAAGATTATTTTAACTTTCATGATTTTTCTTCCTATATGCTCAAATTTCACAAATATAAAATATATCCTTTAACGTCATGTACTGAGCACTACTGATAATCTTTACTGGTAAGAAATAAAATTTCAATATTGACGAAAAGTTTTTATCTTTTAAATAAAATCCAGAGAAAATCGGAGTGTAAAGAAAAAAGAAATCGATTCATCGTCTCAAGTTCTCTGCAAATCAAAAAACCCAATTTTAAGTTGTTTGGATTTAACTAAACGAAACCCTTGTAATAGTTTTCCATTGAAGTTTGAAAACATTTTTTTTTTTTTTTTTTTTTTTTTTTTTTTTTTTTTTTATCAGGCATAGGCAATGCAGTAGAAAAACGTTGTTTATTTATTAAATACATGGTATTGTGGAAGTTCAGACTGATGCGTAATTCTGAAAAATGAACAAATTTTACTTCAAAAATTATTTTTGAACATGTTTTATTTTTTAGTGAAATTAGTTCTTTAAATGTTTCTACTTATAAAGATCAAATTGAAAATCATTTTTAGTTGTTACAAATATTTCATAGTGCTTAATAGGTGAATTAATAGCAATGAAATTCGTATTTAATAATATGTCAGTAAAATTGTTCTGCCATCTTCTTCTTCTTCTTTTTTTTAAGTTACTAGAGTGTGTTTTAGCTTTATGTCATATGAGTTTTATCAAGGTCGAAAACAATTAACATTCATAAGCATTTTAGGAGCACATCTATTAATACAGTTGAACCTCGTTATCCCGACACCCGGTTTTCACGTCACTCCGCTTATTATGTCAGTTTTTCAAAGTTTCGATTTCTGTATATGATTTTAATGTAAATAAACTCCAGATTTTACGTCGTTGAATAATTTTCAACTCCGGATATCCCGACGGTTTAGGCAAAATTTTCACAAAAGTGTCTAAAATACCCTTTTAGATAAATAAGAAATTTTACTTTAATCTTTTATTTGAATAAATAAACCCACACACGATGAATGACCAACTTAAGCTCCAGATAGGCGTATCAGTCTGTTCGCGGTCTTTTTGATCTGATCAGATGGCGCTTTCTTGCAATTACACGGCGTTTTACATCCAACTAAAACCGAAGCATTGCATTGCATTGAAATGACCAGAAATTATCTAACATCCATATCTAAAACAATGAATATTGATTATAATTCATTGTATAATATTGATAAAAGAATTGTAGGAAGCACATCTAGGGATAAGCAAATGTCAATTCATCAATATTTCACGTACAATAAAAAAAAATCAAATCATCATAAATCTTATTTTTATTCTTTTCAATTGTGTTTAATAATAATGTTTTATTGCTTAAAACTGCAAGAACAGTTATGAATTTAAAATTGTCTTAAATTAATTAAAAATACAGCTTTTTACTAAACATATTTTTCTCCAACCCCGGTTACCGCGACACTCCGCTTATGACGACACTTTTTCTGGTCATTAGAATATCGGGATAACGAGGTTTGAGTGTATATCAATGAAATCATAAAATAATTTTATCCAAAAAAGTTGGAATTTCATTCTCTGTGATTTATCAATGTTTTTGACTTATTAACGTTTATTTTATTTAACAATTATACAGCTTTTAATTAGAATATTTCTTTTTATGTTCATATAGTTATTTTCTATTTTTGATTTTGAATTTCAAACAGATACATAATCATTAAAAAAACACACAGTGTGTAAAAATGTATCTATACTAATAAAAGATACTTTCGTTCTGTCTGTCTGTGTGTGTGTGTGCGATGGCTGGCGAAATCTACGGCACGTACGAAGCTGAAAATTTTTCTGAAGATATTCAAAGACCTCTCCTAATGCACCTGTCACTCAGAATTTTAAATTTCTAGTAATTAGCTGAGGTATTAATTAAAAACTCATCAAGTGGTGCAATTAAAAAAGTATTTATTTCTTCAAAACAACAGGTTGACTGGAATTGGACCCTGATGCGAGCTAGCGCAAGACTGTCCAATCAATATGCTCCCCTTGAAATCGAGCGTGCGGTTCAAAGAAAATTCTTTCTCAATTTCTTCGAAAAGATGGATTGGGGGTTACCCAAATTTGTAGTTGGAAGGGCGATAAATCTACTCTGCCTTTTTAAAGGGGGCCGTATCTTAAATTGTACCGGGTCTAAAAACTCGAAAATTACACAGCCAGATGCAAAAAAAATCCCCTTCCAGAAATTCTGAATTATTATTTACAGATTCCTTTTAAAAGTTCATAAATTCATTAAAAATAGGTTTATAAAATCTCCTTTTCATTTCCAGTCAAAGACAATCTGTAGAACATGGAATCTTTCAGATAGGGCAGGTGTTTCAACAGCAAACGACTGTCGTGGGCGGGTGGTGGCGTTTATTGACGACCTGTAAAAATCTTCAAATATTGAATTTAACGATTTAATTTTTATGCATCCATGATTAAATTTTGATGCTGATAACGAATATCTAACTTTCTTTAAAATCGCACAGTTAGAGCTTTAATTATCAATTAAAAATTGATTTAGTGAAAGAATTTATTTAGCTTTTGATTTCCACTCAGCAACAGCCTTGAAAGATTTAAAATCACAGATAATTGACTAAGTTTGACTAAGGAAGTTTTCGGAGGTATAAAATTTAACAAATACTGCATTTAAAAATTTTTAACTTCTGCATATATGCCCATTTTTCTACGCTCATTTCAAATATGTAGTAATTTTCGTAAAATTTAATAAATAATTTTTTATTTTAACAAAAAATCCTTTTTTCAAAATAAAATGAAATGCTTTTCTATTGCTACTTCACAGTATCTGCATCCAAGCGTTTGTCTACTAATTATCATTTTTTACGTCAGATTTTTTTTTTGATCGATTTTAAAATTTCAGATATTTGATAATACTTAAAAATTTCAAAGAAGGTGGGGGAGTGGAATTGCAGGATAGGGAGCAGTGTGCGCGAAAATTTTTCTTAAAACTCAAAACTTAAAGCTTTTTCTGCAATAAGAATCCTTTATGTCCTCGTTTATTGACGGAGACCTCCGATAAATATTATTTATTAAACGTAAAATTTTCAAAGAGGGGTGGTGGATAAATTCCGAAGGATCGAGAGTGGACACCGGCGGGGGGGGGGGAGATTTTCAATTTTCAATTTTTTTCAGAAACCTCCATGTGATGTATCATCAGAAAGCCCTTGGGCCCCTCTTTCATATTATTAACATTTCTTCCTCCTCACCCCAATTCGCTCATACGGGGGAGGGGGGGGGGCGATTTTCTAACTCAGCTACTAATAAAGCTGCAGCGAGAATCGACCTCATTTGAAGGTTTGACCGAAGATGAAACTCCCCACTGGCCTTCGATTGGTTGGGTTTATTTTAACCCCAGAGACTTAGGGGGCATTACTTCTTCGTGGGTGGAGGGGGGGGGCGGAAATAGATTTTTTTTGATGTGGCATATCGTTTGAAAGCTTTTGGTTATTTGTTCATTACTACCCGATACAATTTTCCAAAAATTATGAAAAAAAAAATTACATAACAAATCTGAACGATTAGCAACTTCTTTCCCATTTTCACGCAGTGAACGGACACATATTTCAGACAAAATCGAGTTAAAGATAAACAATCATGCAAATTTAAGGTTCATTTAAGAATATTATCACGGGTATGGACAACGCAGTGCGGTTCAGCTAAATTTAGATAAAGTATTTTTAAACAGAATAAATTACTTTTTTTGGTAATAATTAAAGAAAACATTCTGTGTCTTAAACAGCATGATTTGTTATTTTCTTACCTGTATAATTTTTAAGTTACATTGTAAAAATATTTAAGAAAGGAAAATACAGCGTGGTCATAAAAAAACTTCTCCGATATATGTACCCCTAGCGACCTAACCGCTCAACCAATCGAAAGGAAATTTCAGATTTATTTATTTGTAGGTATGCGCACGAGATCGTGATGATTTTAATCAATAGAGCTCTCACGGTTACGGTTACAGTGAAAAGGTTTCGAAATTTTCTAATGGCAATACCCTTTTTTTTCCTGAGCTAATTCGTCAGCGTATTGAAAAACGATAAATGGCATTAGAACGATACACGTATGACTAAAACCGTCGGTGTATTATCGTGGTACTCAATTCTAACCAGTTCCTATGCAATGTAATATTCAGCACTCTAAAACAAATGATTACATTTTTATTTTCACTATGTGTACACAAACACAACTCAAAAACACATTTTGAAACAAACCTTATAACATTACTCAATTCACAAGTGAATAAAAAAATCGGATGCTGAAAAACATGTCTTGTAGCCACTCCTTCGTTCTTCCTAATGTTTTTGTAACTGTTTTACGCCGGAAATTTTCATCGTACGTGTATCATTCCAATGCCATGTATGGTTTTTCAATGTGCTGATGAATTTGCGCATAAAAAAATGGGTGTTACCATTCGGAAATTTCGAAATTTTTTCACTGTAACCAAACCGCGAGAGCTCGATTGTTTTACATAATCACGCACGATCTCGAACGCATACCTTCAAATAAGTATATCTAAAATTTCTTTTCGATTGGTTGAGCGGTTAGGCCGCTAGTGGTAAATATATCAGGGAAGTTTTTTTATGATCACCCTGTATATTTTATGCCTATATTTTGTTTATTTTAAATCGCATTCTAAAAAAATCAAAATATGAACGCCTTTTTAATTGTACTCACAAACACCCTATAAGTTCTCTTCATGTAAGCTGGTCATTCCTGTAAGTATACGTAAAATAATGTAAGCTAAAAATACTTTAATTTAATATTGTGTCATTAAAAACTTCTTTTTATCTTCAATTATTTAAAGTGTTTTTCTTTTTAAAAATTTATTCGAGTAATTTTTAGTTTTAAGCTATGTGATTTCCTGTGAGAACTGAAAACACTTATCTGGTTGCTTTGCTTTAGGGGCTGTTGATTGAATATATCCGTTAGAATAATAAAAGCACTCTACCGACATTGATTAACGTATTTTAATCAATTTTACACACTTATGTTTTCATTTATTAAATGCATTTCGGCGAACCTAAATTCAATGATAATTTTCAAGGTATTTTAAAACTTTGAAGAGAGCAATGAATTCAACGATTACGTTTTCTATAACGAAGAAAAGTACTTTTAATATAATTTTGAATATTTAGTTTTAAAGCAGATATTGAATATATTTTCGGGTATGTATATAGATAATCTAATGTATGTGAAAATAAAACAATAAATTGTTATCCAACGTACGCTTTATTCCAAGATTTTAAACAAAGATATAAAAATTGAAATCGCATAAAAAATTACAGTCTACGTTTCAATTTATCTCTAAAACCATCATCAAGAGTTAATTTTCTAAAATACAAATCGACAAAAACTGATCACAATTGCATTCCTGAAACTAAATTCAAACTGATAGGAATCATGGAGCAACATAAACTTTATAAAAACATTTAAAATAACCTCAGAGGCACCATCTTTTATCCAAAAGTAAAATAAAGCAACATTACTAAGACAATTACACAAACACACACACACACAAAAAAAAAATAAAAAAAATAAAAATAAAATAAAGTCGTTTTAAACTACTGATACAAGCACATGGAATGTTTGGATCAGTATTTTTTTTATCATTCAGTATCATTATCCAATCAGTAGTATTATAGTATTTCGATTTGTATTTTAGAAAAGGAACCACTGATGATGGTTTTAACCATAAACCGAAATGTATAATTTTTATTTTTGTGATTTTAATTTTTAAATCTTTGTTTAAAATCACTGAATAAAGTGTACGTTGGATAGCAACTTATTGTTTTATTTTCACATTTGAATTTACAACTTAAAGTCCTTATTTATTATAATCTATGTTGAAAAAATATTTAAAATAGTCATAATAAGAGAAGGAAAGCCTTGAAGATGATTTATATTTTGAAAAAACAAACTTTCCTTCTCTTCATTATGACATAATTACATGGTATACAGGAGTTTCTGTGTTATCACACACTTTCATCATGTAAATGCTATAGTTATAGCTAGTGTTGCCAGGTGTCAAGAGTAAATCAGGGCTCTAAATGCTCTGGACGCCACTAATTTCTTATAGTTTATTTCGCCCTTTTTAATCGCAGATAATTCTGCCATTAGATTAAGCGAACGAAATTACTTTAAAATACTGGTATCCAGAGCGTTTTGAGCCCCGATTTACGCGGGACACTGGTAACACTACACCTGGTAACACTATATAACACACCCCGAGTTATAACATAACTCGGGTGAATGTAACTATCGTTGCAGTTCGTAGCCGTGTTTAAGATATAAAAGTTAATTATGTTAGCTAGGTACCGTCCGGATAGCTCAATAGGTAGAGCATTGGCACGGCAAACCAAGGTATCCAGGTTCGAGTCCTGGTCTGGGCATTTTTCGCTCTGTTGAAATAAACCTCAACTGTGCTACTCCAGCCTTGAAGCAGATATTTGCAAAAGTTTTGTAAATATAGTCAGACCCGGTTAATTCTGCGATCCTGTTGAATATCCAGGTTTTTTCCGATCCCTTGAACATCGTCCATAAGGCTTATGCAAAAATATAACGTTTAATACGGGAACGGTTGTTACACGATCCCGCTTAATAAGGGAGAGATGTTTAGTCCTTTGAGGCAAAAAAATCACACTTAAGGCACGAATTTCTAGATCGAGATGATAATTCCTTTTCTCTTCTCGTGTGTTGCCAGTTTAGCGGGATTTTTTATTAAGATGAAAAACACCGATTCCGAATTAAAGAATTCTGAGTAAAGTAACAATAGAATTTTACTAAAAATGTTTTACAAATGTACTTTATTTAATAACAGATTAGTTAGGGTAACATTACGAATTTGAAATACTAGCAGATATTTGAATGAAAAAATCCGCGCAAAAGTAGCAAAACTGCAGTTCTTGTTTGATCCCGCATTTTTACATTGTTTGTCTCTCGCTTCGTGTACGTTTCTACTCTAGTAGAGAGATATAGACGAATTCAGGACGCTCAGATACATCATAAAAATTATTACGATTGGAGATGATTATACTTGTTGTTAGTGAAGTTTTAAATGTACAGTCGTGGAAAAAAAAGTAAACACCCCTACTATTTTCTCAACAAATTGTCGTAGAAGAAAGTTACTGGTACCGAACGATTGGAAATAATGTCTATTTTTAAATGATGTATATAAAATTTGCTAGGGGCCCATCTACATATTAAAACGAACCATAACTTTGTTTTTTCAATAGCAGTACACAATTCTGACAGCATAAATGAACTCTTCACCTTTCAATTAGCCTATAAACAAATTTTTATGCAATTCGTACCATAAGTTTCCGAGAAATTAATTATTTTAAAACGAGCGTATTTTAAGGGCTGTATCCAAATTGAAGTTCCGAACTTGATTGTTAACTGAGAGAGCCGCCTTCTTGATCAAGGAATGTTTAAGCGTGAATGAAACCTGTTTGATTACAGTATAGCAGTATAAATTTCAAAAGTTTACTCACTTCTATCACAGACGGCCCCTTAAACCATTATTTTGCCATTCGAACAAAGTTGAAATGTGCCGAGTGCATAAACACATGTTTATGCACTCGGTTTGTCTGTCCATCTGTCCATGCTCTGACTCCCTTAAATATACTCGGATTTTCATGCCATTGATAAAGATTATTTAGGGTCACCAAAGCATTTTGGGTTATTGTATAAGAAATATGTAGGATAAATACTTCATTTACAGGGGCACAGTATTAGTATATTAGCACAGTATATTAGCAGTATTCCATTACATTATGGCATATGGGAAAAATCGTTTGCAGAGTATTTTAATAACATTATGCTATTTCAAATGTATTGAAACTGATATAAATCACTGAATTTCACTACGATCACGTTAGAACAGGGCATAAATAGCATTTTTTATTCATTTGCAGGGACACACGAAAGAAATCGGTTACAGTACAGTCTTTGAATAATAATTGCTGGAGTGTAGGTTTAAAATTCGGTATACGTTTTTAAATGTAATTAATTTTTTGCGTGTTATTTACTCTTTCCAACACAGTTGAAAAGTGTTTATGCATTCGGTTTGGCTGTCTGTCTGTCCACGTTCTAACTCCCGTAAATATACTCGGATTTTCACGCAATTGATAAAGAATTTAGGGTCACCAAAGCATGTTTGGTATTGTATATGAAGTATATAGGATTAATAGTTCCTTTACAGGGGCAGTAAAGTATTCCATTACATTTTGGTGTATGGAGAAAAATCGTTTGCAGAGTATTTAATGACATTATGCTATTTCAAATGTATTGAAACTGATATAAATCTCTGAATTTCTCTACGATCACGTTAGAACAGGGTATTCATAGCATTTTTTATTCATTTAAGGGACACTCAAAAGAAATTAGTTACAGTACTGACTTTGTGTAATAATTACTGGAGTGTACTTTTTAAAATTCGGTGTGCAGTTTTGTTACATTATTCTGAATGTGTTGGAAAGAGTTTGCTAATCTATGCTTGAAGCATGATTTTTTTCTTTCTTGTTTTATATTAAAAAGAAGGACAGATTTTAATGGTACTCATTATCACAAGTACTACATATGATTTTAGCAACTGGATTGTGCTTAAAAAATTTCACATTTTTTCTTTGTTTTAAAAAAATAGTATAGCAGAAAAATTATTTTTGTTATTTCATTTCTGCTTGAAACGTATTAATTGAAAATAAAGCTTTGCTTGAATCCATGCTCATTTTCAGTTACTATTTGAATCTGTTCTATGAAAAGAAACAGTTAAAGAATGTTAAATTGAGAATGTTATATAATAGAGAATATTATATAATAAAGAATGTTAAAGAATGTTAAATTGAATACAATTAAAATTTAATCTAAATATATGTAAAAGACACAATTTTCGACCCAACATATAAATGACACAACATATAAATGAAAACTCTAAAGTTCATTTAGAAGATCAGATGTGTAAATAAGCCGAGTTCCCGCAGCATTATTCAAATCACGTTTAATATGCGACCCCGCTTAACCCTCCAGCCGCGGTCAACTTTTACAGTGGGTTACTTTTTTAAAATTAAGATTGTTTGATTCCCACCACTTTTTTGAAGTAGAAGTAATCACTTTATTTAATTACAGATTAAATAATACGAGAATAAGCCAAATTATACGTTTTTAAAAAAGTGGTAGGAATCAAGCAATCTGAATTTAAAAAAGGTAGTCCACTGGAACGCGAAAATAGCGTTTCCCGCTTCTGGGGGGTTAATATGCGACTTTTGTCCAGTCCTTTCAAACCCATCTTAAGAAGGTTCAATTGTATATTATCCATACTAATAAAAGAAAGTTCCGCTCTGTCTGAATGTGTGCGTGTCTGACTGGCGAAAAACTTTTCTGAGGCTAGCCCGAAGTATCTCCTCATACACCTGGGACTCAGAATTTTAAAATTCTAATAAATAGTTGAGCTATTAATTAAAAATTAATCAAAATTCACCTTCATTAAAAACACATCTCGATCCTTACGATAGAGAAAAGTGCTGGTACACGCACAGAAGCCTTATTTACGCATTGGTTGAAATTGGAGGTTTAGAGGCACCAATTTTAGAGGTCCCGACAACCAAAAATATGTTTTTCTGCTTTTAATAGATGTTGCAATTTCTTTTTAAAAATATGAATTTTAACTCTTAGAAATACACAGGTGAACGCAGGACACTTTGCGCCTCACGAAGATGACATTTATTTACGCTAAAAGTAACTAAACGTACGTATTTTAACACAATCTTTTTATAGCTCCTCAAAAGACCACATTTACATCACCCATAAAAATTTTTAAATGTTCGGTCAGGTAAAACTATTTATTATAAATCAAAATGCGTGAAAATTTCGACGAAATCAGTAAAAATGTGAATGTTTCGTCGCGGTTTCGCTCACTTTCGGTGCGCATAGACTCCAAAAACTAAATTACGCAGAAAATAAAGTACCAAATGGCATATACTTGCAATTCAATATTGTTTCATTTAAAAATGTTAATTCAGATAAAATGGAGTTAAAGATAAATTTAAAGGTCATTCATCATGGGCAAAGGCAATGCCGGGCGTATCAACTAATAGAAGAATATAAAGTTAAAATTGTGAAATAGGATTTTTTTTTTTTATAATGAATTTGCAATTTTATGTTTTTAAGTATATATTTTATATACATACTTAGTAGTTTACGCAATTAACAGAAATAAAAATATATGCTTGATAAAAATTCAGATGTTTCTGATAAATGACGAACGAAAACCAGCATTAAATCTGGAGGTTTCTCAAACTGGATTATTTGGAGTCATCGTTATTGTTTGAACTAAACTATTTAACCATATTTTTATAACATAAAAATTGATTTTGCAATTTTTATGCAGTATACATAATTTAAAGAAATATAAATATACATTTGATAAAAAATCATATGTGTTTGATGAATGAGAAAAGAAAAACAGCTTTAAATCTAAAAAATTTTCAAAATGGATTATTTGGAGACATCTTTATAACTATTTAAAATAATAAAACTTTGCATAAATCACCATAAAATGAAAACAATACACAAAACGCGTTACGAGCTGGAAAATAATACAGCCCGTCATCTGCCACAGTAAACAGGTGACCATAAGTGGAGAAGGTCACAAAATGAATGACCTTGTGACTCATTTTGTGACTTTGTCCCCTTAAGGGGACGGTGGAGCTTAAAATCCTTAAAAATAATTTTTTTTGTTTTTGTAAATTTCAACTTAAATATTATTCAAGGGTACATTATATACATTATAACATGCATTTATCACAAAAAAATTTTAAAAAAAATTTATTTTTGAGAAAAAAATGGAATTTTACGTGTCGTCTTAGAAATCTTCGAAATGCCACATGCATCTTCCATATCAATGAAATTCCCCAATATTTTTTTTAAAGTTTGATTTATATATAGAAATAAAATAGAGCATCGAATTTTATATATTTGAATTTAAAGGTAAAAAAAAAAAAAATTCAAAATTTCAAAATTTTTTCGAAAAAATTTCAAAATTTTTCAAAAAAAAATTTTTTTTAACCTTTAAATTCCAATATATAAAATTTGATGCTCTATTTTATTTCTATATATAAATCAAACTTTTATAAAAAATATTGGGGATTTTCATTGATATGGAACGCGCAGGGGGCACTTCGAAGATTTCTAAGATGACGCATAAAATTCCATTTTTTTCTCAAAAATAAATTAAAAAAAAATTTTTTTTGTGATAAATGCATGCCATAATGCATATAATGTACCCTTGAATAATATTTAAGATAAAATTTACAAAAAAATAAAAAAAAAATTGAAAAAATTTGAAAATTTTTCGAAAAAATTTCAAATTTTTTAAATTTTTTTTTAACCGTTAAATTCAAATATGTAAAATTCGATGCTCTATTTTATTTCTATATATAAACCAAACTTTTATAAAAAATATTGGGGATTTTCATTGATATGGAAGACGCATAGGCCATTTCGAAGATTTCTAAGACGACGCGTAAAATTCCATTTTTTTTCTCAAAAATAATTTTTTTTTAAATTTTTTTTTGTGATAAATGCATGCCATAATGTATATAATGTACCCTTGAATAAGATTTAAGTTGAAATTTACAAAAAAAAAAAAAAATTATTTTTAAGGATTTTAAACTCCACCGTCCACTTAAGGATACGTATTTACAGTGGCTGATGACGGGCTGTTATATTTTCCAACCCGTAACGTGCCCCGTGTATTGTTTTGATTTTATGGTGATCTATACAAAGTTTTAATATTTTAATTGTGATTTATAGCCAGTTTTTCGATGCTGATCCAGCATCTTTATAGCCTTAATCAATTGAAATATATTTTAATAATATAAAATTTGATTTTACAATTTTTATGTAGTTTACATAATTGAAGAGCTAAGTGGAAGAACATGTTAAGTAAAAAAATTGCATTTGAAGAAATTTGAAGTGAAAGTTTTTTCTGTAAATTTTAATGATTTATTTTCTATTCGATATCATGTGTTTAAAATATTCACAGGTACTAAACTCTCTCAGAAAAACTTATTCATATTTAATTTTCAAATATTAAAAATTATTAATATTATTGACATTATTAAATATTAGAATATTAAATATTAATGAATAATGTCCTAAATCTTTAAGACAAAATAGAATATTAGTATTTTAGCTTACCCATGTGATAGGATACCTCATAACGCTTTCAACCAAAAGATTAAAAAAAAAAAAAAAAAAAAAAGAAAGAAAATGTAGAATAACATGTTCATTAGGGTGGGCCGAAAAAAACTTTTTTTTGATTTTCGATGATGGGTAGTGCGGAAAAGTGGCCACTAGTGGCACCAAGTTCACACAAAAAATTTGAGATTTTTAGGACTATTCCTATATTTGCCGCTTTTGGCTTGAAGTTTTGCTAAAAGGCTGATTTTTGAACTTTTTTAGCAAAAAATTTAAAAATGTTAAATTAAACTTATTTTAATCGTATTTACTTGAAAAGGCATATTTAATGTTCCAAATGTATAAATAAGCTCTCATAATGTATTATTTAATTGCTATGTGTATTTTAAATTAGACGATTTTTATAGCCTTTTTGCGTTTAAGTGAGCAAAAGTTGCATGTATTGTTTGAATCTTTCAAGGGTTTCTCTCTTTTGTTTTGTTTATGTCCCTTGGTCTTTCTTATTTTTTTCGATGCTTTAAGGGTCATATTGGGTGACGGACAGCAGAATCCCTCAGGAACAGATCTGGAAGGGGGTCAGGCAAGAACTTAAGCGAACGCAGTGACTCATCGCGATGTTGGGGGAGTGAAGGAGGAAATACAAGAGGGGAGAAAGTGCGATAAGGGATGCTTATTATTTTCAGTGCTCAGTTTCCCTGTGAGATGGCAGGCGCTGTGTGAGACAGGAATATGCATTTAGGAGTGTTTGGCTTTGAAGGGCCTGGTTCAAATTCAGATTCAGTCGAACTGCTTGCTTGAAAGCTCCCACTACTTGAATCTTCCAGCAATATAACTGTCTTCCATCTAACTCCACTCATTGAAGGCTTTGTCGCAGAACCACTATTCCTCATTGAAATTGTATCCCTTTTCATTTTCCGCGATATTTTCTTTGTAAGAGTTTTGCTTGTTTTTAAATCAATATTTCCGATAAACATTTTTCGAACAGTTCTTTGATCCTTCAAGAAGTTCACCTCCTGATGTGGAACTTTACGTCTGATGTCGCAGCTACAATTGTTCAAGCTGCTTACAAGCACACTTACAAGACTTGCATCACTTACATCACTTACAAGCTGCAATGTCAAAGAGAGAGGTTTCTGCATTTTGTATGAAATCTTCGCGGATCGCCTTGAATTTAACGCCCGTATGATTACAAGATTTCTCCAATGATTTACACTCATTTTAATAGTTTTTAATCTTTCCGTTAATTGTTCGTTGGGAAACCACTGGTATGGAAGATTTTATCCAGATTTCGGAAACTTTTTCACCTACCATTTTAATAATATCATCCACTGGTTTAAGATAAATTTCTCGATTTTCTTCTATATCGCTTCGCAACTGACAGTAGCATGATGTCAGCAATAGTTGGCAATTGCAAGTCTTTCAATTTACACGGTGCCCCAAAATGGCTACTTTTCACGCTATCACATGTCTTTACATGATCATGAACTTTTGCACTAGCCATTTCAAAACTCGTCGTAATAAAGCGCACAAAACACAGTAAAGGCAAGTTACAGGATCCAAAAAGCAATATATTGCACGAGAAAAAGGGTTTATTTTACATTGAACAAATGTCACAAGGAAATCGAGCACTGAAAAATAATATGCATCCCTTATCGCACTTTCTCCCCTCTCGTATTTCCTCCTTCAGTCCCCCAACATCGCGATGAGTCACTGCGTTCGCTTAAGTTCTCGCCTCACCCCCTTCTCTTCTTCCAGATCTGTTTCTGAGGGATTCTGCTGTCCGTCACCCAAATATATGACCCTTAAAGCATCGAAAAAAATAAGGAAGACCAAGGGACATAAACAAGACAAAAGAGAGAAACCGTTGAAAGATTTAAACAATACATGCAACTTTTGCTCACTTAAACGCGAAAAGGATATAAAAATCGTCTAATTTAGAATACACATAGCAATTAAATAATACATTATCAGAGCTTATTTATACATTTGGAACATTAAATATACCTTTTCAAGCAAATACGATTAAAATAAGTTTAATTTAACATTTTTAAAATTTTTGCTAAAAAAGTTCAAAAATCAGCATTTTAGCAAAACTTCAAGCCAAAAGCGGCAAATATAGGAATTGTCCTAAAAATCTCAAATTTTTTGTGTGAACTTGGTGCCACAAGTGGCCACTTTTCCGCACTACCCATCATCGAAAATAAAAAAAAAGTTTTTTTCGGTCCACCCTAATGTTCATCCACTCAGCTCTTCGATTGTAAGAAATATTTACATATGTTTGATAAAAATGCATATGCGTTTGTTGAATGAGGAAACAAAAACAGCCTAAAATCTAAGGAATTTTCAAAATAGATTATTTTAGAATGTGAAAGGACTCATAAACTAATTATATTTTTTTCTCTAAGATTGTTTTCAAAAAGAATTTTTATATGAACCATTCATAACGCATTCCTTACCATGCTTAATTTATTCGTTCATAAAACTTATTTATATAATCGCATGTTTTATTATGCATGTTTCAAGTTAAATTACCCAAAGAGAATTTTCCTTAATTTCGAGGTTCAAAAGAAAAAAAAAAAGATTACACTGAAAAAAAAAAAAACTTTTTTTTAACGTGAGCATTAAAAAGACTGCTTAAAGTAAAATATTTTTTTAAGAAGTTGCTGAAAAAAGATAACACGGGAATTTTTGACGTTCTTTTTGATAAATGATAATTTTAATTCCGGTATCTTGTCTAAAAGAAAATGAATGCGTTCCGTATGTAAATAATTTTTTGAAAGAAAATATAAATATTAAAAAAAAATATATATATTTTTTAATTTCAGATAAACTATTAAATAATTCAGACAGAAATTTTATTAAAATTTTCTAAAAACTAAAGGATTACAAAAATAAGGTACGTAATGAAAAATAGATAGCTCTTTATTACCCGACTGCCAAGAAGGGTTATGTGTTTCACGCTTATCTGTGTATGTGGATTTCTTTATACCCTCAAAACATCCCAACGGCTGAATGGATTTTAATGAATGAGGTCTCTGTCGATTCGTTTTAACCGTCCAATGGTTATAGGCTAGATTTTGTATTTATAAATTCAAAATGGCAGCCGTAGAATACAATATGGCGGTAGAAATGATTTTTTTTCTTTTTACGCACCACATTGAGTTGGATATCATTGGATAGGTCTTTCAAAATGAATACTATGTTTCATTGACTATTTTACAGTCAAAACCTCCGTTTAAATATTAAACAACCTGGAAGTTGTGTGGGTAGGATCTCTAGCTTTGCTGCAACTCTAACCTTCATAAAAATCTATAGGCCCCATCAAAACAGTGTTTATAGATAGTCACTAACAATTAAACACACTGATGGATCAAAACTGCTATGCCCCCCTACGTAGGTCCAATGCATCCCTACCCGCGCATGCTCTTTCCGAGTTTCGTTGTAATGACTCTTTTGGCGAGTTTTTAAGACTAAAGCAACCCTTGGAGGGAGACATTGCTGTTCAAAGCGTGCGTTTGCGTTAAAACCATGTGCTTTTGTTTATAGTCTAGTGTTTATATCGTTGCTGTAGCTTATCTAATATTTTACCAGTTATTATATATTACATCGAATCGGAAAATATTTCTTATGTGAAAATGGATAAATCTATTTCATGTTCTGAATGTAATCGGACCTTCACTGCGCGAAAAAATTATCTCAGACATGTGAAGAATTTTCATCCATTGGAGATAACAGACTGTCGCCGAAATAACGTGTGTTCTATTTGTGATGGACAATTTGCTACAATTTCTTTATTGCAAAATCATCTTACGAAGGAACATGGACATAAATTAGAATTTGAAGACATCACATTTCATACTGAAGATGATTTTAAAATATGGATGTCAAAAATTTAAACAGAATCTTGCTCCAGATTTATTAAAAACGATGGCTGTGTTACAACCAGTGATGGTATTAAAAATGTTATTACCAGTGCAACAGAAGTGGAGCATTTTCCGAAAGTATTGACCGAAATAAAAGATTGAAGCATGCAGGATCGGTAACAGTTGGAAAAACATGCCCAGATCTATTTCAGTTTGCCAAGTCGAACATGATGGCCTATGCGAAATACCCATACGTTACCAAGGAGTGCATTTAGGTCATGAATTAAAAATCGAAAAAAATCTTTAGCTAAGGTTGAAAGGCAGTTCTTAGCTGCACAAATGAATTTAGGAATTCCCAAACCGAAGATTCTCAAAGACATTGCAGCATCATTTTCGCTAACAAAAAGAATTTCGTACTCAACAAATAAAGATTTAAATAATATCAAAAGAGAATTTAAACTGGACGATGAGGAAATTCTACATCCAGATGATGCAACTTCAATTCATATGCATGTAGATAAATTGCATCAAGATGAACCAAATTGCATATTGGTGTATAAACCAATTGGTGAAGCTACTGTATTTCCTGACATTAATTCAACAGACTTTTTGTTAGGCTATATGAATCAAGCGCAGAAAACATTGCTTGAATTATATGGCAAAAATGTGATAATGATTGATTCTACTCACGGAACGAATCAGTATGGATTCCAATTAACATCCATATTGATTAATGATAGCAGTTGTGAAGGCTTCCCAGTTGCGTTTTTGTTCTCGTCGAAAACGAATAAAGAGGCATTCATTCCATTTTTTGATGGAATAAAAAAGCAGGTGCCGAATTTAAAACCACATTTCTTTATGTTCGATGATTACCAGGCATACTATAATGCCTTTATAGAAATATTTGGAATAATCACTCCTCTTCTATGCACATGGCATGTGTTTTGAGCATGGAACCAAAATTTATGCTCGAAAATAAAAGACAGTGATGTAAGAAATGCTGTTAAGGAAAAACTTTTAAAAATTTAAAGAGAAACTGATGAATTAACATTTCGGAGAGAAAGCCTTGCTTTTGTTAATGATATTGCTGCAGATGAAAAAAACGAAGGCATTTTGTAATTATTTTGTGAAGAATTACATGACCCGACCTGAGCAGTGGGCTTTTTTGTTACCGCTTGAATGCTGGTATAAATACCAATATGAAAGTGGAACGATGGCATCGTGCTATCAAACATGATGAGGGAGATGGTAAAATTATAAAGAGACTGGATAAGTCTTTGTGCCTTATATTAAGAGCCCTGAACACAAAATTAGTAAATCGTGTTATCACTCTTGAGAAAGGAAAATTGACGTCAAAAGTAAAAGATATAAACGAGCAACATAAACGAAGTGAAAGTCTAAATCCGGGATATGTTATTGAAATGGAAAAGAAAAAAAAGTGGGTTGTTCCATCCGAAAAATCATTAGGTTCTGCCTATTTAGAGACTTACGATGTTGTTCGGAAAGAGTCATGTGGTTGTGAAATTAGCTGCAATGATTGCAATGTTTGCATTCATGAATTTCATTGTACATGTCCAGACTATTCAATTAAATTTGTAATTTGCAAACATATGCATCTCATTTGCAGAAGCTTTATGAAAGACATCCCACACGAATTAAATTCTGGAGAATTGCTCACTGATGAAAATGATTATACTCATGAAAAGTAAGTCTTAGAAGGGCAATTAGTGTTAAAAGCGAAGAAGCAAGTGGTGAGCGATTTAGAAAGTGGCAGGAATAAATGTATTTTGCTATTGAACATCTTAACAAATAAATGCAAGAGTCCTGATCTGATATCTGATGAGCTCAAGATCATGTTAGATACACTCAAAAATCTAGACAAAAATTAACTCTAAGTAAGGTTGGTACTTACTTAAAAGAAAATTTGTCTGCGACTTTTAAAAGAAAAATAGAAAATCAGAAACGCTTTCCTTTACCTAAGTCAAATCGATCTAGAAATGAATAATTTTGTTATTTTTTAAAACATTAACCAGTTTTCAAAGTCTTCTCACTTTTAAATATTCCTTTAGTTTTTCTCAGATTTTGCATTTTGCTTTACCCTTTTCTAAATCAATAAATTGTCATTATGTAAATATATTCATATTTTCTCTATTGATTATTATGCAATATTTCTGTATTTTAATATATTATATATTCCTGAGTATTCATTCATGACTTTTAGAACATAATTGCCAACGCTTCAGATATTTTCACCCTATATTTTATTTAAATTAATTGCTCCACCATTGTGTATTATACATTTTTTTCTCTTGTTGCTATTACTATTTTTGCATTCAAAAATTCACATTATATATTATTTAAAATAATTGTTCTAGCATCGTGCACGAAACAAAGTTTTTTAGTCACTATTACTGTATCTGCATCCAAAAATTCACCGTATATTTTATTTAAAATAATTGTTCCAGCATCGTGTATTATACATTTTTTTCCTTGTCGCTATTACTGTTTCTGCATTAAAAAATTCACCGTATATTTTATTTAAAATAAGTGTTCCAGCATCGTGTATTATGCATTTTTTCCCCTTGTCGCTATTACAGCATTCTTAATAACCAAAAAAGCTTGATTAATACATAAATATATTTGGTAAAAAGGTTGTGATTACCAGTGATATCTTCAATATATTGATTTTTTCAAGAAATTATTTTATACCTTCTTCATTAAAAAGCATGAGTTCAGTCATATTAACAAGAATTACACATTAAAATGCCTATAGAATGGTATAAAAATAAAAAAGTCAATTTTGTCCCTATATCTGAACAGAAAGTTTCATTGTTTACATCTGCGGATTTTAGGGTTACGATTTGAGGGAGTCTACTGTACTTTCATTTTATATTATTTATTTTTTAATGATTTAAATAAAGAATTATTCAGGTGCCTGTGTGGTTAGAAAGGGTAAAGCATTTGTAAAATATTTTATTTTTATTTTTAACAATATACATGGTGTTATTGCTGGATATTATATATATATATATATATATATATTAGGCATATGTAGGTTAGAAATAATGACTTTTTTTACAATGTTGTCGAGAAAATTTCTCAGTTTCAATTTAAAGCAAATAGTTTAATACTCCCTATCTTCCCTTTGGTGAAGGAACATATTGTATATATATATTTTTAATTAAAATGTATATTATAAGGTGTGTCCCACCGAAATAAAGCCACCGTGATTGTGTGCTGTAATTGGACACGAAAAAAAACCAAAAGAACGAAACAAATATATTTAGAAAGTATATATACAAATACATATTTACAAGGAGTAACTCACTCCCTGCCTTACCTGGGCAGGAAAAAAAGGATTTTGTAAAAGAAAGAGGGGGAAAAAGTGTCCCGCCGAAATAAAGCCACTACGGTTAATTTACAATATATCCACCATGGTTATATATGATGTGGAGTATACGATATGGCATACCATTTACCAATCCTTGGAAGACAGTAGCATCAATATTCTCCCACATTTCAATGATGACGACCTTCAATTTTGCAACAGACTGAAACTGTCCGCTATTGGCATATACAGCCCTACTGAGGATACCTCACACATTTTCTTGGGGATTGAGATCAGGGAAAAAGGACAGGCCATTTTTGACATGCACCCAGTTATCCAAAAAACATTCCCAGGAGGATTTTTGCACGAGAATGGAGGTCTTGTCCTGCTGGAAAATCCAACTTAGTCCACAACTTCTCTTTACAAATGGCAGTAAATGGTTTTCTAGCATTTCTTGGTAATTGGTAGCCTTCATGCGGCCTGAGAGAAAAGCCAGGTTATGTATACCTCCATAGCCGAAACCTCCCCACACCATTAATAAGCCTCCACCTTGCTGTCTTTTGCAAAAAAATTCCTGATGTCATACGAATAGAAAGAAAGGCCGTCTGGACCATACAAATTAATTTTTTCTCATCTGAGACTATAATACGATGCCATCGGTCCTTCCAGGTTCGATGATATTTGGTATAATCGACTCTCCTTTGCATGTGGATAACTTTCAACATGGGCGGCTGTTTCCTTTTCTTGTGTCGCAAGATGCCGATACTTTTTCAATTAGTTTCAGGGTTCGTTTTGTCACAGGAATGTTATTGTGGTGACGATCCATCACCAACACACTTGGTCACGCGACAATAAAGTGGTAGTACAAATGATAGAAATATTACCCGATCCGCGTTGTGAAAGATCAAAAGAGGGTAATATTAATTAATATAATAGGAGGAGAATAAATTTTGAATAAAATTATACGTCAATACTCAGAATCGACTTATTTAACGTTAAAATTTATATTCAGGATTCAGTGGGTGGCATAGACAATTATTCGATAAAATATTTTTTAAAATTAAACTTTCAAAACTCATAAATTTAATAAACCTCTGAAAAGAAAGAATAAGAATAATGCTTCAAAGAAAAGATAGGAAATGCACACATGAATCAAATTTTATTATTTTCAAGCACATAACTTCCATATATCAAACATAATTACTCTTAAATGCATATTGATTTTACAGCATACTCAGTTACATGAGATCTCATAACAAGATAATTAATTATGAGTCATATCTTTGTGGAATTTTGGATTCAAAACGTTGGTTGAACTTCTCACAGCACAAATAGATGGGCTTCTTAGCCAAGTTATTAACAAATTTCCAACGTTGATATTTTAATGTTATGATTAGTCCATAATAATGACAAAAACTCATAACTGCATTAAAATTTTGCCTATAAAATATTAGACACAGAAAATCCTACGCACACAACATAATTATATAATAAAATAATGGCCATATATTAAGTAATAACTCACCATATACCTCAGACGAAAGGGGCGAAAACACTTCCTGTAGAGCACTGATAGTTCTTATCACTAGGTAGATTTGGTCCGCACCTTTCAAATTTTGAAAGTCACTTTTGACCGAGCACACTAAAGTTCATATGGTCTCTTTTGGCGGAACTCTTTATACAATCACGGTGATAACTGGAACTTTTCGGTGTGGCATCCCATCTCATCCGCTAGTGGCAATCAGAGAAATGGTGGTGTGGCATCCCATCTCATCCGCTAATGGCAATCAGAGAAATGGTGGTGTGGCATCCCATCTCATCCGTGCCCCACCAGTGGCTGAGAGGTTCTGCTCTCGAAGCTGGTAGACGGGAGGTGCTGGGTTCGATCCCAATCGCGCCCGTCGGCCTAATCGTTCGGAGTTTTCGTGGTTTTCTTCGAACCTTGGATTTCCAAGCGTTAATACGGGTTAGGTTCCCTTAGAAAGACCCCCACGAAGGGCACTCCTCCCCTGGGCCTATATCCCTCGTGCAGATAATTGGCCGTCATAAATACAACCAACCAACCAACCCATCTCATCCGCTAATGGCAATCAGAAAAATGGTGGTGTACTCCGAGATCAGACTTCTTTCCATATCCGATACAGGGTGATGCAGGATTTCGCAGACTTCAGCTTATCAACCTAGCCCTTTTGGTCGCAAGACTAATCCCAGAGCTTCCTTCAGGAGGTGTGACATAGGTGGAAGACAAAATCCAAGTGTCTCTTTTTTTTTTTTCAAAATCTTCCTCCACAAAAAAATGGGCGTATTTCATTAGTACAATATGATTTTTTTTTATTCGTCGATTGGTGCTTCTCTCTTACTGGTGCGCCTGATCTCTTGGCTGTGGTTCGCTTTTTTTCCCTCTTCTGGGCGTCTCCGTATTTTTCCAACGCATAGCTAATTTTTTTTCATCGTTTACGGGGATCTGACGTCACCTGTGAGCTTCGGAACCCCTCTGCCACACACGATGGTACCAATAAATCGAAGCCCTGTCAGTGCTAAGTGCATCATAAATAATTGTGACTGGCTTTATTATTAACATGTCTCATATGGCGTCCATGTGCCCTTCCTATAAGTTTTATTGCCCTATTTTCGTCTGAAGTATATGTGAATTTTTATCACACTATTAATTTTCATATAAAATATTACAAAATTTTTAATTAATTGCCATATTACGAAATACATTCAATATTCACAAACCTTTAATTTTTACAAATAAAATGATACCAAAAACATATATATGCATCCATATACTTATTATAAATTATGATTTTTCTTTATCTAAATACTCTTAAGATTTTTTACAAATTAATTTACTTTATATATTTTATAAAGAAATATTTGTCAAAATGCCATTTATTATTTTCTCTTGAATAATAATAGGTTTTTCTGTTTTGTATAAATATTTTAATTGTATAACAAGCTGTGTGTATAGATTTCTATACCACAGTTATCCTCTTTTGCCATCTGTTTTAGGGAAATACCGCATCGTGAAAGACGACGCAAAACTTCTCTTTCCTGCCTGGAAGTCATTTTTCCGCATGTATACCTCCCTTTTTTTATACCCGTACGTATTGCCCTTATTTACAAAATTGTTTATTACGGTTTTAGATCTTGTGATTTGCTTAGATATTGGTCTGTGTGAAAGACCTTTTTCCTTAAAATCTGTTATTTGTCCTTTCTCGAACTTTGATAAGTGGGGTATCTTTCCCATTGCAATACTGCAGGAAAAATAGAAAATACATCCTTCTAAAGTCTGCACAAAGTTCGACTGGTTCAGAACAAGTACTTGACAACTTCCTGACATCATAAACATGTCGAACTGCAGCAGCTCGAATATCGGTAGTTATCAATAAATACTAATATTGGCAGTGGCTTTATTTCGGCGGGACACTTTTCCCCCTCTTTTTTTACATATTCATCTTTTTCTTCTGCCCAGGTAGGGCAGGGAATGAGTTACTCCTTGTAAATATGTATATATATATGCACTTTCTTAATAAATTTGTTTCGTTCTTATTTGTTTGTTTCGTGTCCAGTTATGGCACAGAATTAGGGTGGCTTTATTTCGTTGGGACACACCTTATATATGTGTATATATTTCTTTTTTGTATTTGTAAAATTGATCTGAAATTAAGCAAACTTAACCTGAAATGTGCATTTACATTCATTTGTATATATTCAAATTATACAACTTACAATTTTCGACATAGAGTTCATTATAATTAATGTAATTAAGATGTTCATAACTATTAAATTTTGGTTATTCCAAAATGCAAATGATGTTAGTAACTTCCCCATAATTCTGATTGTCTAACTCTGGAAAAATATAATTTCCTATGTTTAATTTCTTAAAATATTTTAATTTTACATGATACAAATTGTTTTTCTAACAAACTTGCCCAGGAAATGAGCACGTGTTCTTCTTAGAATTATATTTTACTTCAATCCATGAGCTTTCAGTAATTTTTCAGAATTCTATGTATATTTAAGCTGGAAATCAAAACAAGAATTAAAGTTTATGTCAATGAATTAAAATGAACCTAATTGAAAATAAATTAGATAAAAATAGAATAAAATATATTCTAATATAATATTTAAAATTATGTAAATGATAATTAAATATGACAAAAATAATAAGTTGTTATGTTAATGTTATAAATAAAATGAAATTTGCAGTCTACTTTTAAAATTAAGCTTGTCTACAGTTAAAAATAGAATTTTTCAACATAGTGCTAAGCCTAACTGTACCATCACTTTCTTCCAGACCATAAAAAATATAGAAATAACTAAATAATTCTTAACTTTTGCATTAATCTTTTCATAAGTTCTTACTGAAATCTAGCAAAAAATATTTTTCTATCCAGAAAGGAGCCAGAAAAAAGTTTAACATTGCCATGTGTTCACAACATATTGTAGATATATGTAAACAAGCTTAATAAGAATGAGTATTTCCAGAGACCAAACTTAACAGAAATGTATGTATATAATCTCAATATATTTGAAATGTGTACGTATTGAAAAGTAATAAAATGTGTATTTTTATTGTGTAAAGAAAGTGCCCTTTCACTTTACAAACTTTTTTTCCACTTGAGGATAATAAAATATATTGCAACATCTTCCATTTGATTTTTTAAAATATCTCATTACACTATGTTTTGCTTTTTACTCTATAATGATAGTTTTTCATTGTAATAAAATTTTGAAATGTGTTTAAAAAAAATTTAAATTCTGAAATACTGAATAAAAATATTTTAGAATTTCCAAATAGCTTGTTTTCATAAAAAAAAAAAAAAAAAAAAAAAAAAAAAAAAACAAGTATAAGCTAAGAGCAACTTTGCTGTCATTTTTAAAGTAATCATGTTTACATAAATTTCACACTTGAAATAATGTAAGATATTGAATCTGAAAATATACTTAGGTAAGTAAATTAAGTTATATAAATATTAATAAATGATTGTCAGTGTGTCTGTTGGAGATGACTAGGAAATTTTAGCACATGTAGAGATCTGAAAATTTAGATGAAGATGATGGACAAACATGTCCAAAAGCACTTGAGAAATATACAGGATGGCTTCACAAATGTTTTTATTTTGAATGAAAAAACATGTTGCATAACAGCTGAAATCACCTGTGAATCTATTATTTAGCTGTATATAGGTACGAAGGACCCAATCTAAATAAGAAAATAAAATGAAAGAGTACCACTTGATTATCCTGTTGACCAAAAACTATCGCCAAACTATAAGATTAAATGATGATCGTAAATGTCACATTCACTTGACATTAAACATAATGCATGTGTTTGTTACGTCATTAAGTGATTTTTAATTCCACTTTTTATTTGTATTTTTATTAATGTTTTACTAACTTATTTGTTTTTTCGTTATTTACAATATAGTCCAGGCAATAGAGACCGTATATGGGCTCTACCTATCAAAATTCATGGTAGCTCTGGAAAAAGGCTTAATATATGTTTTTGGGTAGCTGAATCCGAATTTTTAACTTCCCACCAAAATTTCCCTCCGGCAACCCCCCCCCCCCAATTTTGGTAAAATGCCCCCTAAAAAAGGTTTTTATTAAAAAAATCAATTTTTTTTTATTGTTTTAGGGAAAAAGTATCTAGAAGTTCAGAAAGTAGACAAAACTTGCAACAAATTAGATGTATGACATTATGACTTAGGATGAAGGGGAAAGGGGGATCTGCCTCGGAACATGCGCGTGGTGCTGCGTGGTGTAGCTATTTAAATATTTATATTAAAGTTATTTTGCTGGTTAAGTTAGGTTGCGTTACGGCCATGGATTTTTAAGAGGAGTGAAGTACGTAGATTGCGTTTGCTAACAAAAACTTCGATCCGTTTCCTGCAACAAGACACGGAAGATAAAAACGATATTGAAGACGCATAAAAAATCCACGTTCTTTTATGTGAATCCAATAAGACTTGCTGAGATGATCCCTCTGATATGAGCATTATTTTGCGACCTTACTCTTCCAAAGCTGGTTGCTAAGTCCCCGAGAAATATATCAACCGGGCCAAGAAAAAAGTTAAATAAAAATATCCGTTAGCATGTTACATATAAAATTCAAAATCTAACGAATCAATCTGGCGATAAATAACGTATGAAATAAAACGTTTTTTATAACAATTAAAGAAATGAGCATTAACCTTTTAC
Organism: Maratus speciosus; assembly: GCA_963932465.1. Classification (NCBI taxonomy): domain Eukaryota; kingdom Metazoa; phylum Arthropoda; class Arachnida; order Araneae; family Salticidae; genus Maratus; species Maratus speciosus. Next base: position 221,042,252 of record OZ010791.1, on the reverse strand, counting down.
ATTATATCTATAAACCCTGCACCAAAGTTTAATTTTTATCTGCCATCTGTTACATATAATTACTTATTTACTGACAGATGTTAAGTTTCTATTATAAACATTGTGCGAAGATTCGTGAAATGTAAGACACATTTAACTTAATAAAATCTAACATAAAGTTATATTTTAGACAGGAAATAAAATATTATTATGATTTCCTCTGGGATATTAATGACCTGTGAACTGTAGCAAGATATATCTACTTTTATTTAAAAAGAGAGCTTTAGATGCGATAAGAAATCAAGTTATATTAAACAGTTGATGAATAACTTTAAGTTTTATGAGTGGACAAATAAATTAACGAAATGTAATTTAGTAACAATACAATATATGAATTTACATCATAAAAAAATAAGACTACGAGGGCCACTATTTTTGTGTCAGTGCATAGGGCTTATACAGTGAGTGGTGGCTAGTGCATACAGAGAAAAAAAAAAACATCCTCGAGAAACTCTACTAAAATGCTAGATGACTTTTTTTACGCCCACACAATGTAAGTGGACAAGGTCCACCGGGATTGCAAAACATGCTGTGGCGGTTGTTTTCATACGACGTTCGTTAATTTTTAGCCTGTTAGCATCGTTTGTGAAACAAAGAAAGTATTAAAGAGTTTTTCCTATGTTTCATGAAAACATTAATTTAAGAGCACACACAAGATCGTTGATGATTAGTATAAATTTTAAAGAAACGAAATAGTCTGTTTATGTTTCAAATCTGTCGATAAAAGTTTTATACAAAAGAGGGAATAAAAAAAATATTTTTATTATTTACACATTCCATGCCAATGGCTGGACGTTGGGAATTTTAAACTAACGAGGCAAAACAGAGACAAGTAAGTATGTTAAGCGACATTTTAACATATAAACAAGGTTCATAAATATTATTTAAATAATTAACGTAATGACTACTGATGTGAACATTAATAAGCGTTTAGATTACGGCGTATTTGATGACAGGTGATCAAAGGTTTTCTTTTTATGTATTCGTCAACGACCAGATAAATATGCAATAGCACTGTTAAAGATTTTAGGATGAGGACATTGATTTTTTTATTTAGTTTAATAACGGGTTGAAAGAATTGGTGAGCGTTAAAATTGATATTATTTATTAACGGAAACATAGATGAACAAATTAATATATTAAAAAAAAAGAGAATGAAGTTTTGATTAATATATCTGCAAAAGGAGAAATTTATTTTTAATTGGGGTATAAATTATGACATGTGATGATTAAATACATTATCACGCTTTGCTTGAGTTAAATTTAGCTAGAAAACCCCTAACTCGACTAAAAACATACTTTCAGCATTTAACTATAGAAAACGATGTATCTAAAACTTTCGCGCAGTTATCTATATGAATTTATTTATGTTCTACAAAATAGTATAGAATGCTAAAATATTATAAAAACCACAAATAGGGGAGATAAGGGAATGGCGCCACTCCGGGTTATGCCGCTACCCCGCCTAGTTTAAAAACTAACGGCAGTTTGAGATAGTGAATGCGCCTGCACTATAGCGGCCAACAATAGAAACAGTGTCTAGAGTGAGAATGATTTTGTTGTACGTCGTTCGCTTGTTCTAGTGAAAAATTTAGTTTTCATCTAATTGCTTCTTATTTCGGAGTTTCAAATTAGTAGAGGTAGACACCTTTTATTGTAACGTTAGGTACTTAAGATAATATTACCCGTAATCAACATGCATTCGCCGACATTTTGATGCAATTAGTTGAACACGTTCGGATCTTCTTTTGACTTTACTGGGTAGGGGAATTTTGTGCTATATTGGCCTCTCGGGGTAATGCCGCCACCACGGCAAAGGGTGACTTTTCCAATTTGAGTTAAATTATAAGCTTAACATATTAATAAATATAGCTTAAGGAACATTATAATTATTCATTATTTTAATAAATTATTGCTTTCTAAATATTTTCAGTAGGTTATGTGTTTCCTAATATCCATTTATGTATTTACTAGGTCATTAAAGAGTGGCGTCATTACCCCGATACAGTGGCGGAATTACCCCAGTAACCTGGGTAATACCGCCACTGTACAGAGGTTGGAAGACATTTTTTAATATGTGCTTACTTTACAGTTATGATTACGGTTAAATTTATACAGATACTAAAGATCATGATTCAGCTTTAGAATTTTTACTATTAAAAAATAAACATTTTTTTTGAGGTGAAAAAATTTCAATTCACTTAAGGTGTCGCCACTCCCCCAGTCTCCCGTACACTTGGAGCAAGTCACGCCCATAGATGGTAATGCATGCGGATCCTTTTGTGCAGCTTTGTATATTATCAAAAGAAACTATATATACCGCATATACGAAATAAAGCTAACAAAAAAAAACGCACAAAACAACTGAATACACATTTCCAGAAATTATCGCTTTCAGCAACATAATCGAATTATTTTGAATATCTGTGTCAATGAATTATAAACGCTACGCACATCATATTACATAGAAATAATTTGGGGTTCACTTTAGCTATGCATATCGATTTCACCATGTTTCAAGCAGTGTTACACCATTAAAATACTTTGCAAATAATATTACTCGATTGACAACAATGTTACGGGATTTTTTCGCGTGTAAATTAACTATAAATATTTCACACTTCATTTTGAACAAAAAATATCTTTTTTGTATTTCCGTAATGCATATAAATTTCACTGCGTTTGATGTAATGAAATATCATTTGGATTCTCTGCAAACAAATTTCCCCATGGACCATAATATAGCGGAATTATTTTGATGTCTGTGTCAATGAATGATAAACGCTACGCACATCATATTATATAGAAATAATTTTGGGGGTCGCCTTAGCTATACATATCGTTTCCACTATGTTTCAAGCAGTGTTACACCATTAAAATACTTTGCAAATAATATTACCCGATTGAAAACAATGTTACGGAATTTTTTCACTTCTACTTGTAAATGAACTATAAATATTTCACACTTCATTTTGAATAAAACATATGTTGCTTTGGAGTCCCGTAATGCATATAAATTTCACATAATAATGCGTTTGATGTAATGAAATATCATTTGGACTCTCTGAAAACGAATTTCCCCATAGATCATAATATATCAGAATTATTTTGAAAGCCTCTGTAAATAAAATATAAACGATTCTCACTTGCTTTTCAATAGATAATATACTGTAGTAAGCCTCAAATTTTATATAAATTACCTTTCAAGAGTGGGAAGACTGACAGACGATCGAGGAGATACACATTTTTCTGCTGTAATAGAAAATAAAATTTACTTTCCTTAGGTACTTAAACAAACTTGCGAAATAAAAAATTACAAATTGAATTAAACCCATTTTCTTACTTTAATTATTGTCGAGAATTTCCCGAATATTCTGAAACTCAGGAAGCACCTTACGAAAGCACACTTAAAATTTTCTAGATGAGTAATTTTTCTTAATTGGTGTTAAATATTATATTTAGACGTAATGTCAAGTGTATAAATTCTCGTAGGGGCGGCAGTTAATACCTCTAAATGGAAAAGGGAAATCCTCTTAATTATTGAATTTCAACTTTTGGCAGGCACAAGATTAAATCATCGTCTCAATAATCTGGGCAACGGAGTTTCAAAATATATCTCTTAATTTAAAATAACGTAAAGTTTAAGAAATATTTTAATTAAAGTATTTCCAAAAAACTCTCAATAGTAAAATTAAGATTTTCTAATTTGAAAAGGTATCAATAAAAAGTTTCTTTTTGAGATCTTAATTATAATAAAATTAACTTAATTAAAATAATTTTTATTTTAAAAACTAGCGCATATTATCTCACTCACCTCAATTTCCTCGCAAAAAATAGTGTACTAGTTATACTTTGAAAGTGCACACACTCGGAACGACAAATAATTTAACATTCCTCACGAAAATAAATTATTATTACACTGTTGATCAGAATGAATTTTATTCAATTTTGTTCAATTTTATTCAATTTGTATTCGTATATATTCTCTTCTGAAGTACCTAGTGTTATAGAAAATGTAGTAAAAAATGTTTGATCATGAACATTTTTGATGGGAAAGCGAAAGAATCAACAAATTCAATTTTAGTCACTTTGATTATTCGTTTTAAAATATTAATTCATTGCATTTAAAGTCTTAGTCATGTGACAACTTAAATTTTTTCAGACAACCATATGTTTATGGGTTTTTTTTTTTTGTTTTGCTTTTCAGTGAATTAGTTTGAAGATATATCTCATTTAAAGGAGCTGAATATTAACAACGGTAAATTTTACGGTGTCCGTAATTTGAGACATTGACCACTTCTAACTATTTATCTCTGCACTGAATTGTGATATCTAGATACATTAGAAAGAAAAGTAGTTATACGCATTTGGAAGATATATTTTAAAGTTTTATCACATAAATAGTAATTCACTTTTATTCTACGGTATTCTTGAAAGTATCAGTAACGCGTCAATTTGAACTTTTTCCGACAGACATATTATTATTTTTATTTTTTGCTTTGCCTTCTAATACATTAGTTTTAAGATACCCAACATTAAAATAAACTGAATATTTTTCATCTGTAAATTTTGCAGTGTCCCTGAGTTCGGACATTGGCCACGCTGGTCTAACTGTTTCTCTTTACACTAAATTGTGATATGTAGATTCAATAAGAAGGAAAGTAGTAATACGCTTTGAGAAATAAAGCACGTAAATAATTCACTTTTATTCTGTGGTACTCCAGAAAGTATCAGTCAGGAGTCTACTTAAACTTTTTTAGACAGACATATACATATATTATATTTTGATTTCTAATGCATTAATTTAAAGATATTCATCATTAAAATGAGCAGAATATTAACAATTGTAATTTTTATGGTGTTCCTAACGTGAAACATTGGCTACTCTAACTTCTTCTCTCTACACGGAATTGTGATATGTAGATACCTTAACAAGAAAAGTAGTAATACGATTTGGAAGGTACATTTTAAAGATCTATCACATAAATAATAATTCACTTTTATTCTATGGTACTTTTGAAAGTATTAGTAACGCGTCAACTTGAACTTTTCCCAACAGACATATTTTCTTTTTCTTTTTCACCTTGCTTTCTAATACATTAGTTTAAAGATATCCAACATTAAAATAAACAGAATATTTTTCATCTGTAAATTTTACAGTGTTCTTGATTTGGGACATTGGCCACATGGCTCTGTTTCTCTCTACACTAAATTGTGATATGTAGATTCAATGAGAAGAAAAGTAGTAATACGCTTTGAAAGATAAACCACGTAAATAATTCACTTTTATTCTGTGGTACTCTGGAAAGTATCAGTCAGGAGTCAATTTAAACTTTTTCAGGGAGACATATACATACATTTAATTTTGATTTCTAATGCATTAATTTGAAGATGTTCAACATTAAAATGAGCAGAATATTAACAACTGTAATTTTTACGGCGCCCTTAACATGAAACATTGGCTATTCTAACTGTTTCTCTCTACACGGAATTTCGATATGTAGACACGTAAAAAAAAGTAGTAATACGCTTTTGGAAGATATATTTTAAAATTTAATTACATAAATAATTGACTTTCATTTTGCGATATTATGAAAAGTATCAGTAAGGAGTCAACTTAAATTTTTTCAGGCATACATATTTTTATTTTTATTTTTTGTTTTGATTTCTGATGCATTAGTTTAAAAATATTCATCATTAAAATAAACAGAATATTTTTCATTTGTAAATTTTACAGTGTCCCCAATTTGGGACATTGGCCAAGCAACCTTGGTACAACTGCTTCTCTTAATACTAAATTGTGATATGTAGATTCAATAAAAGGAAAGTAGCAATACGCTTTGAAAGATAAACCACGTAAATAATTCACCCTTATTCTGTCCCACATAGCATTTTTAGTTTGCAGAAAATTTGCTGAAGTCTTGCTTTGAAAATCTGCAAAGTTGCAGTAAGCTCAGCATGACAAGACAGAAAGTTCATAAGAAGACTGCAGCAAGATAATGCAAACGCCGAAGTCACCACACTTTGAACTTGCAGCTAACTTGTCGTGCAAGATAAATTGATGCTGTGTCAATTTTATTGCAAATTAACGGCAAACAAGTAAAAAAATTACTGGAAAGTAGTAATCTTTCCATGCCACATTGACTGTTTACAACTGTTACGCTCTAAGTTTAACCCCCTTCGAAGGGGTTCGTAGACCTGATCAGGTCTATTGATGCATTGTTTTTATCATCATAAACAAGTTAGAGTAATATTCGTACATTTTTATTCGAGACTTTTTTTGGTATTTGATAAGTATAGCGTTTAAAAAAAAGCAGTGCCAACCAAATAAAATTTCTGCAATTTCTGCGTATCTGCTGATTGTATATTCTCTCAATACAGGGATTTTTTGCTTTCGTCACTTTCGTGAATTAAAGACAGTCTTGCCTCCAGTTGCACAACAAACTACATATGCAAATGGGTGATGGTATGTCTTGCAGGAGATTTGCTGCGAATTTTTCAATTCAAATTTGTCACAGCAAGATAATATCAGAAAAAAACAAACTTGCTGCAAATGTTCATGCTATCTGGGGTAGTACTCCGGAAAATATCAGTCAGGAGTTAACTTAACCGTTTTCAGACAGACATATGCATATATTTCATTTTGCTTTATAATGCATTAATTTAAAGATATTCATGATTAAAATGAGCAGAATATTAACAATTGTAATTTGTCCCTAACGTGAAACTTTGGCTACTCTAACTGTTCTTCTCTATCCTGAATTGTGCTATGTAGATACATTAAGAAGAAAAGTAGTATTACGCTTTCGAAGATATATTTTAAAGTTATGTCACATAAATAGTAATTCAGTTTTATTCTCAGGTACTCATATGAGTATCAATAAGCCGTCAACTTGAACTTTTTCCGACAGACATATTTTTTTTTGGCTTTGCTTTCTAATACATTAGATTAAAGATACTCATAATTAAAATAAACCTCATATTTTTCATCTGTAAATTTTACAGTCATCCCGATTTGGGACATTGGCCAAGTTGGTCTAACTGTTTCTCTCTACACTAAATTGTGATATGTAGATTCAATAAGAAGAAAAGTAGTAATATGCTTTGAAAGATAAACCACATAAATAATTCACCATTAATCTGTGGTACTCCGGAAAGTATCAGTCAGAAGTCTACTTAAAATTTTTGAGACAGACACACACACACATATATATATATTGCTTTCTAATGCATTACTTTAAAGATATTCAAAATTAAAATGAGCATAATATTAACAATTTTAATTTTTACGGTGTCCCTAATTTGAGACATTAGCTACAATAACTGTTTCTCTCTACATTGAATTGTCACGTGTGGATTCCGTAAGAAGATAAGTAGTAATACGCCATAAAAGATGTTTAATAATTCACATGAAGTACGTGGTATATTGGAAAGTAACCAGATTTATTATTATTTTTTTACTCATTGAAAGATAATGTAGAATTTACAGATGACTTTTTCTCAGTTCGGAGGATGAAATTTCATCAAACTAAAGTAAGCACATTTCTTATTCCTCATGTTCTTTTAATATATTGAATCAGGTTAAATACAGATACCAACTTGTAAAAATATAGGTTAATTTTTTTGGAATAATTTCCGTGTATTAATATAGATTCAATCGATGCTGGATTTAATTAAGTTTCGTGTTTGCTCCATGTCGGTGGCTCACGGGAAAATATTTCATCTTGTGCTGCGTTTGTAGCATTGCCAACATGTAATAGTGAGAAGTTCCAGGCTGTGTATCGTTCCATGTGGTTTAATCGGTAGAACGTCAGTGCGCTATACTGATGGCCCGAGTTCGAGTCCCGGAATGGAATCTTTTTCACTATGTTGGCTTTTGCGCCTCTTAAGCAATTACTTTGAAATTTGATTTTCATTTGAAATATTGTATTCAAGGCAAATGTTTCTCTCTGGAATAATTTTCTTCTATTAATAAGTCAAACTGTTTTTAAGTTACAATTGTCTTTTCTTTTAAATCAATTTGAATGACTTGTTATTTTCAAATGATGTTTTAAACTGATTACGAATATTGGACTATAAAATGAAGAGCTCAGATGATAAAGATAGTTTGTCACAAAAAAAATATGTGTTAATCATATGATTGAAGATAATCAATGGTCCTTTACCATCTCTCAAATTAATATTTGAAAAAAAAAACCTAATAATCACGAAGATCTTAATTGATAAAAAAGGCATTTGATAAGAAACGCAAACAGATGTTACAGATCCTTTTCTCATAATGGTGGTTGTGTTACTTACCACTTTTATCATCCAAGATCTTCAAAGATCGATATCTGTTTAAAACAATACAAAATGTGCGGGAAAATGTTCAATTTTCAAAAATTTTGAATATAAATGTGAATTAAGATCCCTTTTATTTACCCATCATACGTAGTATAGTGTAAATCTTGCAATCGTTTTAAAAATAGATTTTTTTTTGATGGATTTACACGTTTTAGGCACTCGATATTTTGAAAATATATATTGTTAGAAAAAAAAAAAGCTTTTTCCGTTGACTAGTCGAAGGTAAAATGTACCGAATAATTCAAATATGATGTCAAAAATATGTAAGTATTAGATGTGTAAGTGTTGAAAGTTTTAAAGTTTTATACAATTTCTTTATTTGGACGACACCCTAAATAAAATTTAAGCATAAAATTATTTAGTAGGAATTATTACTAATCGAATGGAAGCCGTAATATTTTTATTCGATGATTAGAAACACAGTGATAGCGAATGTTATGTGCTTCTACTACTTTTTTTTTTTTTTTTTTTTTTTTTAACTAGACATGATACTGCTACACTGTAAAAAAAATCCGTAAAAATCCGGTATATTTTCCGTTAAATTTTACGGAATACTTTCATCTTCATTTGAAAACAGTACAATTTCCGTAATTGGATAATTTTTCTGTTCTCGGATCAAAATGAAGAAGGTTTTCCGTAAATTTTACAAAAATATTTCATCATTCTTTCAAAACACTACAATTTCCGTAATAGACGTCTGTGTTGTATAGAGTGGCGCTGTGTTTAGTTGGAATGCGGAATAATGAATTGTTGTAGTGTGAACATATGTTTACGTTTAAGACTTGGTTAGTCACTATTTCTCTTTTCTTTTCTTTTCTTTTTTCCCCCTTTTTTCTTTATTTTAAGTAAATATGAATTAATATCTTTTCATGAAATGAATATCACTTGAATATGAATTGAAAATGAATATGAATTAATATCACTTAAAATTTAATATAATTTATTTTATATTTCGAATTATGCCACGTAGAATGCCGTATAAATTCCAATTTAATTTATTCAGTTGTTTTTTAATTTGTATCAAATGAAAAATTAAACATATCAAGTAACTTATTAAATATTAAATAACTGTTTTCATCTGTTATTCGTTTAATATAGTAATTAAAAAATGATACGATAAATATTATTTCTAATTAAAAAAAACGACTAATTTCTAAAATTATGATAGAAATTTTATTTTTTAAATGCATGGAATTTTGAAAAGGAGTCATAATTGTTCCTATTTTATATGCATGTAATACATTTTTTTTGGAGGGGGGGGGGGGTAATTAAATACTCGTATTCTTACAATAATAATTCTTTTTAAATTGTAATACTAATTAAGTTAAAAATAAAAGAGCAATCTCATTCATTTAGAAATAAATTAATATATCTTATTTGTCTGATAAAGGTAATGTTTATGTATCAAGATATTTTAATTACAAATAGGGAGCGCTAAGTTAACACCACCCCCTTTTTGAATATCACAATTTCAAAAATATCAATATTTAGCTATTAATTATCTCTAATTTTATGTCTTTAGCGTTGACTTACGCCCCCCCCCTCCTCCCCAATTTCAAATTTCAAAAATGCCAATATTTGGCTGTCAATTAGCTGAAATTTTATTTTTAAAACTAACACTGTAGTATTTTTCTTTCTTTCTTTCTTTTTAAATAAAATGTTTTAAAATTGTTTTTAAATTTCTTTTTCAATATTTAAAAAAAATAATCTGATATTTAAATGAATTTTATTAATTTTTTTTAAGTTTCAGATAGTTGAGAAGGAAATGTTACAGTTTATTTTCCATAATGATTTTAAAATAATACTTATTATTATTTAATAAAAAAATTGAAAAACTCTATTTTTAATTTTAATATTTTTTAATGAATTCACTTTAACGGATTCGCACATAAAACTTAAAACATATCTGAAACATAATAACGAAATTAGAGATGTATATGTTACGGCCAAAACCCGGAGCTTGGCCAGTTCGCGAATTGGCCGGCCAGTTCGGGAACTGGCCGAGATTCCTGGCCAAAACCCGAAATATGTGAAATGAACAGCGTACTTCGGGTTTTGGCCGGCCAATTCGCGAACTGGCCGGGAAGCCTTGGCCAATATACGAAGTGGGGATTCAAGGCTACCCGGTAGGTGGCAATGACGTGCACACTTGATAGGAAAGAACGTTCTATACTGTGACGATTATATTCTGATATGTTGGACACTTTCCCGCCTGTTTGATATATTTCGATAAATTGGGTTTATTATGAGCATTATATTCTAATCTGCTGAAGATTTCTGTCCTCTGTGACAAATATCGATGCATCGGATTCATTGTCCAATCCAATAAACAAATTGTTTGAGGTACTCTGTAAATAAACGACAAATTTTACCTAACCAATAAACTATAGAAAAAAGTTGTAGAGCATATTAGTAATATATAACAGTTTCATTACATTTGAAGTAGTGTAACATCATTAAAATAGCCTATAAACGATTTTTTCACATATATCATAATTCTTATCTGAATTCTTTTGGGAGTCCTATAAACGAACTATAATGGCTACTTAATCAATACTCTATATAAATAAATAAAAAAAAAACATATTGCTCACTACATGAGTTAGGAATGTAAATTTTATTATATTTGAAATAGTGTAACATCAATTAAGTGCACTAGAAATGATCTTTCACCATTCACTGCAATGTAACGAAATACTTTTGAGTGTTTCTGTAGACAAACTATAATTGCTACTTATTTCATATCCTTTAGATAACAGTTTGTCGTCCATCTTAATGAAGCATACCTATTTTATTATAATTGAGATAATGTAACAACATTAAAATGCACTGAAAAAAACCATTGATGGTACTGTAATGAAATATTTTTGTGTGTTCCTGGAAATTAACCAAAAATAGTACAACTTCACTAGTAATACCAAAATGTATTTATAAAGCTGAATATTATAACAATTACAAGTCAATCCGAGTCTTTACCCAAGTTAGAGCACGGGCATGCATACGGGCAGATAAATTCAATTCAAAAACACTTTCAACTATGTTAGAAAATGATAAAAAGTAAAAATCGGTTTCTGTATACCAATTTCGCAAATTGGCCGATACTGTATGGCCACTTCGCAAACTGGCCGATTGCATCTGGCCAGTTCGGGTTTTGGCCGGCCAATTCCCGAATTGGCCAGCCAGTTTAAAACATTGTTGGCCAGTTCGCGAATTGGCCGGCCAGTTCGGGAATTGGCCAATTTCGGGTTTTGGCCGTAACATATATACAAATAAATAAATAAAAATAATAGCACAATAAAATTTTTAAAATCTTGCAAAAAAGAAGCAATTATTACTTATAATACATTCTTTCATGCACGTAATATTTTAAAGACTAATTTTTTTCTTTTTATAAAGCATGAAATTAAAAAGCTAAATTTTCAAAATTATGGAAATATTCAGAATTGTACACTCAATTGAAAAATATCTCCAACGAAAATACGTTCCTTGCTTAACACCCTGCCTTTACTTCATAAAAAGCATCTGAAATAAGTAACGACATTTGGAAACGTAACTCGAGTCCCCATGGCATGGTGGATAAGGGCGCTAATCTGGTACACTCCGGTTCCCCAGTTCGATTCAACCCTAGGTAAGTGTTGTTTCATTACTGTTATTTGAATAAATTAGAGGTACGCTACCCTGATAAACGTGTCCGTTGAAATTCGTAAAGGTGTAAGTTTCTCGAAAAGTTGTATAATATATATATTTTTTTTTGGCCTTTGAAACAAAAAATTTTAAATACGGATATACGAAAAAAAAAAAAAAGAAAAAAGAAAAAGAAAAAAAAACGGAAAAATTTTGTGAAAAAACGGAAGATTTTCTTGAATTTACGAAAAAAAATTTCTTCGTTAAAAAACGGAAATAGTACTGGCGTCTGGATTGCCAGTACTATTTCCGTTTTTTAACGGAATTTTTTTTACAGTGTAACATAGATGCGAACCACTGCATTCTTTTTTAACTTAAATAAACGTGTTTAGAAACGGAAATGAGATAAATACCACATAACAGCAACATACATTGAAGAACAATATAATGAAGAACGGTGATCCACATTCTCTGCTGGATATCCTCGTCGCCCGAATCCATCTCGTCCAAAAAGTTTAGCTGCTTTTACCACTGCATTTCTCGAATAATGTTTGCATATAAATTATTGCGAATAGTTCCTTCTATGTTAGAAGTATGTAGGGTTAAATATCTTATTCTATCAATCCAGTGAAAACGTTATCGAAAAGAAAAAACATTTAGGACCATATAGGTGAGTCGAAATCCTCATCGACACTGTAATTTTTTTTTATAGATATTAGTGCTAAAAATGTTATGATGCGTCATCATAGAGTCAGCAATTTTTGCGTGCCGGGGGTGATAATATATGATGGCGCATCATATATTGTCCTTTTATTTTTATTTTTTAATTAACGTTTACTCTTTCTTTCCTTTTATTCAATCAGTTATAACTGGAAATATTAAAAAGTAATCTCATGGCAAAATACATTTTCATGTTTTCTCTTTTCTTTCGGATGTAAGTTATAAAAATATAAACATCAAAATGATTGATTCATTATAATTTTATATGCTTCATTCATCGAACTTAGATTATATATAAAGATTTACGATAATTGAAAATCTTTTTATTTACGTGATTTATATGGGTAATTTCCTTACTTGAGTTTATTAAAAGAAAGCTATCATTTTTATTAACAAGGCGTTTTTATCCATTTATTGCATTATTCTCAGGCAATAAATTTTAACGGAAATGATATGTGTCATTTTTAATATAAATAGATTCTAACATTTTGGAGATGTTATGTAGGGTTGCGTGAAGTAATTTCGCGATTTTGTTTTTTATCAGTTTATTCGCCAATAATTTAAATTCGCTCCCATTGCTTTTCTATGCAACGGATAATTTTGGCGCTTGTTTAAACTCTCATATTGGCTTGGTATTTCCGTGGATGTTGGCACGCGATTCATATGTAAGTGTATCATTCGGCCTGATATTCTAATACTGTAAAGACGTGTTTGTGTAATGGACCACCCCATCAAATTTGTTTTCATGGAAGTTCCAATAAATAACATCGTATAACTTTTGATGTGTTGCAGTCAAATTGAGGATAAGAGCTCATAATATGGGTTTTGTGAAACTTTGCAATGTATTTCACTCGTACAACTGGCCAAAATCAATTCAATTTTAAATGTGTGGGGGTTTTAACTCCTTCACAAATGTGTTAAATTTGTCATGTTTGTCAGTTCAATTTTTCTATTTTTACGGATTTTTTTTCTTTTGCAGTGTATTAATAAAAATAAATCGTTCAGATAATGGAAAATGAAAATTTAGGATATTTGTCAAGGATAACCTCGATTCCATGTTCATAGTACTTTTGATTTGTTCACGAAATCACCTTCATCAAAGAAGAAAAATCCATAAAAATACGGAAATTGTATTAGAAGTGATTTTTATAATGAAATGGATTAAAAGTTGTCACTTAAATATGGATATTATTTAATACAAATTATTTTCATATTTTCAAAAGAATCAGCGTTGCATATAAGTTTTGAGAGATTAAAAAAAAAAAAAAAAAAAAAAAAAAAAAAAAAAAAAAAAAAAAAAAAAAAACATTGTTTTGCAATATATGTTACCGAATTTTATGGAATTTTCTAATCATGGGCGACCGTTGGATTTAGTATAACAGAATAGGGAGATAGCAAGCCGTCTTTTTAAGAAGCTCAGTGAAGAAAGACCAGTTAGTCACATTAGACCAGTTAGTATAAGTTACATTTTGGTCATCGATGTACCCACTGAATAGCCCCCCCCCCCAATTTGCCCTCCATGGGGGAGGGGCACTTTTCTAAATTTTGCGCACACCATTCATGCCATTCTTTGACGGTAATAAATAATTTCGAAATTTCAGTAATGCTTCATATATTTTCTTTCATACGGTATTTTTTTGGATTTTCTTATTGACAGAAGATATTCAATCTTAGATTTGATTTCTGTAACCCTTTAAGACCGGACCGGCACGATCGTGCCGGTTAGGCATTAACTAAAATTCTATCTTCCAGTGTTATCTATTTAATAAATGCCGGAATCGAGTGATTGTGCTGGTTAACAGAAACTATATTATATGAATTTTGTCAACAGATAGTGAATTATCAGTTATAAATTTCAGTTGTATCATTATTTAAAAAAAAAAAAAAAAAAACTCAGAAAGCTGTCCGCTCTTAAAGGGGTAAACCTTATTTAAAAGATAAAATTTTAGTTTTTGAAACTTTAATTTAAAGTTCAAAATTAAAATCGATACATTCGCAGACAGTTTTTTTTTTCTATTACGCAAAAATTGAATAATCACTATTTCTTGAGTAGCAATTTATAAAATTTCATCTTATTATTATTCTTTGTGTTAATGAGGTTTTAAAATAAAAAAATTGTCACATATTTTATAAATTTACGACATAAATTAAATAATTAAAGCTATTTTCGTAAAGTATAATGACATATTTTCAAATGCACACGTGCTTCTAATATAAATTATCTTGATGTAAAAAAAAAATCATGTGAAATATTTTCTTTCGTTACAAATACATACACTGAATACATTTTATGTGAACAGAATATCAAATATAACTTAGAGATTGAACAGAAAAAGTTCACATGATCTTGTCAAATTTCTATAATGTGAAAAATATGAGAAATGGATGATGTAGCGTTTTCCTTTGTGTAAGGAAAAGCTACTAAATCAGCTTTAAAACATATATTTTAAAAGTGATAGATCAGGTCATGTTTAAGATTTCGTCAAAAGTTTCTCTTGTTAATTTTTTCTTTCTAAATTTTGTAAATGAATAAATGTATAACAAGAAAAATCACAAAGGAATAATTAAAGCACAATATAGTAGCAGTATTTTATTAACGGGCTGTATATGCAAATGACCTTTGGAGGCTGATAGTAATGTTAACAAGTGTCTCTCATTTTTTTCCGTTCTTCTAATTTTCAGGGCATTTTACTAGTTTTGAAAGATTGAAATGATGATACATTGATTGAAATTAGGATTATCAGCTGTATTTTCAGATATAGATCTTAAATAAAGATTGTCCACTAAAATGAGAACACATTTTGGTCATCTAAGGACAGACACTTTAGAAAGGTCAAAAGTTGAGATCGAAAATTGTAAGCTTATTATTTGAAACCTATTACGCCATTTCTACAAAACTTTAGAGGAATATTATAACAATAATGCTATTTTGATTTGGAGTTCTTAAATATTAAATATATTAATCTTGTCTTTAGTTTTGAAAAATCGAAATGATGATAATGTGACAGAAATTAGAATTAATTACAGTACCATCCGATAAAGCCATGAACTAAAGATTGTCCTCGAAAAATGAAAAAAAAAAAACCTTTTGATAATCATACACTGAAAGAAAAAATATACTGCCTTCATCTAGAACGAATAGTTATCATTTACTAAATCTCTTAATTAGAAATGTAGATTTCCGAGTTATGCGAATAAGGTAAAGAAATAAACTGGATAGCCGAAATGATCGAGAATTTCTAGTCTAGCTTTTTTTTTTTGGTGCTGAAACGATACATTATATTATGAATCGTTTGAATTGTGAGAAATAATCACTTGATTTCTAGAATTAATTCATAAACTAGAATTATAGTTTCTAGAACTCACTTCTTGTGTACGCTATTATTTGCAGAGATTTTCAAATAAGTTTGATTATGATAATATAGCCCTTGAATTTTAATAGGGATAACTAGAACTCTCTAGCAAAGGGAACTAGAATTTATAAGGATCACGTGGAACTATTTTTTCTAGACGCACAATTTATTTTCTAGAAGCCAGGGACAGAAACCTTTCAGTGTAGTTTAAGAGAATAGGCATTTTAGAAATGTCAAAAGTTACCGAAAGTTACAGTTTATTGTATTAAAACTATCCCATTACTTCTACAAAACTACTATTTTGAAGGGGGAATTTTCCTTTAGTTTTAAGTCATAAATAGACGCATATTTAGAACACTCCGCACAGGATAATATTTACACAACTGAGTCGTATAAGGTACAGCAGAACCTCGGTTATCCGAAATAATTGGGACCGACACTCTTTCGGAAAATCGAAATTTTCGGATAATCGAGAATGCTTCAATTTTAAGATTAAGGAGAAATATATGCACTATTTCTTATAATGGTAACAAGTTCTTAATAAAAATAAAGCAATACCAAAATAGAAACAAGAATAAATTACCAAAATTTTTATTTTGAAATTAAGTACCTTTTACATATCACAAGAGTTTAAAAAAATGTTTTGTTTGTCTCCGTTTTGATCGCCTTTGCTTTGAAGCAAACGGAGGTTTTTTTTTTTTTTGTTTTTTTTTTAATTATTAGTTCACCAGTATCACAATCTTTCTGCAGCTCCAGCAATGCCAAACCTTTTGAAAAACATTCAAAAGCTTCAGAATTGCTATTTTGTTCGTTTTCTTCGTTCAGCTCAGCAGCTTACGGGAGCTCAAGTTAAATTCGAAGGAACTGTAAGAAAGGGGATAGAAAATATTTATATGTACTCGTAGTTCGGAAAGGACCGCTTGCACACAAGCAATATGGAAGTTAAAAAAAAAAAAAGCTTTCAAAATGGATTTTGCACACAAGAAATGTAATAGTAAAAAAAAAAAAAAAAGTTTTAAAAAGGGATTTCGGTTAATCGAGAGTTTTGGTTATAAGAGTTTCGGATAAAAGAGGTTCTACTGTAATTCTTTTTAGTACTGAGACAGACAATACCTAATAGATTAAATAAAACTATCTAATATCCAAAACAAATCGAGGCCCCACCAGTGGCCGAGAGGTTCTGCTCTCGAAGCTGGTAGACGGGAGGTGCTGGGTTCGATCCCAATCGCGCCCGTCGGCCTAATCGTTCGGAGTTTTCGTGGTTTTCTTCGAGCCGTGGATCTTCCATGCGTTAATACGGATTAGGTTCCCTTAGAAAGACCCCCACGGAGGGCACTCCCCCCGGGCCTATATCCCTCGTGTAGATAATTGGCCGTCAAAAATCAACCCAACGCAAAACAAATCGTATTAATTCCTTAATAAAGTTTGAACTTAAGAAGCATTTAAAAACGTAAGCAAGCATATATTTAGGAAAATAACTGAAAAGACAAATTTTGCTCATTTCATGTCAATTTATTTACAATGCAAGACGGTAAAATATTTCAAGAAATTAGGCCATCCATTTTCGAGAAATTGCTCGCGCAAGGTGTAAAATAGCTGTTTTTATTAAAAGGACTTCAAAGATGAGTACTTACTGTTCTATGCATGGCAACAACTGAAGTTCTTTTTTTATGCATTTTTTGTTCTCAAGCGAAAAGTTGAATGCTGTTTTACATAAAGTGTTACAAATTATCTAAATTGTAAATAGAATAAATAAACAAGTCTTACAACAGCCGTAAAATTTTTTTTTTTAGTGTTTAATTTTAAACTTAATACATCAGATATGTATGCAGCTTTAATGCACATTAAACAAATTGGTCTTACTCCTTCTAAATGCTTTATGTTGGAAAGAAAGGTAATTTATAGCGTAATTTTAAATTTTGTTTGCCAAATGTAATTGAATGGATATAAAGTAATTATATCAATGCTGAAATCAAAGTTAAAAAACCGTCCAGAAGCTTTAATATATTTCTGACGCTCAATCGATGTTCGAATTAGGAATGGGATTATTTTACATAATAGGACAAATAATTCTATTACTGTATTGGAATCTGTTACTGCATGAACACTCTGCTCGAAATTATTTATTAATAAAACAGCATCTGATAGACAACTGTCTGCATCGCCACCGACTATTGTGTCCGTAAATTTAATTTAAATGTCAACTTTGACAATATTTTGAAATATCCTTTTCCATTATCGGAAAATTCAGAAATCTATTTGATTTCAAAATATCTGAATAAGAGAGCAATGCAATTTGTATGCATTTACTCACAAAAATGAGTTCACAAATGTGTAAGAAAGTAGGCAGTTTAGATTAGAAAAACAGCCTTAAATAAAACAGATCGTGGCAGACCATAATATTCAAGCAAATATGATTGCTTATAGAAAAATGTAAACTACATTGCTTGTTAAACTTAAAATTATACTATGTTAAACTTAAAATTACACTATGTGCAAATTACTTAAAAGATGACAAAATATTTAAAAAGGTGCTAACTTACTCTAATATTTCTTAGTACTTTCAACTATATACATAGCCTTCGTCAGTGAATGCAAAAATGTATTCTCTGACGAAGGCTATGTATATAGTTGATAGTAATAAGAAGTATTAAAGTAATTTAACACCTTATTAAATATTTTGTCATCTTTTAAGTAATTTGCACATAGTGTAATTTTAACTTTTTAAAAGATGAATTTAGCATTCTATTTATTTATTTGCTGATGCTTATTTACATTGCATATTTTTGCAAAAAAAGTCTGAAGACGATGCCTGAAAACGATCCCGAGTCAAAATTTCCTAAAGTCAATGATTTGCGTGATTCACAACAATTTACATCCTATAGAGAAAAGGAATGAATTCTTCCTGCTTATTTGTATATCCCAGCTGAGAAACAAAGCTACGCTCGGTTAAAATCAGAAGCGTTCTATGAACTCTGTTTGATTGAATCATGTACCTCGGCTCCTAAAGGAAAGTTCTAGAAAATTCCTTCAGATGGTACAATCCAATTTTTTCTCCAAAATTTGGCGGAATATCGCAAACTTGGGGACATTTTTTCATTCGGCACCAAGCTTGTGTTTTGGCGTTGGTAATCATAAATTCGATTAACCCGCAAAAATTTCGCCAATGTTGCCAATACTTTGCCAAATATCGCAAAATTTGGCGAAATGTTGTCAACTTTGCGACTTCGTTTCCTGCCAACTGTACAACAACTTAATAACTGATTCAACAATTTTTCCCATTGAAATGCATTGGTGCGTAGCGTCAACGAAATGATCCACTAATCAAATTTTCTGGAACCCGTGACCTAGCCCAACGGTCATCTCGTACCCCAAAACGGTAGGATACAAAATTTAACGAAAATTATTAGAGACGTATTATAGATAAAATTTACATACACACACATAAAAACAAAGACGATTTGCTCGTATTATAACATATGATTAATAATAATGAAAAAGTTCCACGTGTTTCAAGAAAAATTACAATGACTTCGACAATTTTTTATTATAAATCTGAAACCTTAAAATATTTGTTTGCTCTTCGAATAATCAGACTCATTTAATTTAAAAGACAAATGACATGCTTTGGAATATCTTTTTTGCAACTCGCATCTAAAGTTTTCAGAGAACTGTATTTTTGTGTGCACTCTTTTCTGGATAAAATAATGAAATGAATATTTGATTCGGAAATATTCAATTTTGCATTCGTTCAATTAGGGTTCGTATACCTGTTTCAAAGTCGACATTGATATCTTTGTTGGAGTTCACTTTTATAATCGAAACTTAGAGCAGCATTGGCGTAAGTTTTCACCGGTGTTTTAAAAGATTGATTGAGAGAGGCGTTCTTTGTTTTGCTCTAAAGCGGTGTCATGCTGATGTTCGCTTTCATATTAAGAGGGTAATAAAGAACTGGAATAAGCTTTCGCGCGTGTTGTTTGACTAGTAGAGGTGATGTTTTTGACGTTGCATGCGCGTAAATAGTTTTGTACATTTATTTTTCTTTTGTACCTTGCTTTTTGTTTATACTTCTGCGTATTTTTTTTTCCTTTAGTATTTATTTATTTATTTATTTTTACTTTTTGTAAGTTGAAATTATTTGAATGTGTGTCAAAGTAAATTTGTGATTACACTTCACTGTAAAAGGTTTGCAAAAGCATTTTTCCATATGTTTCGAGCAACTATAATATTTTAAAACTACTTTTATCAAAAAAATAATTTAACAGAATAAATTGTCAATTTTTGAATTATTTTTAAACAAAAAGTCTTAAAAAGTCACACTTTTATTGTGAATTTAATAGTGCTCCTACTTCACATTCTATGAAAAAAATATATATAATTTTTTCCTTTTTTAACACGTTATCGGAGATTTTATCGAAGCCTTTTAATCTAAACTTCGATTCTTTTACGTGTGTTCAATTAAAAAACAATTTAATTACAATGCTCTACTTAAAAAAATTTAACAACATCGTAAACATTTTACAAAACCATAACAATTATAACATAATAAAATTTTAATTAAATAAAAAGTTTGAAAAAAAAAAACATTTAAAAATGTTGTTTGCTATAGAGAACAGGTAATACATGTTTCTAATAATAGCTGTACTGATTGGTAAAGCTGGATTACTCAATTTTTCCTGAAATGTACTTAAGATTTTTTTAGCTTAAAAAATCTCAAGAAGAGCTTTTGTAACAAATTTATATATTTTTGAGTTACTGAGTCTCCTTAAGATAAGCTATTGCATTATTGAACATTCACTTGTATTTAATAAATTAATTTTGTTTCGGCATAGCACAGTGTAACAGTGCGTTAGCACAGTCCGATTAAAACACCCATTGGGCCACATATATAGTGAATGGTGGAAATGATATTTTTATTGTAAAGAGGGACATCACGGCAGATTACGGAAAAGGAACAGTGTAATCTGAAAAATGTACGGCACCCTCGGAAAATGGTACAGTACAAAATGCGCCACCTAGACAAATTTCTTGAATAAGTTACAAACTTATTAAGTTTTTGTAATCCTTTACCAAGATACCCAGAAATGAGATAACCCTAGATATTATAGAAAAGTGATTTTTTTCATATCTGTATCTGAACTCAACCATTTAATAAATAAAACGGAACAATATTAATGTGGTATTTATTCGCATATAAGCGCATTCTGTTACTAAACGGGAAAGAAAACACTTTATATCATGTATATAATGCAAACCATTCTATTTTAAAGTCAGAAAACATGGGGAATTAGTTATTAAGAAATATATTTATAAAGCAACGTTAAATTCAATCGGTCCATTTTACAAAAAATAACTATCAAACCGATTATTAAAACATCGTTAAATAGTGTTTTGACTTAATAAAGATCTGTCGTTACTTTTTCACTTTTATACTTATGTTGACATTTTTTATTTGGATTTTTAAACTATCAATTGAGAGTCATCGAAAAGGTTTGATTAAAATTGGCATTATTTATATTCGTTTATAAATTTTTAGAGTTTTATTTCCAATTTTAGTAACATGTTACTTGAATTTGTTTTCTCGAACAGTATTGTTTATTAAGAGACACATTTGCAAAGCACATTAAATTAAACGAAACACTGAGAGTTCAAACATGCTATTTAAACTCAATTTAGAAAATTTGGTTAAAATAAACAATAAAAAAAGCAGTGCCATTGTAATCTTCATGATGTTCGTAAATTATGTAAATTACCCTAATTTTCTACTATTTCTTAAAGTTTCCATTTAGACTCAGTGTTCATAGCCGTAAAATTTTAAAATCTGAAGATTAACTTTATGTTTCTTTTTTCTCAATTGATGTATTGAATTACGGTTGATATATATAATCAAATATTAGATAATAATTAAAAGAAACGAATAAAAGTGTTTCTTATACGTTAATATTAATTAAAATATTTTAATTGAAGTAAATATGAACTACTAATTTCCTGTTCCTGTTCGTGTAAACCTGAAAGACTATAAATGTCAGAAATGAAAATTTTACGAAATTGAGGACATTAATTCCAAAATTCGCCTCATAAAAAAAATTGTGTCTTCTGTATTGACCTAGTCTGTTAGTAAACTCGCACCAGAAGCACACTACAATCTTCGACAAAACTAGTTTTATCGTGTATTTATGGCACTATAAATTCTTTGTTTAATTTCAGAACTCGCTTTATATACCAGAGATTTGGCAACAAAATTTGGTTTACTTAAATTTTCTTTGATGGAAAGCGAATTTTGAAACGTTCGTCCTCAAGTTAGGAAAACAGGGAAATTTATTTGGGCAATTTAAATTTTCTTGAATGCTTGAAAATTATTTTACGAATGTTGTGACGTACCCTTTGGGGCTGCCATGATAAGGACAATTACCAGCGGAGCGGATAGATTTTAATGCAAAAATAAGCTCAATTTCATAAATAAAAATTGAGAAGAAGAATAGCGTTTCTCAATACTTACTAAAGTTACCGGGACTCCCATAAATGACCGATGATTTTAAAATTCTGTATCTTGCAAACGGTGACAGATATTAAAAAATTCTTGCTGGAGGGTTATGTATGATGTCAGGAGTTTTTTTTACTGTTATTCTTCATTTTAATTAGAATTTCAAACAGTATATGGCACAGAGAGCAATAGGTGCTCTGTCGAAACCCGATTTTTGGTACTTTGGGATCCATTCAAATACATTTTAATCTCCTTTTTTTCGCATGGAAGAAGAGAGAGGCCGAAAAATCGAGCCTGGATTTAGCGGTTATTGCTTGCAGCGCCATCTTTCGATGCTATTTGTAACTAAAACTGAGAATAGCAGCATAGAAACTCCTGACATCTTACATAACACTCCTGCAAGAATTTTAATTAATATCAGTCACCGTTTGCAAGTTACTGAATTTTAAAATCATGGGTTATTTTTCGGACACCCGGTAACTCCGCTCCGAATGATCTCACCGTACATTCTACAGGAAACTAAGAAATCCACTTTAGCAGATAATACCACTATGAAGGGAAACCCGTGGATTCCGACGGCACTTTATTCATATAGAAAGCTCAACCTTTTTGCAAATTGGGGAAAACTCTCAGCCAAAGTCACTATTCAATGTGTATATCAGATGCTCCAATTGAAGTTAACATATGCGTTGAAAGTAACAAAAGAACTCGCAACTTCCAAGGCTTTCCAAATCTACTGAATCTCCTACTACCGCACTATGTATAGCTACTACACAAACACAATTCAAATTCGCATATTATGGTACACTTATGTTACCTTGACAACTTATCGATTAAAACTCCATTATGTAGTACTGTTAAATAAATCATAATTTTTTAATTAAAACTGTAACGCCATTGTATCTTATCTTTTGGATATACATTAGATTCATATTACTTAATCATTAGATTCATATTAGAAGCAATTATGAATTTTCCACAATAGGTTTCTTTTTTATTTATTAAATAAAAAAGTTTGTTTCGATTTCGCCCTTTTTTTATGTTCAAAACGTTGAGCCATGAAAATCAAATTTCCTTTTCACTTATCTTTGTCACGACTGTCTCTTTTTTCTAAATTCCCTAGTTGCTTCTCTGTCAACTAAAATTTTCTTTTCTTTCCATAGTTATTTTTCGGATTTTTTTTAAACTGTGTATTGGATAGTTTATTCCTCTCTTTTTGTAGAATGAAAATTGAAAAAGTAATTCTTTTTAGATACTTATTAAATACTGCTGAAAATCTTATTGGATGTGGAAATAAAGATCAATATTGACTAACTGTTTTTATATTATGAATAAAATTCCAAGAAAACTAAAGTGTAAAAATCTGTTCCTGGTAAATCTTTTTTCAGATATTTACTATCATACGTATAAAATGATTTTTTTTTTAAATTGATCCAGACACTTGCGGTTAGTTTTCGATTGCGGTTAGTTAAAATATTTTTATATAGAATTGTGTGAAAAGAAATTTTTTTTCAATGACGGTTGGATTGGGGAGGAGGGGGTGACTGTTCACGGGGAAATGTTTGGGAGAACACCCTCGGTGCTAAAGGAATAAAAAAGCAGAAATATTGCATTAATATTTTTATAGTTTTATTATTATCTATCATTCTCAGGGGATAAAAAACACATCGCTAAAGGCAATTAAAGCATTCTAGTTTGATTTAAAAAGAAGGCTTTACAGCCAGTATTTGAAGTGTTTATATTATAAAAAGATATGATTTATTATTTAAATACGTTTTAGTTAAAATAAAAACAAACCAAGATAAAAAAAAAAACCTATTTATTTATTTATGATTTTGAAAGGAACTTTGTAACATACGAAAGAACACCTGGTTTACTCTAAAATTTAATTCTGAATTTAAGTTTCTATGCCTAAAATTACTAAAAGAAAATCCTTGAAAAATAGGTTAAAAACGAACTAAAAATATATTATACTTTTTATTAACATTCAACATTTAAAGTGAACCCTAAATATAAAATTTAAAACTTAAGCTATTTTAGGATAAGTAGAACTGAAAATTTTAGAAATATCATGTTTTCTATTAAAACTTTTGTTAATATGAAAGTAACGTTATTGTCTTTCAAAGTTTATATAAATTAAAAACGGCAAGAAAAATTTATATAATCGAATAATTTCGTTTAAATTCATTTTATGCATACTTTTAATAATTTAAAAATTAATTTTAAACTCACAGATTATGTAGAATGTCCTATGCAAACATTACAAACAGTTAGTTATTTTCCCTAACTTAATTATCATTCTATAAATTTCCTATACATGAGCTCGTTTATAGCGATTTTATCATATTTTCAATTCAGCTATATGTTTTCGTACATGAAAGTTAGCATCTGTGCATCTGTAGACGTTCTTTCTATTACAGAAATAGAGTAAAACTGTAAAACTTATAAAATTTAAATAAAAAATTATGCGCATAAAACTTAATGAACACTTTTTGTCGAAAGTTATGATGTCATCTGGTATCGATATACCAGAAGCTCACAATGTAAAGATTTTCAGGAAAGTGAAAGCGCGATATTCCAAGAGGAAAGTTTAATATTATTTAAAATGCCACACTGCAAATAGAGGCGTCTTAAATTTAGACACATATGTGACTGAAAAAGAATTTCAGACACTTAAATGTCTTAATCTTTTAATTCAGACATAATAGATGTCTCAATTTAAGGCATATAAGCGTCTTACTATGGTTGTGGTGTAAAGGAACTGAGAATAATGTCTAAAAAATCTTTTAACGTCTTATTTTAAGATACTTTGCTGCTGTCGTTCCGTATTAGCCCATTAGCCACCAGGGGGCACTCTCAGTTACGCATGCGCTTCAGATTTCTTTATTCGAACTTGATATTCGTTTGGAAATGAAACAGAACGTTTTTTGTACCTTTTGCGTACGCGTAGTTTTTAATTAATAATTCATTTTGAATTGATTCATCTTTTGTGGAATGTGAAGCTCTGTGAGTTAATTCGCATCGACTTAGTGTTACTTCGAATTAATTTATATGAATAATATAGTGTTATACGTCTAAGTTTCGTCAAAGTTGATAAACAGAAACTTTCGTCTGGCGGATTATGTTTTGAGGATGAAACAAATTCATTCTTTTAATATAATTAGCCGGATAAATAAAGATATTTTCGTTTAAAAAGATGTAAGCATTTCTCCCCCAAGCACTAATGACCTAGTGTCTAACTGAAAACGGCCCCTGGGCGGATATACTTTAGGATAATTTGCATTTTTTCCAGGTAAGTGGAACTTTCATCATGTATTGCAAACTCTCCATGAATGTTTTCCTTTTAAATTGAGATCTCACACAAGTCTCTAGCTATATTCGTTCCTGAGTTATGCCAAAATTTGTTTAAAGTATTCTGTCTGTTAGCTTTCCGTGTTAAAATTTTATCTTGTGCTAGTAATTAGATTTATACTCTTCAAAACATCTGCAATCATGTTCCGATGTTACTTTCTAACCAATGTTATCCTTAAAATCAGTTTCATTGAGTCTACAGAGTGTTTTAGCTGTTATTGAATTTATTGACTATGGTTCATAACTCTTTAACTACCATCAAAACTACCTTAAATATACGAACTAAAAGATTTTATTAAAACACCATTAAAACTTAAATGCGCTAAGCCTTTCGAAAAATTTGAGTCTTTCTTCGTCAGGTGCAAAGAAGACGCTTCTACTATGAAAGCAGCAGAACGTCTCAAATGAGAAATAAGAGAAAATGAACAAGCTGAAGAAACAGCCAATAGGAAAGTATAAATCAACAGCCAATAGGACAGCAGAAGACAGAAGCCAATCACACAAGGGTATAATCAAAACAAAAGAACACAGAGTAGGAAAGGAATAAGGAAGAAAAAAAAATGAAAATAAATTATAATAAAATAAAAACACACACATATATTAAAATATGGGAACACACGAAATTTAAAAATAAATAAATAAATAAGATACAAAAAACAGACTAATATTAATTAATAAAAAAATAAATTATATGCTAGTATTGAAAAGGTTTTTCCAAGCTGAAGAGAGCATTGTGGAATCAGAACATCTGATTCAGAAGAGAGCATATGATTTAAGCGCATTTAAGTTTTGATGGTGTTTTAAGAAGTTCTAATAGTTTGTATTAATTCACACCAGTTTCAACTTATCTTCTTTACCTTAAATGTTTCTTTGGAGTAATAACCACACTGGAGTACCTTTTCAAAGCCTCTATTTATGTAAGCAATATTTTTAAAAGCATTGAATGAGACAGCATTTGTTATGTTTACTTCGATTTCAATCGGTTTTTATATTTTTCAAAATTTTATTATGCGATATGTACTGGTATTTTCATGTCTTTATAGTAACCATCCCTATTTAATAACAGTTTTTAATTATTATGTTATGTATGCTTTCCCTATATAATAAGATTTATCTCGCCTCATGTTTTGTATATATGATGAGTTAATTATAAGTGTTTAAAAGAATACAGTTTGAGCATCCCATTCAACGCCGTTATTCAACAATATCATTTTCTGACTATGGTAATCAAAACCGCACGATGAATCATCTGACTTCATCTGACAGGAAGGAGAAAAAAAAATATAATGTCAATAAAAATCAAATGATTTGAAGAACGATTACGTTTTATCTCTTAGCCGTTTTATTTGTCTTTAATGACTATGTGTAGATTTAAGACAAAGTTTTGAAACTAGAAGTATTTTTTTCTGTATGTTATTAAAATATAATATTTATTTATTTATTGATATTTAAATAGCTCGTGATTATCATCTGTTCTATATTTAAAAAAATTGCCCATGTGGCAATATAAATTTTAAAGCATCCGCTGCCAGTCACGCGCTAGTGCATGGAATTCTCAATCATTTAACACAATGGGCGGAGTTATTGCCAGCGAACGTGTTAATGAAAATTTAATTTTTAAGGGGACACAGGACGTTTAAAAACTTTCAAAAATCAGCTTCCGGTTTTAGTTTTATTCTGAATGTCTAAAATTTCTCAACAATATGAAAAAAGGCCATTTGAAAATCTGTATTATTTTTTGAGTTATAATCATTTATAGACGGTGAATACAATTGAATATCCGTAGATATCGAAACTTTGAAAAGCGTTTTCTCAGATAAGTAAATTGGAAGTTTGTGCGCACTGTTACTTTCAAACTATGTAAGCTACAGCTTAAAAAATAAACAAATATGTGTTTCTCTGGAGTCTACATGTTAAAACCAAAAATAAAAAATCACATATTTTGGTTATTTATTAGTTTGCACTTGAAAAACTCGAAAATTTTGATATATTTTTTTTAATTTTGTGCTAAAATTAAATTTTAAAGAAAACTTCGCGTGTATATTTTAGATTTACGTTAGAAGTAGGTGTATTATGATTCTATTTTGTTCAAAATTGTTTTCTGTATGCATAATTTAGAATTTTATCATGCGCGCAGCACTCAAAGATTTTAATTCTCGCTTTAGTGATATGAAGGTTTTAAATTTTAAATTTAAATATTAATTTTCTGTATACAGCATTTATTTTTCTAGGTTATATAGTTAAGAATATATACACTGGTTTCCAAAAATTAAGGAAAAATCACAAAAAGAGCGATAACTCGTTCAAAAAGAAACCTATTCGTTTGAACTTTGGGTATGTTGTTGACTAAACAATGCTGAATAAAATTACAAAATGCAAATTAGTGGTGCTGCACTCTGACTGCGTCATCTGTGAGGAGCATAAAAATGCATGCTAGAGAGTATGGCTGCAGGTATCGCGGTGATTATGAGGTAAGAAAACTGAGATAGCCAATTCATTAATACGACCTCGAGTTATTATTTGCCCGCATAACTTCGATATAGAGCTGTTGGAAAACTGGAGGCAGGTCAAAGTCAGACAGAATTGGCCAGATTGCTAAATATGAGTCCTTCTGTTGTTCATAGGCTTTGATAATAATTTCAAACCACTGGTTCGGCCTCCAGAAGACTCAGTCAAGGACGGGCAAGAGTTACGATAAGCACCAATGACCGATATTTGCAGTTATGTGTACGAAGCAATAGAACAGCAACCCCCTATCATCTTAGAGCCTTCCTTGCTGCAGCCACTGGAAAGTTTGCATGAACATCTACCGAGCGCAGAAGGCTTCATGAAGGTCGGGTTTAGTTGAGGTGACCTCCATTTGTGTGCCGCTCGCATCACGTCACCGGAGGGAACGTTTAAGGTGGGCACGTCAACATGTCCACTCGACGGCTGATCAATGCAGGAGTGTTCTCTTCACGGATGAGTCTCAGTTTAGCCTCCAAAACGATAGTAGGCGTTGTTTGATTTGGATAGAGCAGGGAATACGCTATCATCCATCAAACATTCATGAAAGACATTTATACGGAGGAGGCATTGTCTGTCTTTGGCTGGACGTACAGACCTCCATATCTTTCCACGTGGAACTGTGAATGCTCAGGTGTATAGAGATGACATTATTGATGCTTATTTTCGCCCTTATTCCGGCGCAATAGGTAATGATTGCCTGTTACAGGAAGACAACTCTAGATCACAGAGGGCTCGCATCGTGAAAATTATCTTCAGAACCAAACAATTCAGCAAATGGAATGGTCAGCTTGATCACCGGACTTGAATCCCAACGGACATGTTTGGGATGGTTTAGGAAGATGTGTTGCAGCTCTCAACCGCCTCCTCAAACCCTTGCCATGCTTACAACTGCTTTACGACATAAATGACTCGCACTTCCCAGTGAACTTATCGATCGCATAATTGACAGCATCACACATCGCTGTATGTGCTGTTATTCTTCTAGGGGTGATCATACTCCATGTTAAAGGTACTTTTCCTATGTCAAACTGACACATTTATTTTGTTTATTTTATAATTGTGTTAATTTCTGAAACACTGCAATCGTCTAGTAATTTCTTTTAAT
Source organism: Maratus speciosus (assembly GCA_963932465.1). NCBI lineage: Eukaryota > Metazoa > Arthropoda > Arachnida > Araneae > Salticidae > Maratus > Maratus speciosus. The sequence goes on along the minus strand of OZ010791.1, from coordinate 221,012,725 downwards.
GTTAATTTATACCTTACTATGTGCTGTATATTGTGACTCAGTTTTATTGAAATCTACATGCAACATTTTGAGTAATTGCTATTTTTGTTGTTTTTCCTTAATTTTTGGTAATCAGCGCACTTTAGGCGGAAAAGAAAAAAAAATCTTAATTGCTTATTATTTGCGTTTTGGTACTTTGAAAAAGGTTATTGTTTTTATCGTTTCGGAGATACTCAAAGATCGTGCTCCCTATGATATGAATTTTCTTTTTTTGTGTGTTATGTGGAGATGTGTGTGTGTGGGGGGGGGGGGGATGTTCATGCAATTTTCATAAAGCAAATTTTTCGCAATGCTATGCAGTTTTCGTATGTTTTTTTATCACTTTCCACATTGCACTAATTATGATGAATATTTTCCACATATTTTTCATTTTCATGCAATTTTCGTAAAGCAATTTTTTGCAATGCTGTGCAATTTTCGTTTTTTTAAACACTTTCAACATTGCACTGATTATGATGAATATTTTGAACTTTTAGCGTAGGGCGACATGATTAAAAAATATATATTTGTCGAGACACTATAAAGTTCTCAACAGTGGCCACTCTGGGACTGCGGAATTTTGTTCGATAATTGAAGGTGTCTGCTTTTGTGAGGTAAATATAAACGAATATGCCTATTTTCGATTAAAGAAGGTAGTCGCTAAATAAAAGTGTCTGATATTAGGGAATGACCATTAACCTCCATAACCGACACCTCTATTTAGTGAACTATAATTCAGGGTTGGACTTTTTGCTGAAGGAGGACTTGATTAAAGCATGGGCAAACTAGGTAGTGTCCCCTCCCCTCCTCCTATACTTTTAGGGGCCCCAAATTAGATATGCAGTTTTTGTAAAGCTTATACTTTAAATTTGTTTCGACATTGTACTGATTATAATCAATATTTTAACTTTTAAAGTAGAATAAGATTTAAAACTAAATAAGTTAAAAAAAATATAAATTCAGTAAAAGCTCTCAAAAACGGACACCTCGGCAAAGAATGGCGTACAATTTCCCCAGGAGCCCCCTATTGAGAGGTTTTATCGTATTTAGATAAATATTTTTTTGTTTTTAATCTTATTCTACTATAGAAGTTCAAAATATTGATTATAATCAGTATAATGTCGAAAAAGATTTAAATTATCAGCTTTACAAAAACCCTTACCAACTTTGAGAGCCCCTAAAATCAGGCCGCATGGGGGTTGAGGAAGGAAGGACTATGGCCAAATATTTTTCAAGGATTCATTATGGTCAATCATGGTTGCGTATCATGCTTGCAAAAAGAAATGGCTACGACTCTGACGTTTGAAGCGTCTGAAATTTAGACTCAAGAAATGTCTGAAAAAATTAAGACATTTTAAAATGTCTGAAAATCGAACACTCCGTTTCAGACATTTCAATTTACAGTGCATTTATATTTAAAACGCCATACTACTCTATCTGGCAAATAAATTAGTAACTTTGGATCTATATTTTATTTAACATAGTTTTCTATTAAAAGAACATCATACATACTACATTCTATATAGAGTGTGTTGTATTATTCATCCAACAAACTCAGAGGATTGTTCGTGAGCATCATGAGGAGCAAAATTAGTAGCAGAACATGGGATCTGAAACCGCGTCGATGCAAATCGCTAAAATACGTATTCAGCTTGTGATTCCAGCGGAGAGGATATGCGGATGTTATTAGATTGCTGAGTGCTTTCTTGCAATCGCTCACTAATTGCAACGCAACAAGATTTGCCCAAGGCACTCGCTGTGATAGGAGCATGTGCTGTGGTTCACGTAAGCGGACTCGTTGCTGGCCTCCACGTTCATCGGATTTCAATCTCTTGGACTTTTTACTTTGGGGTTACCTAAAATAACCCGTTTATGGGACGCGTATGACTACATCGGAGGATCTCATGGCGCGGATCGTAGTCGTTGTGACACGCATGAATATCTTTATTTTCGAGCGCGTCTTGATACCTTTTTACGCACTGTGGAGTGACGTCCAGAGCTCCCACTTTGTACCACACCTCTAAAAATTTCGTTCTGTGTTGTAAATTGAAGTGAAATAAATCTTTTTGTCTTATTATTGTTCTTTTTTTTTGTTTTTGTGTGACGTCAAAACCTGAATACAATATGTATTTTCGCGATTTTCACCTACTAAACATGGTTTGCGACCCCATGTTTCATTGCAATTTCAGTTTGTCTGCGTATTGCAAATATGCCCTAAACGCTCACTATAGTTGTATAGGCAAAGCTGTATCCGCCATGCAATCTGTTTCAGAAAATGCCCATCACAGTTTCATTTATTGTTTTAGACCCACAATAGCTTCGCGTAGAAAAGACTAGTTTCATTTACAAACTTTCCAAATCGCAGTTGGTGAGAACGCTTTCCTTTGATGTCATGGTTCATGTTACAATGGTACCAGTAAAAGTTAAACAGCGAAAGATTGTCGTACCGTCTGTTTCATTTCTATTGAAAGAAATACGCTTTAGATACGCTGACGCCACCCGGTGGCGTAGTCAATAAACTAAGGCTGCTGCCACGCTGAGGGTCCGGGTTCGAATCTGTGGGCAAGACACGGATATGATTGCGATTGTGTTTTCAAAAGTTATATATATATATATATATATATATATATATATGTGTGTGTGTGAAAATAAGGATCATTCGAGGCGAAAGTCGCTGTAGGCCTAAAAGCAATCTCCACTACGTTGGACTTCAGATGCCAAATGAATACCCAGTGATATCCGTCCTTGAATTACATTTCATCTACGCCATAGGCGAATTTCGCATAACTACACCCATAATTGATATGCACTTTTGTTTTCATTCTATTTTTATTAATTGTTATCGTATGCAGGGGAGGTAGGGGAGGTATGATACACTTTTTTTTTACTAATTTTTTATAACTCTTAGAAAGCTATTTTTAAACAAATTTTTCGTGTTTTCTTATAAAGTGACCTTATATTCATTTACTAAAAATATTGAGAATTTAAAAAATAGTCATTCAAAAAATATATACCAATTATTTTGAATGGTTACTGTTGTATCAAATCTCCCCATTGCTGGGGAGGATTTATACACTAGCAAGGGAGATTTGATACATTCTTATATAAATTGAAAAAAAAAATGCAGACAATTCAATTTATGTGTCATACAATTTTTTATGATGAATCTTGAAATATTTAAGTAAAATTTAAAAAGAAATGACATTGACATATTTTTGTTTCAGAAATGTTTTTTACAACAATATTTAAATAATTGCTATCATTTAAACAATCCTATTAACACACCTTTTAGAAAATAAATAATGAAAAAAAACCCCTAAAGATCTTGCTGCAAGGAAAAATGAAGTGAACAGTGCTGATTAGCAAACAATTTAACATAAATTTAGCACATTTAAGATTTCTTTAATCCTTTCAGGGCAAAGCATTTTCAATGCTAAAGTGTTGAATAAATGAATGGCACCGGAATTTACCAACAAATTTAATTCTAAATAAGAAAAGGGCTATATTTCATTTTCATATTAAATGGAAAATATTTTACCAAAATGCTGGGGCCAATGTGGCATTTGGGAATTAAAATTAAGTGGTTTCATAAACATATCCCTACCCCTGAAATGGTTAAAATGTAAAACTACTAACTCTATCATTTTGATAAGTAAACTTGAGTGGATTTAATGTTTTTTTTTTTAATTTGCCCTTCGTCAGTTATGGAAACATCTTCTCTTTCAGGCCATTTAAACTTTTTTCCTTCTACATGACGAGCAAAGTGAACTAACCATCTATCATCGCACTGCTTTTCTATGTAATCTACATAATGTCTATGAATAGTCTCTTGGTTCTTCCTTACCAATTTCAGTAGCTCTTGCTGTAAAACAATAATGAATATTACAGTCCTATATTAGTTTACAACTTAAAAAACTAATAAATTTAAATATACAAGTGTATCATTCCTCCCCAGCACTAATGTATCATTTCTCCCTATCATGCCTTATTGGTTTTCAATCGCTTTGTATAAATGCAGTTGCAAACTGCGAATCTGCTTTCCGGTAAAACTCACCCTAATGATGCGCTTTACAAATAAAAATAATTACAAGATATTATCTTCACAATAATAAGAGTTGTGAGAGAAAATCAGTATTTAAAAAAAATTTACATTGACATTGCAAAAGTCTTCAAAATTAAAAGAAAAAAAAAGTTGTGAGTTTTTCACTGCTAAGTCCAGCTAGTGATGGCCTCTGCTAATAAAAGAAGCCTTTACATCTCTTACAATGGCTGTTAATGCCATTTGTTGAGAAAAATTGTGAGTGTATCAACCCTCCCTATGTATCAAACCTCCCATACCTCCCTTACATTGTTACGATAAAAACAAAACGGAATAGAAATATGCGATATGAAGAATAGTTTGGAATATTATTCAGTAATAAGAGCAAAATTATTTTTCACGCCTTAATTGTATTAGTGAGAAAATAAATAAACTCAAGTTCTTTTAACTACCACTGGTTTACTATTTTAACTGTCAATCAGTTCAACTTACATGTAATTTTAAAATAGTTATATTTAGTTTCAAATATAAAAGAATCAAACTGTTGCCTTTGCCTTTTCCCCCATATTATATAAATACAAAACTAAGAAGATTAGTATTATTATGCTGGTTAAAATTGATATGTTGAAAATAAACAATTTTTTCGTTGTTATAATGATCAAAAGATTGAATATTTCAAACAAAACCACTAAAGAATTTTACAACAGCTGATTATTTTAGGTTTTTCCAAACAACCAAACCTTATTTTCAGAAAAAAATAACTGCGTTCTAGAAAACGTACCTTGCAAAAGCAAACTAAGGTATAAATATTCATCTCTGATTATTAACTCAACGCTTATGTAATTTTAAATTAATCTAAAGTATTTTTTAAAGAAGGCTTGTTTTAAAAACAAAATAATTTTTATACTAAATTTCTTTGAATTTGTTTCAAAATATTAAAAAATTTAGATGAAAACTTGGACAAGATAAAATATTAGAATTAAGGATATATCTTTATCAGTGAATCGTTGCTTTTCAAACTTCTACTTATTTGAAGTGATTTTCCGTTTGAAAGTTTATTCGAGTGTGTTTTTGTTTTATACAATGTGATTTCTCCTCGAGGCTGAAAACAATTATTTGGTTGATTTGTTTTAATAGCCCTTCATCGAGTATATCTTTAAAAAGATAAAAGCCTCCAGCTCAAAATATTTTAAGGTATTTTAGACTCTCCAAGTTATATATATTTTTAGTTATTATGTGTTACATGGAGTGCATATTTTTGAAAAGTTACTTAAAGGGAATAAATGAGAAACTTTTAAAACATTCACGTGGCTTTAAAGTTTAAAGTTCTCATATCAAGCTGAAAGTAATATAAAAGAAATTTTTCTGTGCTTTTATTTTGTTAAACATAGAATATATTTTTAGTAATAAAATAAAATGTGTGCAGAAATAAAAAAAAACATCCTTTTAACATATCTGCTGCTCTCTATATTTTTTGAATGTGGAATATTCTATAACTATGCTACATTGCAGTATATATAAATTGAACAAAATATTGCATTGCTATTGTACCAATAAAATACATTATTTACGTTTGAAATATGCGAAGTACATATTATTAATTTTATGTTATAATAAAGAAAAACAAGAACTACAACTACAACTACAAAAAAGAAAACAGAATACCACACTTACATTTTAAGAATGATTTGACAACTCCTTTTGCAAAACGATGCGATATAATAACAGTCGACGTGTCAAAGCTATACGGATTTTGTAAATATGAGTTACGCATTCAACTCGGAATCTGAAACCGCCTTTATATACAAGGAGATATTAATAGAATGTTAAAGCATAGAAAATAGAGAAGTAAACTTCTATATAAAGTTGTTAACAATATAAATAAAATTTAAAGCAGTTGGCGCTTATCTGTAGCTTTGACTCTCGAGATAGTGTAAAATATAATAAAATATAACTCCAAAAGTAAAAGTTAAAAATAAAATGCTACTGCTAGGATTTGGTTCAATCAGTCTTTGTTTTTTAGGATATTTTTGATATTCGATAGCATAGGAAATAAAGAATTTTTCAATGTGAAAAAATTACTCATTTCTCTAAATACAGGGCTATTACAAATCATGGACCCGATTAAAAAAAATCACATTTTCGAAAATACTGCACAAATTCCAATAAGTGATACATGAATTTAAAGAGAAATATACTATTTTTTTTTCAGTTACAAATGTTCGATGTGTGACCCTTTTGTTACACGGCATACGTCCAATCTGTAATCGAGTTCGTTCCAAACATTTTGTAGCATCACTTTGTCAATGGATCTGAGAGCTTCACAAATGCGTTCTTTAAGTTCTGAACACTTTGTTTTTGGCATTGGTGGTACATAAACAATGTCTTTGACACTGTCAGAACTTAAAGAACGCATTTGTACAGAATTCAGAACCATTGACAGAATGATGCAGCAAAATGTTTGGGACGAACTGGATTACAGATTGGATTTATGCCATGTAACAAGAGGGTCACACATCGAACATTTGTAACTGAAAAAAAAAACTTTGTATATTTCTTTTTAAATTCATGTATCACTTATTGTATTATGTGCAGTAGTTTCGAAAATATTATTTTTTTTTTATATCGGGTCCATCATTTGTAATAGCCCTGTGTAGAGCTAATGAATGTATCTTCTGCATTTTGCAACTCTTATTTTTAATGATCGGTAATTGAATTTTATGTTCATTCGTATTGCATAACTACGAGAGCCATAAAAAGAAATCTCGTTAGAGGGCAAAATATTTATTGCATTTCTTGCAATCTTTTGGAATATTATACAGTGTTTTCTTAAAAAGAAAATATTAATGAGAATAAAAAATCATTATGTTTGCGTGTTATAAGAAATGCACTTTGTATAATTTGCAATTTTTTTTTTATAATATGTTTTCATAGTTTTTGCTTTTTTTTTATTACAGGGATCTACGTTTAAAATAGAGCGATAGAAATAAATGCAGTAATCGGAAATCATATCTGTCATATCATCAGTATGAATAATCTATATTTACACAATTTCGTCCTTCTCGTTTCTTACATATTGCGTTTGTTCAGGAGGTTTCAGTGCAAATGTATAATTAATAACGATCTCCATAAATAGATTTATTCTAAAAATCACAATGCTAACTCAAATATTATAACGCTAAAATATTACAATTCAAATATCACAATAACAAACTAATTTTATATCACTGATACTTAACTATAAGTAATTGTAATATCTACAAATTAATAAAACTAATTCTAACGTATTTTATGCATTTGTACAGAAGAAATAAGTTGTTGTACATCTATGGTAAAATATTGCATTTTGTTGCTTACTGGCATAAAGTAATATTTTATAATTATTAGCGATCCGATACGAATCCACAATTACAGCTCATTCCACAAAGTAATGTTAGAGTATTGCTTAAAAAATACCCTCATTTAAATCTGTTTTGCAAAGATTAAAAATTAATTTAACGCTAAGAGTTCTGAACTTCAAATTTGTATAATTCCTAAACTACTTGATCAAATGACTTTCCGTTTGGCACGATAAAATTTACCAAATAATGTAAATATAATATCAAAACTGAATACTTAATATATAATTATGTATACTTGAATATATAATTGAACATTTTAATATTTGGTACAATTTCTACATTACAACGCTTTAAGCAAAATGTAAGTAAGTGATTATTAAGATGATACTTGGCGCAATATAATGTAAATAGAATAAATAACGTTACAGAGCCAGAACTTTAACCTTAAAGCATAATTTTTTCGGCAGCATTTAGAGTACCGTCCTCAGTGCAATGAACGACAGAAATTTGCTGAAATATATAGGAGAGGAGCGCATTCAAATGAAATGTTTAATGACCAATACAAAAACAGGAGATTACGGGTAACAGTCAGCAGGAAAATGACATAGGGAATAGAACGGAAAATGCGAAGAACGCGGGCAGAAATTAGGAAGAATCCCTGACGACTCCGCCTACAGGCGGAGGTAGATTTCGTGGTTAAGTACTAATTTCACCAACAAAAACTAAATTAAGATTAGAGATAAACCCAGTTTATCTGGCAGCTTTTGACGAGTTTTCGAGCTGGTTTTATCAGAATCATATTAAGGCGTATTAAAAAAAAAAATATTTTTTCCACTCTCAACAACTCGAAATTTTGTGACACAAACTCATTTTTAAAAGTAAAAACATGAAACTTGCTGACACGATCTTTTGAAAAGATTTATAAGCGACCCGTGTTTTTATTTTTCGTTCAATGAATTAGAACTTGATTTACAAACAAGTATTTTCTCAGTACGACCATTTTTTGCGTTTCCAGCACTATCGCTTCCGGAAATTCGGTTCAAAGTGCCTAATTTGACGGCATTTTTTGAAATGTATTCTGCCTTTATCAAAAAATGGACCAATACAGAACATTATATAGTTTCTGAATAAAAGAAACTGCCAATTGGATGCGTTTGAGAATAAAAATGAATTTAAAAATGAGTCAGAAAATAAGCCGTTTGGATTTGAGTACACTCTTAACACGATAATTTATTTAGCCTCTGTTTCTGTTTAATTTTTTGTTGTTGTTGTTCTAAGAGTTGGTCCTATCTAAAACTTGTCAATATAAAAGTTGTAGATAATATTAAGAAGATTTATAATAGATTAAAGTGAATTTGATATCTTAAGAATTGATGAAGTTTTGAATTTGTTTCTCCCTGAAGCTCTATTTTTTTCGACCCTTGAGCCCAATTTTAATTTTATCAAAAATCTGAGATACCTTAATTTTCGGTCATTTTCCTGGAAGTAATAATAACTTTAAACTGATTTGATATGTATTATAATTAAGAAGTCATGAGATCTTTTTAGTTTTCACAAAACCTTTCCCTATTTCCACACCGTTAGTCCTATTTTACCCATTAGCGCATTTCACCTATATTTTCTACCCCTTGATTTTATGTATCAGTTTAAAAGAGATTTGTGCAAAAGTATAGAAGTTATCGTGTCCATAAAAAAGTGATATATTTATGTATAAAGTTTTGAGTTGGAGGTGGTTTTGGGTTCTAAAGTTCATGATTTCGCCGTAGATCTGAAAAATATTTCAGAAATTCCAACGTAGGGAAGATTGAAAAAGGTATTATTGCTTACGAAATCTACCTAAAAAGAAGTTTTTATAAAATATTTCCAACAATCTGATAATTTTGGGAATAGCAGATTCACAATTAATATTTTTCCATAATTTTATAGATATGAAATGCTTCAATAAGTTAAATTCATGTATAGGAGTGTGTTTGAATGAACGCTTTCAAATGTTTAAAACTTTTAACTTACAGTTTGCAATACTTAACATGTAAAATATTCAATTGATAGAGATTCAGAAAGCTCTGAGTGTTTATATCACTTATATAGTTCAAAAAATAAAGTAAAATTTTCATATTTCTAATAAATCCCAATACATGACAAAATTTGAAGTCATGGGTTAATATCATGCATTTCGATAACTTATGATTTGAAACAGTGCTGATTACATGGGAGTATAAAAAAATTTAATATAATATATTCCTTTGGCTTGCGTCAATAATGAAAAAAAAAATGCAAATACCAGAAATAAATGTTTACAAATTTAAGTTCAATGCAAATATCGTCACCTTAAAATTGGGCTTTTAAAGTAGTATAATTTTAAGTACTGTAAGGAATAGAATAATATAAATAAAACAAATTTTTGGAACAACTATATTTATGTTGCAAATTAACATGAGAACAAATATATTTTTTAAAAGATGTAGGGTAGGGGAGTACACAGTGAGACATGGTACACAGTGAGACAGCAGCCATTTTGACATATAGTTATAACTTTTTCTCCTAGCTGGGACACACACTGAGCCACCTCATCTTATGCAACACGTGGATGTAGTTTCGGCACTTCGGTTACTCGTCCAACAAAATAGTAAGTAATTATTTATTTTACAGGGGTTAAAGTTACATAAACGTCCATTTTAGAATTTATTTCTTTCATTATGGCATATATTTACTTAACCAAACCTAGCTATATCTAATGATAGACTATGTCGACAAAACGACACAAGCATTCAAAGCTATGAAATTGATGACGAAACAGATACGGTCTCCATTTTGTTACAACGTAACGAAAGTACACAGAGTACACAGTTGTGGTACACAGTGAGACGTGCCTCATTGTGTATCTATTATGCGGTTTTGACGTAAAAAAAGCTATTTATTAATAAAAGAAGGTTTTCTTTTCTCTCTCTCTCTATCTGTGTGTGTGTGTGGAGGGGGGGGGGTGCGATGTCTAGAGAAATCTACTAAACGTAAGAGGCTGAAAATTTGCATGAAGGTAGCTCAATGTCTGCCATTATCCAACCGAGGCTCATATTTAAAAAAAAAAAAAATTAATCTAGAAATATTAATTAGAAGTCATAAACTGCAGAAAATTATTTATAGAGTGTATAAAATGTATGATTTATGAAAATATATACATTGTCTCACTGTGTATCCCTTGCGGTACACAGTGAGACAATTTTCGATACTCCGTTATGCTGCTTCTGTGCTTTTATAAATAACTTTTTCAAAACCATTTATACATTAATTTGTAGCGTATTTATGTAGCTTAAAAATGTAGCAAAATGTTTTTCAAAAGAATAAAAATCGTTGCCATTCGTTAAGTAATAATAATTTTCGTTTCACTGTGTACTACCCTCCCCTATACTAGCATTACGTATAAGTAAAGTATGATATTCATAATGATAAATGTATAAAGAAGTAAAAGAATTATTTATTAAGTCCCACTATTGTTTCGTTATAAGACAAAGAAGGAAAATATATTTCCCAAAAGAACCCTTACGATATGAATAGAAAGAAAAGAATACGAAAATATTGTGGAAATTCCTGAATGACAAAATCAGGAAAAAATGTTGGAATAAAAATTAATTTTTTTTAAAAGATGTATACTAGCATTATGTATAAGTAAAGTATGTTATTCATAATGATAAATGTATGAAGAAGTAAAAGAATTATTTATTAAGTCCCACTATTGTTTCTTTATAAGATAAAGAAGAAAAATATATTTCCCCAAAGAACCCTTACAATATGAATAGAAAGAAAGGAATACGAAAATATTGTGGAAATTCCTGTATGACAAAAACATGAAAAATGTTTGAATAAAAATACTATAGAAATACACGTTGGTTTAATATTTTATGCGATAGTCCAAAATATGTCTGTATAGTAGTTAGATGCATTTTTTATGATTTGTTGGTAATTATAATTACTTATTAAAAATTTAATTAAAGGAAGAAAATATACAAAAAGTATGTAGAATTAAGGATTATAGAGAAACATTGGCAGATTAAAATTTTAAAATTGCTGTTTTGAAATAAAATAAGATAAAATGAATTTAATTCTAAAAATAAATATGTAGGTGAAATTTTAAACAGGAAGTCTGATTTAATTTTTATAAACAACAAGTAGGCTTTGTAGATAAAATGGGATTATTAGCTATATTATAAAAATAAATGAGAGTTTTTACTATGTGCATTAACGAATTTGAAAAAATACTTTAACGAAATTACGAAAAGGGAAATGGATAAGGAAATGTTTAAGAACTGATTTTAATGAAAAATAGATAAATAAAAGATAATTTTGCTTATTACAAAAGAAATGAATCAGTTCAATATATTTATTCAATGAAACAAAATTTATGAAGTAAATGCTTCTATGGAATCCAGGAACAAGGAGTATGACTTTTCTGAATGGGTTCTTCTTGAAGGTAAAAAATAAACTAAAGAAATTACATCTTGCATAACGGCATTTTTATCACGAATAAATGTCAAGATTCAATGAAAATGCTTAATGGAAGTAGGTAAAATTATAATGTTATGAAATAAATTACTAATAGAGTTACATAAATAAATGATGTTATATATTGTGAGTGCATTGCATTAACCCCTTAGCTGCGCATCCCGCTATTTCCACGGGCTACGTAAAAGTAGCAAAATTTGCGCAACTTCCGATTTCTGCGGAAATGGATTTGACCAAGATTAATTTTCAGAATTTCGCTTTTATGTGATTATTCTTCAAATTTAGTTTTCTGACAATCTTTTTTTACGATCTAATTCTATATTTAAAAAAAAAAATCTTTTACAAAACTCTTTTACTTATTTTAACTCTAAAATATATGTAGATTTGGAATATGTAATAAAATCAATGAGGAATTTTTAAAACTTATTTTGATTTAAAAAAAATTACGCAGTGAGAGGGTTAATAGCAGCATTTACATTATTAAAAAATAATAACTAATTTCAGAATAAAATGCTTGTTTGTAAAAATATAATTTAAGTTCATAAATCCCTATCATTAAAAAGTTATCTCACACCGTTATGTTAACTTATTGTCCATCTTTACATTTTAAAACCGGTTTTTCCACCTATGAATTTTTACGCATTGCTTAAGTTATTAGATGTAAATTTCCAACTGGGCGAAAAATGTCCGGACCAGGATTCGAATCAGGGTTCTCCTGGCTGAAACCGCCAGTACTCTACCATCTGAGCTATCTCGGACGAATCTGGTGGAACTTTTTCACTCAGCCAACCTTAATGATTATAGCAACTGGTCTGAAACCTGGTTCAGCTCAACAGAATAAATCTCAGGTAATGGAAATTTACATCTAATGTTGGAAATTTACATCTAATATGATTTATTTACCAATAAGAATAATTGTGTTAAAATTAATCTAGTTTTGCTTATGTTCTCGAAACAAGAATTTACTTCAATTCTAATCATTGTTATCTGTCTCTTTTTTAATCAACTTTCTTAAATATACCAATAGAATTTTCAAAGAAAAAAATGGTGGAAATATATTACTTTCCATAATTTGAAACTATTTCTAAAATCTTTCATACTAGATTGCTCTTCATCGAGTGTAAGTGTAATTTTACAAGTAGCTTCTCTAGAGAATAACCATTGTATTTGCACAAAGTTAAGACATGATATCTTTAATGAGAAAGTTTATTTTTAAGTTAGGTGTGTTTTTGCATCAAAAGGTTTTGTATAAACACATAAGGTTAAACTAAATATTCTTAATAATAGCATTAGTAAAATATTAATAATTAATAAGATTACATATGCGTTATAAATTAATAATAAATCGTAATAATGAATAGTGAATATTTAATTTAAAAAAATAGATGTTCATTTCAAACACTAATATGCATTTTACAATATTCTAAATCTACTTAAGAATAAACAAAATGATAAAGGTGCTTTAAATATGTATTTTTATGACCTGATTTTTTTTTTGCCTAAGACACAATCATTAATGGTTATTATTCTAGTCCCTTCTATATTGATATTTGCATAACACTAACTTATTGCCATCTTTTTTTTTTGTATTACATAAACTTTTCCTTAATATAACTTAAAAAATATAGAGAGAGACAAATTAATATTGTAAATATCTTTTAAAAATAGTTATTCTTATTAACCTTTCTTTGTTACAACATAAAAAAAGAAGTATCGTTTTTATCATCAGTTTTTATGCTTTATTACATGAAAACAGTAAAATTATATGAACAAAATAAAGTTAGTTAAAGATATCATCAGTATACTAAACAAAAAATGATTATACCTCGAAATTTATTAGTCTGTACGATTTACAATATTTCTGAAAACATTTCAAAGATAAAGTTACTTTCTACCCAGGGTTTAGAAGCATTTATATTAATGCATTAGAAATAATTTACTAAAAAAATCAGCTTAATTGAAAAAATATTTTTAATGAACATTAAACAAAATGTATTATTGTTGTTAAGGAAAAAATATCTGTTAATTTTTAATGAAATAAATTTTACCCACAGACCATGCAACACAGACTAGAGAAATTACTTTATGTAAGATCTTGCTTTTCTGTCTTTTGATAGTATACATACAACATTTTTTTCATACCTTTCAGAGCTGTCATTGGTGACTGTATATTTTTATTTTATTCACATCACTTTTCAAGAGAAAATATATTTACCCTGTATTTACCTTCTTAATGCAATTTAAAAAGTTTATTTACTTTTCTTTTCTTTTTGTTTTTGGTAAGTAGTGGTAGGAATAAAATTACTGACTCTAGTTTTGACTTTGAAGATTTTTAAAATTATGACAGCAAAAATAATAATTTATATTTCAAATTCTGGATTTCACGAAAAATTCTTCTTTTTTTAAATTTAGAGCCACCATTATTATTTTATTATTGTATATATCAAATTGGCTTACAAATATTGTGCATCGATAGTTAAAAAGCACAAGCTTTTCAACCAACAAAGGAGGTAATAAAATATTTTCCATTCTCATTTTAGCACAACTCTCGGTGAAAAAATATTTATGAGAATGAAAAATAATTTATTACCCTATTTGTTGGTTTATAAAGCTTTTGTTTCTCAAATCATCACGGACATTTAAAATTTCAAAATAAACCACGTTTTCTATCCTGTTTACTGAATAAATAAAGTCGAATTTGAATTCTAAATTTGTTTCTATAAAGGTTTTCCTAAATGAAAAATACTGAAAAAATAATCGAAGCAACAACTGAAGAAGCAATTATGCTACTTTATGTGAAGTAGAATATTTTAAGAGACTGGCATAAAGAAACGAAATTGAAAATGAATTTGAAATGCTTGTGGAATAAATGAAAAGCACGTATGAACAATGTTTACACATCACAGAATACAGAAAATTCTGAAATGTTTAATGAAATAAAACAATGGTAAACATAAAGAACAACGTGTGTTGTTATAATTTAATTTTGTCATAAGAAAGTTTCATTTAATTCTGAAGTTTTCTGAATAGAAATTAATTTTTCTCGCTATCAACACAAATTTAATTTTAAGAAACTTACGAGAAGCTCTTAGATATTTGTTTTTTTAATTTCTGCATTATATTTTTAAACTTTAAACATAATATAAAAAATAAACAGAAATAAAAATAAATATCTTGAAATGAAAATTAATATTGGGACTATTATTTCTTTTATTTGTTTAGCTTTTTTTTCCCTTTTATTTAGGAATAATTCATTAATTTATTGTGAAATAATAGGGAAAACTGAATGGAATTTCAACATAAAGTAAAAACTACATAAACTACGTAAAATACCTTCGATGATTTAATACTAAAAAAGAAACACTTTGCTTTATTAAAATGTTAATTAATGCTTAAAAATACATCGTATTATTATTTTTTAAAGTGCATTTTTAATAGAATGTGCACACGAAAAATTCTTAAAAGTTTCTGCGGGATTACTTTTGAACGAATAATTCAATACCCCGCCCATCTCTCTCCCCCTCTCTCTCTCAATATATATATATATATGTATACATACATATTTATATACGTATATAATATATATAATACCTTTGAAAATCAAATACAATATATATAACATGCAGTTATTTTGTGAAAATCCATAAAATAAATGCAAAAATATAGAAACTGGTGGCTCATCACTGATAGTTTAATAATGAAAAAATGACTGCTTTATCTTTTAAAATGTATTTCTTTGTTTTTTTCATGCTTCGGTGTTCGGAAAAATGAATCTACTTTTGTTTATATTTTGGTTCGAAACACTAACTTTTGTTAATACCCACATGTTTTCGTCATTAAACCTAAATTTAGAATAATGACCTTTGGATACCAATGTTATAGCTGAAGTTTCTTTAGGATAATGCATATTTACATGTTTTGTAACTCAAAAAATCTTTAGTATAATATACCAAAAAAGCGTATGGTATATAGAATCAATTTTCTAAAAAAATATAGAAGAGTTTGAAAAATATAAAAAATACATTTTATTTGATTTGAAAATCTTAATTACATAAATGTATTGCACTGACGTTTTTGAAAAAAAAAAAAAAACATTTTTATCCTCTTAAACATGAAATGTCTGGAAAACAGGGTGATGCTTTGCGCAGTTGCATTTATTGAAAAATGTGTTGTGTAATTTAGATATATAGATTATGCAGATGTTTGGGTTATTATATTGGTAGTAAAACAATCGAACGGACACACACGCAATATGTTTCAGAAAATACTGGAAAAGACTTTCAAAAAATTCCATTAAAACATGTGTGAACGCTCGAAATCTGCTAATCATCAGGTGTGTATTCCTTGGCAATATATCAATAGCTTTTTCACAACACTAAATTAAGTTTATTTATGAGAATACATAAAGACGTGGACGAAAACACTCTATAAAATTATATACAGATTCTAGATTTCAATTTCCAGTGCACAATACCTTCATACTACACTCCAAAACCTCCACTTCACTATATTATTAAATTACTAACTAATAAAATTATAATACTCCGGTGCTTGTAGAACCTGACACTTTCGTTTTATATAGCAAAACTCTCGACGGCCAAATATGCACGCCGCACGGCCTACGTCTACATTTCTCAAAAACCTCTTCCACACTGCAAAACAGTGTCCTCCCTTCCTCTCCCCGCGCCTACGTATCACGTGACAATGACGCCAACAGAAATTAAAAGAAAAGTTATCCAGACATCTCCAGACATCACAACATGCATTCTCGGAAATGAAATAGAAATGTGCGAGAACGTTTGGAAATTCCCGCTCCACTAACTTTAAAGCGCCATTCTTGTTGCGAGTTACGGGGGAGGGGAGGGAGGGGAAATCCAAAACATTGCTCCAAGCTCTAAGCCTGATGGAGTGTTTTCCTATGGAAGGCCGAAACCCCTTTTGCTAGTCCATCCTTTTGACAACAGTTTTAAAAAGATTGTTCCGTTTTTTGTTTTTCTTTACTGCACAATATTTATTTTTATGCTTTGGTTAAAAAAACCTTTAAGATTCTAAATATAGTTGCCTGGTTCAAAACATGATAATTTATAATAAATACTAAATATTAGTAACAAGAGCACAACTAGAGTAATAACTATTAAAAAAATAATTAATGAATACAAATGAAAATTATTTACAATAGAAAAAAAGAGGATGGCAAAAAAAACTTAAATCATTGTCTGAAGAAGTGTCTGATGAGAGGTATGGATTATTATTTATAGAAATGACTTCACTTTTCTCTATAAATGTCATCCGTGCTGATATTCTGTTCATGAGAACAGGACTTTCACTAATATAATTAATCCAATACGGAATCGCCATACTTCTATGCTTTTTAGTGTGGTAATATGTTGTTAGAGGACAATCTAGTACGTTGTGCAATATGATGGAGGGGAGGATAGAACACAAAGAGGGGAATCACGTTTACCTATGTCGTAAAGATATTTCTGGAAAGGCCCGTGTTTTGT
Source organism: Maratus speciosus (assembly GCA_963932465.1). Lineage (NCBI taxonomy): Eukaryota > Metazoa > Arthropoda > Arachnida > Araneae > Salticidae > Maratus > Maratus speciosus. The sequence goes on along the minus strand of OZ010791.1, from coordinate 220,995,326 downwards.
AAAGAAAAACAGAGAGGTAAGACGACTGTACCGGGGAGTCGTTTGTCTTATAGTCTAATTCAAAAAACAGCGTTTGCATTGGCAGCAGTGCGACACGGGAATCTTTCTCGCTTCCGGGATCTATGAAATGACCAGAATGGCATATTTCATGCGGTGGAAGATCAGCCATGTACAAGAACACGAGATGTAGGCAGTTTCCTTGATGTGCTACAATTCACGATACAGCGGATGTTGATTTGCGAAAATTGCATGGGTTCAACGACCAATACAATTTTCAAACCATCCAAGCAATGACTGCACCGGATTATCTGAGTTGGATAAACTTCGCCCGCTGTCTTCTTCAGAAGAGTGCGATGTGACCAGATTTCCTAGAACTGTACTTTTCAGCAATGAATGTACCTTCACACGTGATGGTGCAATTAACACCCACAATCAATATGTGTCAACCTACATGCCACTTCGCTACATGTGCATCAACTATGCTTCTCTATTAATGTTTGGGCAAGAATCATTGGAGATCACTTAATAGGACAGTTACCGGAACGCTTTAACTAAAAAAAAAATTACCTGATGTTTCTGCAACAGGCACTTGCAGACTTACTGGAGATAAGCCCACATATACCCGTCGACGTATGCGGTTTCAGCACGATTTACCACTTGCCCATTATGGGCGAGATGTGCTCGATGGCGCCTTTCCGGGTGATGGATTGGACGAGATGGTCGTGTGGTTTTGCCACTTTCATCGCCCGAACTAATAGTCCAGGCAATAGAGACCGTATAGCGGCTCTACCTAGCAAAATTCATGGTAGTTCTGGAAAAAGGCTTACTATATGTTTCTTGGGTCGCTGAATCCGAATTTTTAACTTTCCACCAAAATTTCCACCGGCAACCCCTCCCCCAAATTTTGGTAAAATGCCCCCCAAAAAGGTTTTTATTAAAAAAATCAATTTTGTATTGTTTTAGGGAAAAAGTATCTAGAAATTCAGAAAGTACACAAAAATTGCAACAAATGAGATATATGACATTATGACTTAGGATGAAGGGGAAGGGGGGATCTGCCTCGGAACATGCGCGCGGTGCTGCGTTAACTAAGTTGCGCAATTCCACTTAACCGCTCCCACGTTTACATTCGCTTTCCCATCTCCCCTCCGAACTTTCTCTATAAGGTTTATTTTAAGTTTTTTGGGTCTCTGAATCAGAATTTTTAACTTCCCCCTAAAATTTCCCCTCCCCCCCCAATAGTTGTTTTTAACATAAATGTCTTATTATTTTAGGGGGAAAACATTAAGAAATTCAGAAACTAGACAAAATTTGCAACAAATAGGATATATGACATTATGACGTAGGATGAACGGGGAGGGAGAGGGCTGCCTCTGAACATGCACAGCGGCGCTTCGTGCACTAGATTATGAAGTCCAGGCAATAGGGGATTTTACCTGGAAAAATTAATACTAGTTCTGGATTTCGACTCACTTTATGTTTTTTGGGTCGCTGAATCCGAATTTGTAACTTCCCACCAAAATTTCACCCGGCAACCCCCCAAAAAATTGATTTTTTGAAAAAAATTTGGTTTTCGAGAAAATCGCGTGGGGAATGTTCCGAGGCAGCCCCCTCTCTCCCCGTTTATCCTACGTCATAATGTCATATATCCTATTTGTTGCAAATTTAGTCTAGTTTATGAATTTTGTAATGCTTTTCCTCTAAAACAATAAGAAATTTAAGTTAATAACAACTATTTTGCGGGGTTTTCGGTGGGAAAATTTTGGTGGTAAGTTAAAAATTCGGATTCAGCAACCCAAAAAACTTAAAGTAAATCTTATAAGGAAAGTTCGGAGGGGAGATGGGAGGGCGAATGTAAACGTGTGAGTGGTTAAGTGGAATTGCGCAACTTAGTCCACGCAGCACCGCGCGCATGTTCCGAGGCACATCCCCCCTTCCCCTTCATCCTAAGTCATAATGTCATAGATCTAATTTGTTGCATTTGTTGCAAAATTGATTTTTTTAATAAAAACCTTTTTTGGGGGTTGCCGGGGGAAAATTTGGTGGGAAGTTACAAAAAACATAAAGTAAACCGATTTCCAGAACTATCATTAATTTTGCTAGGTAAAATTCCCTATTGCCTGAACTATAAGGTGTCTGGATTTTTTTTTTTTTTTTTTTTTTTTTTTTTTGAGAGGGCAGCTCAAGAGTTTCATTCAGTCTCATTGAATCGCTTCCGTTGAATCGGAGTAGATCCTCATCGCCAGACTTGGCTTCCGTTGCTAGTGAAGTGCGTAACATGCCTGTTTCATACAAGATGGTCCTGCTGTTTTCCACTTTTATCTCCTGATCTAGCATGTCTGGATTTCTTTTTGAGAGGGCAGCTCAAGAGTCTCATTGAAAAACTTCTCTTGAATCAGAATAGCTACTCATCGCGAGACTTGCCTCCGTTGCTGGTGAACTGCGCAACATGCCTGCTGTACACCACAACGATCGCTAACCCCTCCTCGCTGTGTTCTGTGTAAATTAAGGTTACCAGATATTCTGATGAATAATTATTGTAATTATTATTCATGCAAATTGCTTTTCTAACTTATACCTTTTTCTTGTGTTTTTGCCTCGTCTCATAAGTTTCAACATTATGCACCATTGCGTTTCGTTTACAACGTGGCATTTCTTTGATGAAAATTGTGTCTTTTTCTATGTATCTTATTTTTTAAAAGTTTTTCCAACCTTTCTTAATCATTCTATATGTACATTATAATTTTCTCGTAGGCTACAGATCGGACTCTTGTTAAAGATAACGATTTTATTTAACACATATTTTTTTACTATTAAAAATAGGTTTTAATTCAAAAGAATTTATTCAAACATTTCAGTAGTTATTGATCACATTAAAAAAAAGGCTTCAGATCTTTTTTTATTAAAATCTGAATGAAATAATAACTTTTCAACAAGTAAATTACAACACAATCTTAATTATGTGTTTTGCTATAAACTTTTTTAGTTTAAAGTAATAAAAATAAATTATTATTTAATGCAGTTGAAATATAATGAAGTTAATTTCTTCAAATTATTGAAATCCCTGTGTGCTACTTTAATGAATGGTTTTAATAATGAGGAAGTTTCTTTCCAATGTTACTCAAAATGGGAAATCCCTGAATTTAGACACCAGTGATTTCCAAAAGTTTATTTCACTCAATCAATTTTAGAAAAATAAAGCGAAAAAACTTTTAAAAATTACTGATATTCAAATTCAAGGCACCGCTCAGCGAACAAACGCTGAAAGAAAATTCACCAATGACAGCCGCCATTCTTCTCTCAATGCTCAGATCTAGTATTCAGGTGGCAGTGGCTTGAAGTGATGTCAAGTGAAATCAACGTTTAAAAATGCACAAATAATACGTCAAAAGCAGCAAACAGCTGTTTCGAATCTACTAGCGAGATTCTTCTTCAGTGCAATATAGAGAAAGACACAGCGTGCTAGAAAAATGACAGAGACTTATATACCCGATAAGGGTAGCGAATGCGCCAAAAACAACCAATGAGACAGAAGCAGATGAAACGAGAGAATGGACAAGTAATTACATCTATCGGAGAACGTGAGAAAAATAAACCAAAAAAGGGGAAATTAAATTAATGCTTTCCAACTACTTGGAAAATCAGAAGTACTAGATAAGTCATTGACTAAAGAGTGAGAATTTTTAATCATGTGGTAAGCTGCCCAAAAATCAAGATCAAGGTTAGAAAAACATTTCTGGATAATGATGGGCTGAGGAAAATTGAACCTATGTCGAAAAGACCAACAGAACATTGTTGGTCCACTCAGTCGTTTCATCTGTTTCTGTCTCATTGGTTGTCTTTGGCGCATTCGCTACCCGTATCTAAGGAGTATCTAAGAAGTCTCTGACATTTCGCTAAGCCTTTCTTTTTCTAACACGCTTTGTCTTGCACTGAAGAAGAATCTCGCTACTAGATTCGAAACAGCTGTTTGCTGCTTTTCACGTATTATTTGTGCATTTTAAAACGTTGGTTTTCCGCTTTTTAATATTACTGAACAAAGGCTTAAATTGCTATTTTAAAGTCATTTATGCAGACTTCTATTGTATCCTCCTAGGTCTACTCACTGAGTTGGGTGTCTGAGTCAAATTAAATCACATAGTAATCACACGTGTGTCACAAGGGATATCATCTTTGAGGATGATACTCTCTGATTATGTTTCATAATTAGAATGATGGCAAGAATATTAATATTCACAATTATTTTCATTAATAACATTGTTTTATGAATTAACAGTGTACATTATTCCTTTGAAAATTCAACTACCTCTTCGAAGATATTAAACGACAGAATTGTAGTACAGTAAATAAAATAATTAACTATACAATAATTAAACATATAGTGATATTTATTTGCACAACGCAAGATAAGGAGATAGTTAATAAATATGTATGAAACCCAACACTGCAAGATCTACTGTAACTGAATTATGCAGCAAATCTACGTTGTAAAGCAAAAACATGTCCATGAGTAATTTTGATTTCATACTAACGGTGGGAACACTAGACCTGCAAATGCTGCTTTTAGTGCAATTTTTTTAACTTCTACAAATCGCATAATTTCAATTTTTACATCGTCTAATAAACAATTATTTGTTTTAATGAAATTTGTTTTAACTGCATTTCAATTTATTGTAATTTTTATGGTTTTTAAAATAATGTCTAGACATGATAAAAAAAGTGTATGTGTATCGAGAGCAGACCGATAACGAGAGATTAACTCGTTTTCACTTAAAACAATACAAATATAGTAGTTTGATATTTGACTCCGGGTAATATTCCATAGCGAAAACAAAGCATCACCCATAAATAAATAAAGAAATCAGATAAACAAAACTCACATTTAACACACAATATAATTGAACTACGCGTAAAAATCACTTCAATGCCCATAATTAAAAAGGCTGCTGGAAGTAGCGAGATCTTTGAAGATTTGTTCGGATAATAACTCCTGATATGCAGCTAATTCGAAAGTATCGCTTTTAAAAACTTTATTGCAGTACATTATTGATGTTTTTCGTATAAAAATGCTTTTTGTGTTATTAGTGAGCAATCCAAAAAATATATATTAAAGTAAAAAATCTATTAGGGTTTTCAATAAATCCAGTGGAAAAAATGGTTTTCACCTGTGTTCTGTAACACGGTAATACCGGGTTGGATCACGGCTGTCTTTAGTAACGGCCAAGAAAGCTCTGTTTTCGCCGTCACGCCTTAATACAGATCACGTGACCATTGGCCGATTTTTCGGTCGGCCAAAGCTTTTGCTTGTTTCGTGTCGACAGAGATCAAGTCGAGGCTAACGAAAAAGACAAACTACTGCGGTGCATCCCACGTGTCTTTTTTTACAGATCGCTGGAGTCACTTCATGTTCAAATGCACCAATACAGGTACACGAAAACAGCATCATGTCATTCCAGCGTTCGGTCTTTTTCGTTAGCTTCGGATTATGTTATCTGACGTCATGAACTTCATCCGAAGCCTCTGCTTTAAGAACTTAAGAAATAAGAGCTTCCTTTGCTTGCACTGAAGTAGGGTCATTCTTGGATACCCTAGAGGTAATAAAATGTAGAATAAATGACAATCTAGCAAATATTAATAAAAGTCAAAACATTGATAGGATATATATCTAAAATAAAAGGAATTAAAATCTAAATTAAAGCAGAACAAATAAAAATCTAAGTAGGTTAACAAATTATAATATTAGATGGAGTAAAATTCCAAAAGTACTAATAAATAAATTAGTTTAATTGAATTGAAAAACGTAAAAAAAAATATTTAAAGATAATTAGAAAAGATTGCTTCATATGGAACATAATTTTTTCTTGTAATTCTTACGCAGATGGTCCAACGGCAAAAATAATTATAAATTCATATGCATAAGATCGAAAAGACAGTTTACCGTTAAGACGAACTTGAGTTGAATAAGCTTTTAGTAGTTTTGATAAAACATTAAAGAATCAGATTTTAATTTTAATTTTACCAGAATGAATGGTATTAATATTTTTCATTTACTTTTCCTTATTTAAAATGTCCATATATGAATACAAATTATTCCGTGCATGCATTTAAAATAAGATAATATGTGCAGTGCAGCGAAATTCGGAAATAGAAATAGAATTTAAATGACAAAAAATAGTTGTTTTAAAAAAGTCTCGAAAGTTTATTTTTATGTTCAACAAATGTTTATAAAACATATAATTGTGGTATGCGCAATATACAGGGTGCCCCATCAAGACCGCCCAAACTCTGCACAGCCAGGTTCTCTGCTTGGTGTACATAAAAAATGCCTAAAGAATTATACATCTACAATCAATACGAGTAAAATGCGAAAGCAAAGTATGATGTCATATCCGGCGCAAAAGAAGTATTTATTGAAAACATGAACGTCGCATTGAATATGATTTTGATTATTTAACATATAAGTAATTTTTTCTCGATTTGCATTTTAGAAAATTAACTCCTGATGATGGTTTTAAAGATAAACTGAAACGTCGAGTATAACTTTTATTTTTGTACCTTTAGTTTTTACATCTTTGTTTAAAATCTCGAAATAAAGCGTGCGTTGGATAAAAAATTACTGTTTTTGTTGTCACATTTGAGTTTACAACGTAAAGTCCTTATTTATTATGAACAGATTCAGATTCAGATTCAGCCAGGTGGGGATGCCTACCAACTGGTTTGAGCTCAACTAGCCCCACCCAGCAATGTTTATTTTAAAAAAAATTACAGAGCAATTATAGAGTAATAAAATAATGGTAGGTAATAAAAAGTAATTGAGATAATGAAATAAGTGTAGTTAACAATAGTAAATTAGACGAGCTAAGTGCTTTACAGACGTATAAAACATAATTTCTCTTTAACAATAACACTATTTCTATCACTGTTTTAAAGTAAAAGTTTGTTCTATTAGTTCCATAGCTCATCATCATTATCATATAATAGTTCCTGTGGAGGCATTTGGAAAAATCCTTGATTGTTTTCAATCACTGTTATGCAGTTTATAATTTTTTGTAATAGTGCTGGTAGTTTTCTGATTATTTTGAACTACGAAGAGAGACTCGTCGTTCTGGAGATTCTGAGGTGGTATATGGATATTACTGTGCATTCCGTTACGTAGTGCAGCGAGGTTCCTCGTTTTCCACACGTGCAGTAGCCCGAGTCAGCTTTTCCAAACTTTACCAGATAATCCGGAAAAAGCCCGTGATTTGTTGCAAACAAGAAGAGGTTTCTGTGTGATAGTAATGTCTCCTCTGAGACAATAGGTAGAAGTGAATATGTAAACCTTCCTCTATGATCAGAGTCCAAATTCTCTGCCATTCCTGTTGTATTTGTAATTTTAGTTGTCACTTGAGATGAGATGGTGGGAAATGTAGAAACTTCTGGTAAGTTAGGATTTATGATCGCTTCTTTTGCCTTTTGATCCGCTGCCTCGTTTAGTGCTATTCCGGAGTGTCCTTTTATCCATTTTAGTATTATCTTTTTATTTGTATTCTGTAGTAATTGAATTATGTTCTGGACCAGTGCTATTTTTGCTGTGCTGTGTTCAATGGCTTGTATGCTCGAGAGGCTATCTGAGTATATTATTGCACTTCCGTACTTTCTTTTATCCATCCAATCCACTGCTCGAAGTATCGCTAGCATTTACGCCTAGAATACGGTATTTTCTATCCTTAATTTTGTTTGAAAAGTATGGCACAATATTGAGCTTTCATATGCACAGAACGCTAACCCCGTCCCTTCTTCCACATATGAGCCGTCTGTGTATATTTGTATTTCTATTTGGAGGTTTTCATTTGCCTTGTGTAGGTAATTTTTGTAAGGACATACTGATGAATTTGGGTATTTGATTTGATAGAATTCTGGTCTAAATTCCTCTACAGGTGTCTCCAATCTTAGTACTTTTCCCGATGTAGCAATCTGAACTACTCTGAGATGCAATGAAGGGATTCCTGTTAAGGCACAAAGTGCTAGGGTGGACGTTTTTCTATATGCGCCCGACACAAGAAGAAGGCACTAGGCCTGTATTGAGGACAGTAAGCGAAGCCCATGAGATTTCTGTAGGTGGTCGTACCAAACCGCTGCTCCATATGTTATCTTTTTTCTAAGATTGTTTTATACCAGATTTTTAAGATATTTTTATTTATTCCTCCTTTTTTTTATGTTAATTTTAGTAGATTCTGGATTATTGAATTCAGCTCTGTTCTTTTATTTCTTAAGTGAGGCGAAAATGACAGTGTTTTATCTAGGATTAAACTAAGGTATAGGAGCGTATTTTCAGATTTCAATCTGTAATTATTTAGTTTAAAGATTGGAGTTCTTTTTAGATATCTAGGTTTTCTGAGATTTAATGCCTTGCATTTTCCATATGAGATGTTCATTTGGTTTAAGTCTGCCCAGTCACTCACTATTCGCAAAGCCTCCCTGGCCATCTCTTCTAGTATTTTTCTTGTTCTTCGATACGCCACCAACAATATATCGTCTGCAAACGCTATCTCTCGAAATCCATTTATTATGAACATCGGCAATTGTATACATTCAAGTAGGAAGATGTTCAAAATATCCACCACGTATATAGAACCATGGACGCGCGCGCCGTGGTATGGCTGACTGCACACTTTGCAGTAGCACGTAGCATACTTTATGTAGTAAGTGGGTCTTGACAGGCCAGTTCCTGCAGATTGTCCCATAGAAAGAAATCCAAAGGGGTCAGATTTGGAGGTTCATTAGTTAAGGATATAGGGGGAAAGGGCGGCTAGCCCCCTCCCTCTTAATTTAGATAAATGGGTTTTTCATGCAGAATTAATCGATTTGTTCCAAATTTGGTATACCAGTTTATTATGTTAAGGAGCTTCCCTGATTAAATTTGGAGGTTCATTAGTTAAGAATATAGGGGAAAGGGGTCTAACCCCTCCCCCCTTAATTTAAATAGATGGGTTTTTCATGCAGAATTATTCGATTTGCTCCAAATTTGGTATACCAGTTTATTATGTAAAGGAGCTTCCCTGATTAGTTTTGGGGGTTCATTGGTTAAAAAAAAGAGCGGAAAGGGGGCTTATCCCTCCCCCCTTAATTTAGATAAATGGGTTTTTCATGCAGAATTAATCGATTTGCTCCAAATTTAGTATACCATTTTATTATGTTAAGGAGCTTCCCTGATTAAATTTGGAGGTTCATTAGTTAAGTACATAGGGGGGAGGGGGTTAGACCCCCACTAAATTTAAATCAATGGGTTTATCATGCAGAATTATTCGATTTGCTCCAGATTTGGTGTACCGGCTATGTTAAGAAGCTACTTTGATTAGATTTGGAGGTTCATTAGTTAAGTACAAAGAAGGGAAAGGGGGGGGTAGACCCCCCTCTTAATTTTGATAAATCGGTTTTTCACGTAGATTTATTTGATGTGCTCCAAATTTAGTATACCGGTTTATTATGTTAAGAAGCTGCCTTGATTACATTTGGAGGTCTATTGGTTAAGTATAAACGAGGGGCGCGGGCTAGTTTCCCCTTAATTTAGTTAAATGTTTTTTTTTCATGCTGAATTATTCGATTTGCTTCAAATTTGATATACCGATTTATTCCGTTATGGCGCTTCCTTCATTAGATTTGGAGGTTCATTTGTTAAGTATAAAAGGAGGAAAGGGGAGCATGTCTTCTCCCTTAATTTAGATAAATGGATTGTCATGCAGAATTATCCAATTTACTTTCATTTTTTTTCTATGTTCATTCTGATAAGGAGTTTTCCCTATTAGATTTGGAAGTTCATTAGTTAAGTATAAAGGGGGGGAAGGGAGTTAGACCCCCCTTATTTTAGCGATATGGTTTTTTCATGCTGAATTATCTGATTTGCTTCAAATTTGGTATACCGGTTTATTATGTTAAGGAGCTTCCCTGATTAGATTTGGAGGTTCATTGGTTAAGTATAAAGGGGGGATACGGGGTCTAATACCCTTCATTTATTTTTTGAGGGGCATTATTCTATAAATAAAAGTATAATACACAGTTAGTGTGAATAGCTTGTGAACTCAATGCCATCAGTTTAACTGGGCACATTTCTTTTTATTTATGTACTTCAACCGATGAATCTGTGCAGAGTTTGGGCTATGTTAATTGGACACTCTGTATTTCATATTTCATTAGGTGCGTTCGCAATTGTATAAATGCGTCGCACCTATAGTCGTCGTCTGGTTCGTGCGTCCTGTCTGCCCGACTGTCTGCATATAAGAGCGCAGAAACTATCCAACTGAATGATTTGAAATTTAATATATATATATCCGTTCCAGAATTTTGTCATGCCATTTCAAATTTCATGAAAATCGAATCAAAACTTAAAAAGATATTAATAAAAGTTTTCTGCATTCTATTAAATCCTATAATACATTTCATCTATTGATATACCATGATAGATAAGGATTCTAGGTTGCCATGGTGATTACGTCCTATTTAAGATGGAGTATATTATTTCCGTATTATTGAATTTTATATATACAATCGCAATAAATTTTGCATTCATGTATTTTTGCATAAGAGTGCAACAGCTATTGCACCAAGATCTGAATATTTCGAAAACGAACGAACCCCATTGCCCACGTTTGACGTACAATTTCCGACTTGCTCTATGATTAAATTGGAAAATCGATGACTCCAAAAGAATTTTCTGCATTAGACAAAACAATCAACTTCATTCAGGAACTTAAAATTAGAAATTAGAAATAAAGTTATAATGACGAATATTGAAATTAATGGATATTAATTTTACAGCGATTGTTTATAAATTCCTAATTTCTTCTTATAGCTTTGTCATAAGAACTTTACATTTAAAATTAAAATCCTGGAATTTGTTTTCTATATTTACATTAGAATTAAGTCTAATTGTGTTTCGTATTTAAGTAAAAATGTATTTAACCCATAAATGCCGGGTGTTGCTTTTCGGCAACGTACCCAATTTAGGTTCTAACACACTATTAGAATAATATTGAAGTTATAATGCCTAATGTTGCCAATAAAATACATTCTGAAAATATTATTAAATCGATATTTAGCATGTAGATGGCAACACTTGTGCTGTTTAAGAATAAAGATAGATTTATTTTTTCAATTGTTGCTACTTGTTCTTTTTGATTTGTTTGGAAGCTTGCGAAATACCCTATGTTGTTCTGCAGTGAGCAAATAAAATTTATTTCTTATTATAGTTCTTAAAATTCTTGTGTGTTTAATATTATATAATTTTATCAATGAAAATTATTTTTTAAATTAAACACCAGTATTGCGGATTAGTAACAAACTGTTTTTTAGCCGTAAACTATACTTAAAACAAAATATGATTTAAAAAAATATTTTTCCCTTGATTTATTTAAAAAATGAAAGCCAAAAAACATTATTACAATGATTTTTGAAAAATCAGGCATTTAATGGTTAATATTGCAATATACCAAGTATAATGCAGATATGAGCATTAAATTATATAAAGTAGTATCTGATCAAATTTTATGATTTGTTACACATTTTAACCAATTCATAATAATATTTATAAATGAAGGTACTTTATTTCCGATTCATTGAGACTGATATCAAAATAAGTATTTTTATTTGAGGCAGATTTATAATTATTATTTTGTAATTTGCAATTAAATTGAAATTAAGAACACGAATAACGTCATGCTAAGATTAATTATATTTCCATCAGTTTGAGCAAATAACAATTCTAATTATCGTTTTTCGCTTTTGAATTTTAATGATTTCCGATTTACAAATGTTTATTTAATGAAATGGAATAATTAACCATGTTATTTCTTTCGTTTTATAAAAATAAATTTTGAAAACATACATTAATCATTTAAAGTACACACGTATATATATTTACAGTATACCCATTAAAGTCCTTTGCCATCCTCTTAACTTCGGAATGCTGATTTAACTGCTGCTATATTTATAAAAGTGATGTCTACGTATAGTAAAGTAGCCCTGCGCTACTGAAAGAAACCGTCTATTGCGCCACCTATTGGAAAACTGCAGAGTTAGCATTCCTATGTCGAAAACGGAAAGAGATAGGGAGAAAAAGTGATTTACAAAATTGTAGAACATCATCAATTTTGTACGAAACGACACCTTGTGGCGATTAATGCGAAGAATAGAATGGTTAAAACGTGCATTTTTTTTTCGTGATTGCCTACACTGTGACGTCGCGAAATTTGAACGGAAGGAGAAATGATTATTTTTTGGACAAATGTGTATCAAAATGTGCACAGCAACTGACGGTGGGAAGGTTGAACGTCTCAAATAAATGCATATTGTTATAACTATCTGTTTTTTAGTTTCCGTACTTTAAAAGTAAAAACGGAATCATTATAAGATCACTCTTGTGTCTGTCTGTCACCGCCATTTTACACATAAACTATGGAACGTGGAAAGTTCAAATTGGGGGGAAGTAATAAAGACTATTAACCCACATATTTCTAGATTATTAAACATTCACAAATATGTTTAGGAAAATGTACAGGGGTTAATTAAGTTACTTGAAAAAAAAAAATTCTTTGTATACCGTGTGGGGTATCGTGTAAAAGCTTTCAAAACATTGAACTCAAAAATACCTTTCTTTTAATTTTAGTTGGCGCTGGTTAGTTTCGACATATCGTCGAAAATGTAGTGCAAAAATATGTCCCCCTCCCCTTCTATTTCCGAATATAGTGAAACTAAAATTATGAAAAAATTAGAGGTAGTTGACGTTAATTTAAACCTTGCAGGAATAGTATAGCGAATACTCTAGGTCACATTATTTTTGAGAAAGGGTCCGTTACACACAAATTTTGATTTGCGGGCGTTCAAAGTGTTGAGGAGCGCTGGAGGTATCCATTGTAGCAGAAGTATAAAATCATTGTTGATAATGATTTTCGAAAAAAATCGTTTTCAATTAGCCGAGATATTAACCTTTAAAGACACGGGCGGTTTGGGCATACATAATGACAGGGACTCTATGTATCATAGACTTTTAAAGCCTAGATAACCACTTTTAATGATATATTTGTGTAATGCAACGCCCAGTAGCAGTATAAAAGCAATAAACGTCAAATTGTTAAAAACAGTCTAATTTAATTAGAATTAATCACATAAATATTATGAGATTCGCGGCTAGTTTGCATAGAGTTCATCTCTCAACACTCCTCCCGCGTCTTTAAAAGTTAATTAAAAACCTATTTGGAAAACGCTGCACGGTCCAAGGCGAAGATGCAACTTTGCAACCTCCTTTCGAAGCGCGCTTAGCACAATGCCAAGTTTAAACCTTGAACATGGGTTTTGTTTTAGCTGCACTGTAAAAATAAAATATTATTACTACGCTGAATTTAGTTTTATGTAATGTCAAATGAAGTTTAAATGTGCACTACTGTTATTGACAGTACCGAATTAAGTTCATCATAAACAGATTAGCGTAAGATAAAAAAGAAAGTGTATACAGAATAGCAATATTTGTTATTATTTAAGTTTCACATCTCTTTGAACTTTTATTGTATACTCATTCATACTTTTCTAGTATGTACAGCCATACCAAAATCTACATTGTATAGTTTTTTGGAAATCTTATTATTCTTCTAGCTTTTTATGTTTTCTTAATAATACAGTTAATAATTCATATATTTATTGTCCGGAACCCTCTCAGTGGGAGTAATACTCGCACTTGACAGTTTCTTTCTTCCTAAGATCGTTTTGTCACGTCACAGTGTAGGAAATCACGAAAAAACAAATGCGCGTTTTAACCGTTCTATTCTTCGCATTAATGCCCACAAGGTGTCTTTTCGTACTAAATCGATGACGCTCTGCAATTTTCTAATTCACTTCCCCCCCCCCCCCAATCTCTTTCCTTTTTCGAGGTAGGATTGCTAACTCTGCAGTTTTCCACCCGGTGGCACCGTAGATGGTTTCATTCTGTAGCGCATGGCTGCTTTACTATACTTAAACACCATTTTTATTAATATAGCAGCAGCTGTTCCGAACTTAAGAGGGTGGCAAGGGATTTTAGTGCGCATACTGTACATATAATATTAATATATCTCTTCTTAGGATAATATTTTTAGGTAATTATGTTTTAGCAAAATGTAGTGTAATTTTAGATAGATAAAAAGGGGCACAAATTTTAAAATATTTTGTAACTTGTGACATATCACTGAGTTTGTCCAATCATATTTTATCGTTTGCACTTTACAAGTAAACTTATATCGTTACTGTATTTTCTACTTCCAATCTTTTAAAGTAGATTTAAAATTTAAAAGAACTTTTCTGAACAGACGAATGCAATTTATTTTTCGAATATTCCAGAGACACAACAGTATATGGGATATAGTTTAAAGTATTCTTCTATATATATAAAAAAGTTTTGATTTGGAAATGGACCAATGAAAATCTGCTAGATATTCCCTGGAGATCGGCATCCAATTTGAATGCTTAATCATGGCCTTTCATCGTTAATATTAAAAAAACTGTTGCATACAAAAATATGAAAATCGGTAGTATTATAGAGAAATGTTCGATAAACAAGCTGATGCAGGCAGTTTTAAAATCGAAGAATTATTTTAAGAGATATTTAAAGCCGAAGTTGGACAAAATCGTTCCATTAAAAAAGTTTTATAGGAGCAAAAACCTTACATAGGAATTTAATCATTTTTAGATCATTTTATGCGTCAGAATTTCTCGGTGTGCAGACTGCATTTAGAATTTTGATTTGACTCATTTTTTGAGGTTTTATTTCTATTTTAAATTCAAACTTTCAGCATTTCGAAGGATATTTTTTACAAAATTTAGAAAATTGTCTTAATTCAAACTGTTGCCAACTGTATAAACAGCGCAAACAATAATGTTTGCTTCAAATTAAAAATTTATTTTACACGTGACTATTATAAACAGAAAATATAAAAAGCAGGAAGTCATTGAAACTTATGTCATAAAAGCTATACTTACTCGTGAATCTTAAAAGAGAAAGAATATTGTAAAATAATAAATTCATCAACATGCGTTAGAAGTCTTAAATAGGAGAATTTACGTCACATTTTCATCACATTACAATTATTACGTAAAATGAGCAAAAAATAATATTGCAAAACAGTTTAAATTTAAAAATTGCGCGAGACATTTATTTGATATTTTAAGATGATGATTTGATATTTCATTTCTAACAAAAATATTTTTACGTGAATATTAAAAAGAGAAAGAAAAGTGTGGTGAAAATTATGTGAGATTATAATTGTCAGATTCAAATTATAATTCAATCTTCCGAAATCTTTTTAAAGCCAATCAAATTAGCGTGCTGTTAAAGTCTGCGGTGTCTGAACGGGGGTTGACAAGCGTAGCTCGTAGGGGGCAGAGCCCCCTAGTTTCGTAAAAAATTCAATTCTTATCACAAATAATCAAGAAAACAGCATGTTAAAAATCAATATAATACAAATACCACCGAGCAAAACTTCGTTTATAAACAGTCCCACTTGGAACTAGAACCCCCTGACTTTCATAGCAGTCGTTCTTCGATGATGATGTCACAAGTGATGACGTATTTCCAGAGAAAGAAAAGTCCAGGCAGTTGTAGAAATTTTCCTTGTACAGCTTCCTTTTTTGAAAATCCCATAAATGTATTTGGTGACCGAAATTATCGTCTGTGCCTCCAAGTTAAAAAGAAGTTCGATCAATGATATTGTAGCATATGAACTTCCCCGTTTGTTGTTTAAGATAATCAATGTTGATTTCTTTCAATTGTATAAGTATCTTTCAATTGTTTAGGTTCGTTGTTAAATTTCCTTTATAATTATTGTTTATGGAATTTTGTAACAATTTTTTTAAAGAAAAATTATATACATATCTATTTTATAAAGGCTTGGTAAATTATTATTTTTGTCTTTAAAATTAAATAATTAAGAGTTAAAAATTATTGAAAAAAAATAATTCGCTAGTGAGTGTATAAAACATTCGAACTTGTCCTATTAACTTGTAATTTAGTTTCAAGTGTAGTAAATTCTTTCTAAGGCGGACTCTGTGTAAGCCGGAAATCTGTCTAAGGCGAACTCTATGTAAACCGGAAATCTGTCTAAAGCGGGCTCTATGTAAGCCGGAAATCTGTCTAAGGCGGACATATTTTCAAGTCCCGGCGAATCCATAGAAAATAGCATTAATTCATGCTACATAATCCGGAATCTGCCTAACGCGGAAACGGAAATGTTTGTAAGGTCCCATCGAATCTAAACTTTTGCACAAGGTGGAAAAAAAAAGAATTTTAAAAATGAAAGGCGCTAGGTTATTGAAATTTTAAAACTGACATGTACGTCAAATACTTGCTGTCGAATATTTTGATTGCATTCCCAAGTATATTATAAAGTTAATTCAAAAGACCAAAAACTTTTTAAAGTTTAAAAAAAAACAGAAAGATTTTCTTAGAATTACAACGGAATTAAAAAATTCCGTTATTTCTCCCACAAATCTCCATACAGATGTTATTATTACTATTACAATGCATGTTTATGAAAATATATGTATTTTATAATGCATATTATGCTGCAAGGTTGTACTAAAATTCAAGATGACAATTTTCTGAAACGTTGCCGAAATAAACATTAATTCGATTAAATTCGATTAAAATTCGTAAACATTAAATTTGAAGGCATTTTTATTCAAGTAGTATAAAAACATTTAATAGCATTTCTCATTTTTTATAAACATAAAGGACCTTTAGGAATTGCAGTTTTCAACCAATTTTCGAGTTAGGACAATGAATAAATGATGTCCTTCAGAGAAAAAATCATTATGACTCAAGATCCAATATATATTTCTTTAAACGAAAAACGCTTTTCGTTTCTAAATTGGGTACTTCTTAGTTATCCCGTCGACCAATTTCGCCAAATTATATAAATCGCCAAACCTCTCGCCAAATTATACACATTGACATAATTTTTATTTTAAATAACGAAAGAACAAATAAATTAGTAAAACATTAATAAAAATACAAATAAAACGTTGAATTAATGGTTTTATTGGCCATTATTGGCATTTAATCTTACAATTAATTAAGTAATGGCAACCATTATTGGCATTTAATCTTACAATTTGGCGACAGTAATTTGGTCGACGGGATAACTAAGAAGTACCCTAAATTGTTCGAATAGTCGGTTGAAAATTTTATGCTTTTACCTATAAGAATGATATCGAGAATATTTCAGATTTGTCGAGAATGTTTACAATTATGATTAACTTTCCGAATTGTAGCAATTTCGTATTGGTACTATACATTTTTGTTCAAATAATGTTTTTCAGTATTATTAGAAGCAATAAATTTAATGACAAGTATAATTTCATTAAACATTTAGTTTTAAGGAACGGTTTTAAAGGTTACAAACGTAAAAAAAATTACGATTTGAGGTTTTTAAAGTTTTATTTATTTTTGCTGTTTCGCATAAAGCGGTATATTGTCTACGGCGGAAATGTTTTCGCTCCCTATCGATTCCGCCTTAGGCAGCGTTTACTGTATATGACATTTAAAAAGTTCTTAACAGGAGAAAATAATACAAACGGTGTAACATAAGTTATCATGATTCATTAACATAATTAAAGATTCAAAATGAATTATTAAGGTCCCCGAGAAGTGAAATTAAAGAACTAAGAAATATTACATACTAATTTTAGTTAGAGATATGGTGAATTAATTGTACTCATTATTTGTTTTTGGAAAGTAGAAGAGTAAGAACGCAATCTCACTACTATTATTTGCAATCACGTAGTTTCTAATTTAGATGTGGCAATTTATAGTTACGGTGTGCTCTGAGAAAATTTATAAAAACAAGGCAATATTAAAACTTGTGAATAAGTATTTCTCGGGCATTATATTGCTCTCGTTTTAGAAAAATAATCAGAAAAGGTATATTATGAAAATTTTGTAGAATTCATTAAAAAATATATCAACTTTGTTTGAATCAAGATTTAGGTTTGAAAGTAATTTTTCATAATTTAGAATTAAGTTTTAACACAATTTTTTGTAGACTAAATTTGATAGATATAGACCGATTTAACACCTTGAACATTAAAATAAATATGCACACGAGAGTAATAAAAATGTCCATATCTCTATATGTACTTTAGATTCAATAATATTGTTACTTACTTAAAGAAAACGGCTATAATGTTTTCTATTTAAATTAGAAAAAAATATTTTTATTTCATAACAGTAAATTTGCTTTGTTATTCGCCTATTCTCCAAATTTAAAGTATTTTCTGAATTTTCGCTGCATTTATTACAAAAAATAAACTGCCTATAAAAATTTTTGTTCGATAATACATCTTTAACATGTACTATTTTATTCACAATCGTATTTATATTAAATTATTAAAAAGTAAATTTGTTTTATTCAATCATGAGCAAACGCAAGTTTTAGAAATAAAGATAAAGCAGTCTAAATATAATACAACATAATAATTCAAAATATCAATATAAAGGATGATGTATGTTTAAGTCTTCAGTCACTGCAAATAAAAAATGAGAACTACCTCTATAACAATAACAAAATAATGTAGGGTGAAATCCCCAGTTATTGACAACTAACCAATAACTGACACTCAATTAAGAATTTTTTTGTAAAATTTTGAAAACTAATGTCATCTAGTGTTAACTTAGACACTTATTTTTACTTTGAAGTCAATTTATTCACCATTAGTGGACAAAGAACATATTCGATGTGGAAGGAACTTTTGAGAACACAAAAAGTACCATTCTGAGAAATCCAGCTTATTTCTAAAATTAAGGCGATTTAAAAAAAAATCTATTTGTAATGCAATCATCAAAGACTTTTTAATAAAGTTATACTCGTAGAAATTAATTAAAAGATGCCTATGATGCATTAGTACCGCGATTTTTAGTTTCTAGTTATTTAATTTATCTTGATGGGCGGTGACAGTTACTGGTTCCAGTAATTTCTCTTCGCCAGTCTCCCACAAAGTTGTTAATTATTGGTAATATTAAAGAAATTTGAAATCTAATACTTGAACCGTTTAATACAACATAAGTTTATCTTGTAGTGTACGCCATTAAAATTTAAATTGTAATACCAGGGCCTGTCACCATTTGTCAGTTACTGGTTCATAAATGCCAATTACTGGGTACCTGCATTTCTAATAATTTAAAACATTAAAAAAGGAACATGCATGTGTAGTATGATATCCTATATAAATAGGGTTTAAGTTGTTTTGTTTTTATAATAAAGATTAAAATATTTTTAAAGTATAAATACCCTGAAATATAAAATAACATTTTTTTTTTCTTTATCTTTGCAAGTAAAGTTTCAGACACTAGTTCACTTTTTGTCAGTTACTGGTTTTTTAAAATGAGGTTGGTTTCAGTTCCTGGATTTTTTTATCATATTTATGAAAAGAATTAATTTTTAGTATTACAATGCATAATTTGAGAATTTTGTCAATAATTGGATTTTGTAATGTATCTCTACTATCCTTTAAAAAAGAAATATATGTATATAATGGATTTAAAATTTTGTAACAATGATTTTAACAAGAAAGAATTTTTACGGTGTCATTTAACAGGATTTTCACCCTACTAAAATGAGTATATAGAGAGTACTTTAACGACGTATAAGTTGTGGCGTGCCCAGCAAGATCGCCACGTAAATGAGAGGCCATGACGCTAATCTAAGGTTAAAAGAGATTTATTTAAAAATTCATGGAAATGATTGGCAGATAAGATCTTGATGAATTTAGCCTCCACAATCTTATTTAAATATAAACTTCAGAAGAATATTAAATCAAAACCAACTCACATAAAATTCACTTTTCTGGAACACACTAAATGGCTAATTTCCGTCAGAAGATGTCCACAGACAGCTGCAATTTAAAGTAGTTAATACAGCCATGGCTGTGAAGAAACTTTATCCCACAACATAATATCTCAAAAAAGAA
This sequence comes from Maratus speciosus, assembly GCA_963932465.1. Taxonomy (NCBI): domain Eukaryota; kingdom Metazoa; phylum Arthropoda; class Arachnida; order Araneae; family Salticidae; genus Maratus; species Maratus speciosus. The sequence continues at coordinate 220,975,358 of OZ010791.1, read as the reverse complement.
CTGCTTACCGAGCCGTTTTCCGCGCATTCGATCTTTGATTTCGCAACCGTCGCTAGCGGAGGAAACGACCCAGCTCTAATTTCACTGTATCGCATTTTCACTCGACTATTTATACTTCTGCAGACTGAACAACGACACCTAAATTTGCATACGGTTATAGTTAAATCACGGAACTGTAGACTCCAAGGAAAAACCAAATGCACCTCGGAAAATTAGAGTGCCTATAGCATAGAGTCAGCTACTTACACAGATTATGTTTTACGAGACGTTCACATTCAAACAACCAGAAGCCCCACTAGTGGCCGAGAGGTTCAGCTCTCGAAGCTGGTAGACGGGAGGTGCTGGGTTCGAACCCAATCGCGCCCGTCAGCCTAATCGTTCGGAGTTTTCGTGGTTTTCTTCAAACCATGGTTTTCCATGCGTAAATACGGGTTAGAAGACCCCCACGGAGGGCACTACCCCCCCCCCCCCCACCTGGGTCTATTTCCCTCGAGCAGATAATTGGCCATTAAAAATCAACCAACCAAAACCAGAAAGCCTCTATAACAGAGTTACTAGTCCCTTACAAAGTATATGTGAAAAATTAGACGAGACAGCGCTATTCAGTATATTGCATGCCAATTTCGGTAGCATACAGCAATATCAATGCAAAAAATAATTTTATTAATTCTTTAATAATTTATTTTTTCCACTGATGACATAAAACTGTATGTTACTGAAACTGGAATGTAATATTAGGTTAATCTTTCCTATTTTAACCCCTTGAAGGGCAGCGAAGCCGCTACGGCATCACATAATTTTAATCCCTAATTGCAACATTGGCACCCAAATTTTTTAATGAAAATTTAACTTTTATTAAGTTCGCGAAAATATCCTTTTACTTGTTTACAAATAAATTTTCTTGTAAATACTGGTGTCATTCAATTATTTGAACATTTTACGAATACAAGTACTTTGCCCATGAAAGGGTTAAACGTTATTTTGTTCTCTTATAAATACAAGATTTGACTAAAATCGTCTGCAGCATAAAATGTAACATACAAATATTAACACAGTATTATACTGGAGAAAATCTTCAAAATCATTAATTAATGTCGTACGTCGATAGGATAACTGTGATGATTTGATAATTACATTCATACTAAAACAAAGGCTACTACGCTAAATGTCGAATTATGATTGTCAATAAACATTGTTAAATTTTAACCTAGTTAACCCCAGTTCAATGAGTTTCAAACAATATATATTAAAGGATTATCCAGGGTTATCAGCTAATAGACGAAATACATATATATGTGGTAAGGTATGTCTACCAATATTTCGAACTTCAGTGACTTAAAAAAAAAAGGTTTTGAATTTTTTATAAAAATTTGCATAAATACATATATTTTTAATTTTAAGCATATAAATAATAAATATTTATGCAACTATAAAATGATTTAAATGTTTTTCATTTCAAGCAAAAAACTTTAGGGCCATTAAATAGCTGGAAGTTATAATAAATGTGACATGTCTTTGTCAGCAATTGACTTTTAGGCATTTCATATACTTAAGAAGACGAATATTAATTGTATCTTTGTGCAAAGACTTCGAATACTGAATAAGCGATAATTGCCTCATAATGCTTAATTTTAGTAATAAGAGATGTGTCATGGGAGACAGCTAAAGCTCATTTGTTTCTAATGGGTTGTTTTCGACGTAGGAATTTCGATTTTAATGATCACGAAAAGCATTTGAAACCGATCTATGTTTAAAGATACACATAGCTGAAATATTCAGTTATTCAAAATTATTTTCCTCATTTAAACGTTCTGGATTCTAAATAGTTTCATAATGTTTAATTCAATTCAAAACAAATGATAGGAAAATTTGATTTGTATTGAAGTATAATGAATCTTTAAAGCATGATCAATACCATTTACTTTTTTCACTATTTTGGTAATGCAGGTTGGTCATAAATTTTTACCCTGATTATAAGAAAATATTATGAAATCAGGGTTCTCGCTGTCGCTCGCCATAGCTCCAAATCGCGGCAAAATTCTTCATTTGGCGAGTAAACCAGCAGTCAAATTCGCCAAATTGCGACTGCTTTTGTGTGTGTGGTGTGCCAATACAGTCGAGATTCTCATCCGCTTTACATGTTCAATGCCATTTACATTGCTCTATTTATAGAGATACTGACTCAACACCAATTGAGCTTAGCAACAGCCGAATACACAGAAAGGATTATGCGCTAGGTATTTATCTATTCTCAATTAATCAGTATCTATGCGCCAGCGTCGTGGCAGTAAAAACGCAAACAAAATTACTCGCATATGCGCCAAATAGAGAAACATTTTGCTGTAATGCGGTGTTGAAATTAGACATTTACCATACTATTTATTAAATGTATGCAAAGTATCATTGGCTTGTCAAATTTTTTCAATCGGTTAAGAGTTGAAATCTCATAGAAATTTTTAGCGTATATTTTCATAACGACAAATCAAAAATTGCTGTTTTTAATTTTTATTTAGACAGCTAAAAGAGTGTGAAACATTCACACATTTAAGAGACATTTAGAATATACTTATTTTTTATAGTTTCTGTAGCGGATAGTCGAATTTCTATTGTATAAGCAATTACAACAACAAATTAGTTGATTTTAGAACATATTGAAAAAAAAAGGATAAAATAAACGGTTACAGATAGATTTTCCAGTGTTTCAAGCCGAATCTATTTTGCTAACATTTCTGCTCATTTGGCTACTGTTTTTTATTTCTTATTCGCCAAATCGCTAATGTTGGTCAAAAGCCAGCGAGAACACTGTATGAAATAACCATTGAATGTAATAATGTAAAATTTTTATTATGGAAATGTCAGTGGAAGTGGCCGGCCTAGTGTGACAAAATCAACCGTGGATCTCGTTCGCCATCATATGGGTTATTCTCCCAAAAGTGTACTTTTTCCATATAAATTTTTCCAGCAAAAAAATTTTGTTCTTCAAGACAAATGGTATCATTTTTAGAAACTTATCACTTACTGCAAGTAAAAATCAACAATGGCCCAGCTACATCATATAGATATTTTTTCAGAAACATTATTTTTTATTAACATCATTCACGGAGGTGAACTGTATGCTACAGTTGTGTTTGTGTAGTAAAAGAAAGCATAAAATACTAGATTAATTAGATATAACTAAGTAGAAATTCTATATAAGAATGCATAATGAATTTATTTGGAATGAATATAAAAAAAACATAAAACGTTTATCTTCCATCTGGAGCTTCTTTTCATCACCCACCTTTTATATGTTATTCAATTTTTCTCTTTTAAAGTTTTGAAACAATCGTTTCTGATTTACAGTCATTGTAAATTCTTTTTAACCATTTTTCTATGAAATATACATTTTTAAAATTTAGAGATTCACGGAGCTGAGGAAAATGCTCTAAATATTATCCGACATATTTATTTTTTTTGTTCTGTAAATTAACATATGTTGATATAATTACATAAGCAATGTATAAGCATATATCGTAATGTTGATTTAGTCACCCTGAATTACAGTTCACGGATGTGAGTATCTCCAATAACCATTGTTCCTTTTTTATAACAAAATCTAACACCTGAATATAAAAACAAATTTCTGTCATAATTTAACAACAATAAACATACTGGCTAACTTTAGCATCATGGGAAACAAAATCTGATGATAATTTTGCCATCTATTAACATGAAAATGCAACTTAATGTTTGGTTATAGCGACTAGAATACATAATGTGGAAATCGGTTATCTCTGTAATGCTTAAAAAAGTGCTAAAATATTGTATCCCTTAAATATGCAACGATGCTGCTGTCATATACAGATCGTAGCGACATCTGCAGGATATTTTCTACAACTGCAAGGTATTGCTACTCTATACAATGTAATACTAGTAATACGAAAATCCCACAGATGTCGCTGTGATCGACACTTGGCATTTTAGCAGTATCGTCGCACATTTAAGGGATAAATTTTTTAGCACTGTTTGAATAGCATATTTCTACATTATGTATTCTAGACGCTGAAGTTTGGTCCATGGAGGTGAGAATTTATTATGTGACAACCCTTTCCGTACTCAGAAAACAAACAAAAATACAAAGAAAGTAACTAACTATGCTAACTTACTTTGCTCTTGAGACAGTAGTAGCTACAAAAATAATTATTTAAGTACTTTGTTTCAGCTAAATAAGTTATCAAACATTTTCCTTAGTAACACCGGGTGTGTGACATGGCACGGAGGTGAGATCTCAATACTATGTCCTAAGAAATAAAAAATATAAAGTAATTATAAAAAATGTATGCACACAACACATTTAGTCTCCTTCCACTTTCAATCGAAAACATAAATTAATTTACAAACATTCAAACAAATACCGAAAAGGCTTAGTGACTGGAATGGTACACTTTTGGGAGAATGACCCATATCAGCCTAGTCCTACGTTTGCAACCCGAGTAAAAATATATTAAAACACTCAAGGTCTTGATATTCTTCGGGCTACTAAGGGTTGCTCAAAACGGAATTTACTGACGTAAGTACTTGTATTAAAAACTTCATAAATGTCTTTACAATATATTGGAACAAGAATATGCCTAATTATATTAGTTTTTCCACAATTCTTTCAGCAAACTCGTTGCAAAATTGTTCATAATTCATTCATTGGTGGAAACACTCTAGTAATAAATTTAAATTTTCTGAATTTAAGAGCATTTTAAGAAATGTAAATTGTTTATGAATGGGTAGGTTGGTTATCAGATTAATTGCCTATATTTTGCGTTTGAATGTTTAATGTAACAACTCATGGATGAATGAAGTGCTATTAGTTATTTCCATATTCACAATTTAAAAATTTGTTTGCATTATAAAATAGTTTAACTTCAGATTAATCACCGCAAATGTCTTCATACAGTAAAATATAGAAAATCAATTTTATTTAAATGCAGATAGTCTATTTAAGAATTTGAAAATGGCGCATTAGCGATAAAGTGTAGGAATTTCAATTCTTTTGAGTTGTTCTCTGAAAGAATTACAACATTACCCTCTAAATTTTCGATGGTGAGCATACCACAGAAAAAATGAAATTGCTATGAAAAAACATGCTGTAAGTGACTATAAGAGCATACTAAATTTATATAACCATAAGCACTGTACAAAAACCATATTTAAACGTTTAAAGTAGTAAAAAAAAAAAAAAAATAGAAAAATTGTTTCATAAAATCATTTTTAAAAACATTAAAAACATCTTTGCAGTAAGGTTTTAAATAAACAAGGGAATAAACTCGGTCTACCAGTATTACAGAATGTAGGTGAAAACCATCATACATACCCAAGAAACACAGAACTCCTGGCCCGCTCACGCCTACGTTAGCCTTGGCCCGAAGTGTTTGATTGAGGATCGCTATCATTGGTCGTTACGGCTCCGTCAAAAAAGTGTCACGCTGGACATAATATGGCCACAAGATAATTGGCCGTAAATACAAGAAGTTGCCCACAATCATGCCACTAACTTTTCACCAATAATACTGGATAGCCTCAAACTGGCCGTTTTTATTCTTTTAATGCCCACTAAAAATAATGGATAGCCAGAAGCTCGCCCTAGTCCAGCCATTTGTGTTTGCAAGAATTAAATCTAGCCCAAAGCTGCCCCAAAAAAGCCTTTTGTGATTTTTTTTAAAACGTAAACTACCCAAAAGCCTGCCACTATCCTGGCACAAAGATTAATTAAGCATAAATTCAAAATTTGTTATATAAAAAATACTTGTTGAAAAAATGTTTAAACGATAAAGTGTTTTTACATGAAAAACTAATATATTAATAATCATTTAGTACACTTTGAAAAAAAAGTATAAATTTACTTATCTTAAAATTTTTTTTTTAATTCCAAAACACAATACTTAACGTGAATTTATTAATTTCTTTATTTATATTCAATTTTATATGTAGTAATATCATTTTCAAATAGTTTCATTTCATACATATTTAAAATTATTAATTGAAAATATAAACTAATTAATTAATTCGCTATGCCAAGCATTGCCTGTGAAAAAATTTCGAAAAAGTTCAAGATAAGTAAATTATCCTTTTTTTTAAGTTAATCTAAATTGTTATCCATATATTATTTTTCATGCAAAAACACTTTATTACTTAAACAATCTGCCAACAAGTATTCTTTATAGAACAATTTTTGAATTTGTGTCTAAATAGTGTATATAATATTAACGTATGTTATGTATGTTCTATTAAAATTAAATGTGTTTGTGATTTTATTTATTTATTTTTTTACACTTATTGTAAGTCCGTTGCCAAAATTTGATGCCCATTCATTAAAATCTTATTCAATGAGAATAGAGGAACAAGTGAAATATTTCTGAACCATTTTCATTTAACAAACACAGATTTTCACATAACTATTATTAAAAATAAAGAAATAAAAAAAAGCCGTTTTATATTTATATATGTCCCGAATGACATTTAAAAAAAAATAGTAATTTATCGTTCTCATAATTTTTTAAATATTGTTTAATATTAGATAACATTAGATTTTCCTATTAAAGTTGAATAATTAAATTTTAAAATTATAATAATTATAATTTTAAAAAAAGGTTAAAATATGTATTCCAACCTTTTTTTTCTGAAAATTATTTTCAGATATTTCAAAATATCTTAACTATTCTTCTTTTTCTAATTAGTTTTTTCTCGCTCTAATTTATCTTCTATTGTAATAAAATTATTCAGTTGTTTAATTTGATGACATTTCCTCTGAGGACAAATTATAATAAGATATCAGAGGAAAAGAAAAAAAAAATCTTTCTTTTCAAAGTCACATCTAAAAAAACAATTATGACATTAAATCAATTTATTTTAAATAAACTAGAGGAATTATGAAAGTGATATAAATAATTCGCAATTTTTAAAATTACTTTATACAGCCTCAATAATAGGGAAAAAATTCTTAAAATAGAATTAAAGTACATTCAATGAAAGTACTAAATGAAAATTTTCAAAGAATAATAGATAAAAAACAGATATTATCCTGCATTTGCTTAAATAAAAATACCTTTAAAAATAAATCAGAGTTAAATCGCAAATTCTAACATTTTACGTCGTATCATTTATAAAATAACAACTAATAATGTTAACATTTAACTTCACATACTTAGTTATATAATATTTTTATAAAAATATGTATAATATAATGGTACAGAAACATTTCGAATTAAACTGATTTAATAAAAAGGCAATCAAAATATTCAGACTTAAAATATTTTAAATTCTATTCCCACCGCAGACATCCGTACAAACCGTGTCAGAACTCGAAATAAACAGAAACAGTCGTCCTGTCTTTCCTCGTCCAACAACAGTGACAAGCAGTGTTGAGGTCGTAAAAATACCAGAGGGTATACGCGAGAATCATGAAGTTCATGGCTAGAGTATACGCTATAACTTTATTTGCGAAACAGAGGGTATACGGAGCTTCTTAAAAAAATCCAGAAGGTATACGGCGTATACCTCCGTATACCCTCCACTACATCCCTGGTGACAAGTGAAAGTGATTTGAAATCATGACACAGCGAAATCTTGACCCCTATGTATCATTGGCTGTGACCTTGAACAGCCCCTCGAAACAGTTCATTCCCTTCGTCCCTTAAAAACGCGGGAGAGAGACACGGGAGAAAACAATTTCGATTAATTTCTGTACAAAAATAACTACTAAATGCATCAGAAAGAAATTGATGTAACAAAATGTATCAAAAGCATGTTTAAGCGGGAAAAAATTATAACACTTTTAATACAAAATGAATAAAAATAAAAGAATTTTATAAAAATGTATTGTTCTACGGAAACATCCAGAAAAAATGTGAAATTAATTGTATTTTTAAGCCAATTTTAGACATACAGTAGTCGTCAATTTTAGAAATATTTACGCATTTACAGCTAAAAACGATTTTATGTATGTATGTGAAAGTTTTCGATTGCTGAGTAAGTATGTGTGTGTGTGGGGGGGGTGCAGTCAGGGACTGCTTTAGACACAATCTAAGGGCGTTTTGCTGTTTTAATATTTATTTTAAATTATTTTAAATATTTATTCTGTTTCTTTCAGTTATTTTTTTATGAATAATGTGTGTAAAGGGGCACCGGTAATGTGTGTAAAAATAAACGGCATGTGTCCCCAAAATGTACATGTACATTTTGGGAACAATTTTTGATTTTTATAAAATATTTTCAAACTAAATAAAAATATGTAATCTATTTTACTACTTTAAATATAAATCTCACCACATATTTATATTTTTACTAAAACCCAGATTTAAAATAATTAAACTTTCTTTGAAAGAAATGAAGAGAAAAATACATTTCCGCTCTTTAATTAAATAATCGGGTTAGGTGATATTAGCCCTCTACTTTCTAGACAATGACGGGCCATTATATTTTTGCCGGAAACCGCCCCTTAAGAGTTGCCGGGCAAAGTAAATGCAACAGTTCTCTCAACACCGAAACATTAGCGGTTCGGCAATAGCTGCCGCAACCAGAGCCTGATTATCCACGGGGCAAATTCCTAGCACTAAAAATAAACAGAAAATTTTGCCTCATTCACGGCAGATATTTTACATGAATACGGCGTTTAGATAAGGCGAACTTTTCGTTTAAAATTTATTGGTGTAAGTGTGCCCCGTTGGTAATCAGGCCCTGGCCGCAACTAGCGGCGGGTCATTTACGGTACGACATTGTTTGTTTACAAATGGCCTTAACTCCTTTTGGCCGCGACATATAAGTCATTCGGCCATAAGTCCTGTGTCTGTTGGGTATATTATTTCTGTTGTTAACATCCTCTTTCCTCCGCACATACTAAAGACACAGCGATGAATGAGGTATTTTTAGAAAGTTTCTGCAATCGGTTCTTGATGTAGTATACTTATGCTTCGTTAAAACACGTTGTTTATTTTTTAAAAAAATGCAGTTAACCCTTTATCTACTGACGGTACTTATAAGTGCCATTAAAATAACTTGTTATAAAATTCATTTAATACAACAATTAGTAGTAATACAGTTTAGAATGAATTATAGATGCATTACTTTATCTTATTCCAAAAGCATTATTGGTTACACAAAAATAAATATTTTTAAAAGGATGATTCCTTTTGCCTTTGCATCTATTCAGTTTTCTTAGCGTTTTTTTGTAAGGGGGGGGGATTTTTCAATTCGGAAATATTTCTCTATTTCTATTGTAAGAACATTATATTTGTACATTTCCTAATTATACAAAATACTAAGAAAATATTTAAAATAAAATATTTGAGTGGGGTTATAAATATTGCACAAAATCCTTATAAATTCACATTTAATTAATCCTTCTAAATCCCCCAATCCTTCTAAATTCCATCAAAATTTATTAAATGATAATGTAACTCCTCTAATGTAGTTTCAAAAATTGACGAAAAATGCTTTAGAAGATAAAATTTTCATGAATTCATAATTCAGTAGACAAAAATTAATAAAAATTAATGAGAAAACAGATCAGCAAAAAATCTGAAAGATTGCGGCGAGAAAGCCTCTCTAGGGTCTGCTTTTTTATTATTACTTTAAATTTCTAACTTTAATTTTTTTTTTTACATTTAATATATTTTCTTCTAGAATGCCCATTACTAAATCATATTTATATGAAAAGTAACAATAATGAGTTCAAATACAGTTTCGAAACGTATTAAAAACGATATTTTGATAATGGCGCGAACAACAGAGTTAACAACCAAAGAAATCGTAAAAAAAAAAAAAAAAAAAAAAAAAAAAAAAAAAAAAAAATCACTATTTACAATTAGGCTTTTTGATTCTTTTCATTTCTGTGGTTTAAGCGCTAAATTCATTTGTATGTCTTAAATTTGTGTTTTATTTATATTTTAATTTTTTGTTCACTGATTGATGAGTGTTTTAATTTTGTTATGGTATATATTAGCTGAAAACAAATTATGAGCTATTTATATTGATTTAAATGCAAATGGATTTTTCTTTCGTATTCGGCTGCATGCTATAGAGATAGATTTGAAGAAAATTCATGCTTAAAAATTATTTTAAAAACAGTAGAAATCGAATAACTTACGATACTGTTTTCAACCAAATTGCATTTGAATGTGAATTCTTTTCTTATTCGGAGTTATAAAAGTTGAAAATGGGCGATATTTAGAAGTTTAAAAAATAAGAAGTTTAATAAAAGTTAAATTTAATCGCTTGCGTTTACTACCGTCAAAAGGAGGTCAGTGTTACGCACGGGTACGTTTGTCCTTTGCAATACTGATAGATAGGGTTGATTTAATTAGCAGAGAAATCTCATTGCATTTTCTATAACAGATCCTTTTAGAATGAATAAGTCTTTTATGAGATTGACTGAAGTACATGTACAATCAGACAAATGTTTAAATCACCAAAAATCAAAGTTAAAACACTCAATAAATACATTGGGCAATGTGAATAAAACCAGACATATACGTTTCGTGAGTTCGAGGACTCGCATCATCAGTGTATAAAATCTATGTACAAAAACAGCATCCCCCCAACAACATGCAAGGCGAAAACCCAAATGTCAGTAAAGACAACACCGAAAGTCCACCAAGTTCTAGCAACCAATGAAATCAAAGCGGACGTGAAGCATCATGACACTACAAATCCACCCAGAAAGTTGAGAATAGATTTTATACACTGATGATGTGAGTCCTGGAACTCACGAAGCGTATACGTCTGGTTTTATTCTATCTCAACTTTCTGGGTGGATTTGTTGTGTCACGATGCTTCACTTCCGCATTGATTTCATTGGTAGCTGGAACTTGATAGTCTTTATGTGCTGTGTTTACTGACATTTGGGTTTTCGCCTTGCATGTAGTTGGGGGTATGCTGTTTTTATGCATATATTTTACACACTGATGATGTGACTCCTGGAACTCACGAAACCTATACGTCTGGTTTTATTCACATTACCTATTGTATTTACTGTATGTTTAAATGTTGATTTTTGGTGATTTAGAGTTCTATACAAGTTTTTATTTACAGACAAATGTTTCTTGATATACGAAAATAAAGCATAACCACGAACGAAAATATACAATATCCTCTTTTGAAATACCTACCATTCTGAAAACAGTTCCTTACTTTTCGTAACCCCGAAAATAAATATATTTTCGAGCTTTATAGAAGCATTTATAAAAATAAAATATCTTTTACTACCATGGATTTTCGGAAACGTTTCTAAGTAGTTTTTTATAGTATATAGTATAGTTTTTTATATTGTTATATACGTTAGTAAGTTTGTTCAATCAGGAATATCGTTTTTAGGATGCTAATGATTCCCATTTAAACAATTTTAGCTGCGCAACTGATATTGTACACGCAAGAGCAACAAACTAATCTTAATTTTAATGATAATGTTGTTAATTTATCACGTTTTCTGTAAACCATGTTTGTTGAACGTGAAAATGTTTTTTTGAGAGTTGATGACATCTTAAAATCGGATACTCCGATTTCAGAAAACTGATTAATGAACTATAAAAACTACTCGTAAAAGTTTCCAAAAATTCATGGCAACAAAAGATACTTCGTTTAACGTAGAGAACGATTTTTGGAATTTGGGTAACTCGAAGGAGGTTATTGTAAATTTTCATTTGCTGATATATTGTATTTTCCCAAATTAAGAAAAATATCATCTTTTTTTTACAATGCACTTGGCAAGACAAAAGTTTAGAACTACAAACTACAAAAAATAGCAAAATGAAAATTACATTAGAAACTATCTTCGAGTGAGACGATTTTTGACTTCAGAAATTTTTGATATTTTTACACTTTTAGGAAAGTTTTTGAGAAATGTTTACATTTTCAGCTGTAGTATTTCTCCTTCTTATGGTTATTCTGGAAGTCATCTGTGATTTTGTAAAGTTTTATGTTTGGAAAGATTTCACTTTGAAAGTGAACAATTTAAGAATAAGGTTTATTTTTGATAAAAGCACATTTAATTATAATTTACTTGCATTAAAGCCGTTCTTCGCACGGATAGAATTAATAAAATATATATTTAAAAATCCTAAACATGGGAAGACATAACGCTTCCATCCATGAAAATGTTACAGGTAAAAAGGATATCGGCAATTTCATCCATAAAGTTGAAACATAGTACGATGATTGTTTAAAGAAAACGCTTTTTTCAGTTTCAATTACAGTTTAGACTAATATCAAAGGCCAACGTGAGAAAAGTAAATTATTTTAACATTCTCCGAACCAAGAAGTGAAATTATTAACGTAACTAAATGGCAAAAGTCGCTCATTAAAACTGAGTTATTTTTTATACTGTGTAAGTATGGAAGTGCGCTTTCATACATACATTATATTGCCAAAGATGGCCGACCACTTGCGATTTTAGACGTTTTCTTAAATATCAAGAAAAATACATGAGGAATTATCCTGAAACTCCAGGTGTGTAAACAGAATAGTACAGGTCATATATTTCCGTGAAGATTTTTTCCCGAAACCCCATACGGGACAGCCAACAAAATAAAGAAGAGCGATTATTTTTTAGATAACCCTGTAAAAACTAGTGTAGCAAAAGCGTTCAAACTGTAGATTATGATTAAGCGGCTTATTGCAATAAACTGTGTTCATTTTTATGAGAATAACATGTATACTCGTAGAGAAATTAAAGTTTTTATAAAAAGAGTCCCAAATTTTGCCACGTTTTTTGCTTATAATTTCTAGAGTTCTTAATATAAAAAAAGTCCTTTTTAGAAAATATCAAAAACAACATTGTACACAATACCCTGCAATCAGAATTAAATAATAATAAAAATTATAGTCCTCCTCTGGAGTTTCAGGATAATTCCTCGTGTATTTATCTAGATATATAAGAAAAGTCCAAAATCGCAAGTGGCTGGTCATCTTTGGCCATACAGTGTAGATTTGAAGCATTTTACATACGACTACGCAAAAGTGACACTTTTTTATGGAAGTCTCAGAATTCATACTACACATACATTGTTTGATATTTTTAGTATTTTCCCAAAATTTAGAAAAAAATAACAGAAAAGAAATCCAGTATCATTATTAGAGACTCGGCGTTGTGCAAAGAAAGAAAATGATTGTTTGGGGTTTGATATTTATTGAACTTAAAAATAAACAATTACATGTTTAAAATACACTGCTCAAAATTACTAGGGGAACAAGCAAACAAGTGAAAGACACAGTGCGAGACAGTCATGCATGAGCATAAAACTGAAAATACATGAGTATCAACGCGCATTATAGAAAAGAAAGGTGCAAAAAATTTGCAACAGAGCTTTAATTCTTTGAAATTATAAATAGAACATGAAAAGATGCTTTATGGTAACAATTTGGTTACATGTAATTGACAAAAAAGTACTGTATAGGAATGATGCAAGGTACTTAATATGGCGTGTGATTTCTATCGAATAAATAAAACTGCCGTACCCATGTTTTCTATGGATTCGATGACATTATAGATAACCCACTGGGGAGCACGATTCTTCCCCTTTCCACCATCTTTTCTCAAGAAAAACATCAAAACAACCATGCTACAAAAATGGCAGCAAGAATGGGACTACGCACCTACGGGACGTTACACACATAGTCTCCTCCCAAAGGTATCAGAATCACTTCTATTACATCATCGGAACATTTACATATTTTCAACGAACCACGGCCCATTTCCATCTTATCTGTTCAAGTTTGATAAGGCGCCATCCCCCCAGTGCACATGTGGTCAACTGGACACATCGCTGCACTATATGCTGGACTGTACTCTTACATCGCATTTCCATCTAAGGAAACCCCGTACAACATCACTGTCTGCATGGTTCTCATATGTAAGAAAAAACCCAACTCTGCTACAAAAAATAATTGACTGTGTTAAACTAATAGAAGACAGTCAATACATATTTCAAAATAACGTGCCACCGTTGGATCTTGCAGACTAATGGTATATATATATTTTAAATACTGTTCCAAGCCATTGGCTTTATCGTTTTAAAACAAAAACATTATTACCACTGACATTATGTACATAGACGCCCTGCCACCATGCACGGTGAAGATAAAAACTTTGCTATTGTTAATATCCATATTAATACTTTAATTAAGATAATTGTTATATCTTGTCTATTTCTAGTTCGTAATCTTTCAATAATTACCATTTATGTCTCTTTTTTTTCCTAAGTTTTTTTGCATAATTGATCATAATCCTATGTTGTTCTGTAAATAGTCTCTGTTTTATTGTTAATGGTATTATGTGCTTCAAAATATTCATAACCAGTAGTCATATGTAAATATTTTCTGTTAGAGGTAGTGTTGTAAAAACTCATATGGATGTGTGGATTGTGCAAATTTCTAATAACTAGCGTTTCCTTTTTTTTCTTAGTTCTTATATAATTTATACCTCGTATTGTATAGTAGCAAGCTCAGACAATTGGGTTGCTATCTGAAATTAATATTGTTATATCTTTTTTAAATCTTTAAATTAACAGGAGTCTTAGTAAACATAGTTAGCCAGGCAGGGCTTGTTGAGCTCAAGCCATTAGGAAGGCCTCCCTGCCTGGTCAGAACTTGAACTTGAACTTGTTACTCTTCAAAAGAATTGCAATCTCCAAGTCCCAGACAATACAAGGAGGCTTAGTCTCGCTGCAATGCGTCATCCGAGTGCGCCCCAAACATGCTCGATCGGATTCAGTTTAGGAGAGCATGTTGGCTACTCCATACGCTGTATTGTTTCAGCTTTAAGCATGTTCTCGACAAGGCGAGCTGTATGAGGTCTAGCTTTATCATGCATGGGAAAAAAGAATCACCAGTTGCTGCAGTATTCCCTCATAGCATGTATGGTCACAGTGACGTCATTGTGACGTCACTGTAAGTCACTGTGGTCACGTCACATCTGTGACCAAAATGCCACCACTCAGTGATGTCACATTGTGACTGAGATGTGAACTTCTTAGAAAACTTTAAACAATTACAAAAATTCTTCAAAACATGTTACTTATTGTAAAATTTTATTTTTCTGGCAATAAAAAAAAAATTGTAACGTCACTGTTATGTCACTGCATGTAACGTACGTCACGTCACATATGTGACAAAAAAACCACCATATTGTAAATTACAGTGTGACAAAAATATTAACTTCAAAAATTTTTGAAAATGAAGAGAAATATTTAAAACATGCCCTAGTTACAGCGGCATAAGGAATTAATATATATTAGTGGACAGCAAATAGTAAATTCGGACACGAAAAGAAGGGGGAGGGTAAGAAAAGAAAAATGCACGGTACAAGTATCAACAAACTAGATTTCCCTGCTGTATTTTATCAATTTGATATCTAAGACAGTGAAAGCATACTTTTTTCATGATTTCAATTTTATCTAGCATTGCAATTTAATATAATAATACTTCACGGATTGTTATTATTATAAATGTATTTCTCAGAAAAATGCCACGTGCTGGAGCAATTTGGATAACATATTTAGAATTAGAAATATTAAATCTATACACTTTACATATTTAGATTGTAGGGAGGAAATTTTTTAATTTTTTTGCCGACCACTGGTCGAAACACTTCTGTGGTTTCAAGCTAAAAATTTTCTATTACAGTTAAGTCTGCAGATTTTAATGAGTACGCAGAAAGAATCTTCAGAGTTTAGTCATATATGCATTTATTGCATTATAATTTGCATTCAAGTCATATTTTTTCCTGTTAATCTATTTTTGCTGTTTTTTTTTAAAAAAAATTACTTCTTTCAGTCTTTTTAAATAAAATTAGCATTTTCCGAAAAAAAAATATATATACAAAATTTATGCAAAACACATGATATAATTAATTTTTCGCATTTCCAATTTGTGTTTTAGAGATATGACTTTTAAAAAAGTTATTTTACAAATTGTTTTATTCTGCAGAAAATTAACGTGAAAAGATTGACAGATTGACAAAGAAAATTTTTTTATCCTCGAAAACATTTTTCTTATTTATTAAGAAGATATTTTTTATTTAAAACGTGTGAAACAAACTTTACTTAAAAAAAGGCGTGTGGTATTATTACCATTAAATTTATTTTTACATATTTTAAAAATTTAAGCAATGTTTTATCTAATAAACTTCCATTTTCAAATGAATTTTTTTTTAAACTGATAAAAAAGAAATGGTAAAATGCATTGGAAACTCTTCAAATAGAAAATTTTAATTACAGACTGACTCATTAAACTATTGCGCATGAAAGTTAGGACTGCGAATAAACAGTAAAATCACCTGCTGAAGATCGTCTGCGTCGGATATGACAGCAACCGCAGGGTAAACAGAGAAAGAACTTTTTGCAATACACGCGGGAAAAGAACATCTCGAAGTCTACAATGTCAGCTTTGGTTTATGCTTTTTTAAATGTAATAGAAAGACGTCTGCCATTTCCGTGCAAAAATACTCGGATATTATTAATTCATAGCATAAAAGGTAAGTCTTATTTAATTTAATTTTTTTTATTTCTGTTTTGTATATTATGAATATGAATTAAATAGTTTTATGTTATACATATAGAAAGACACTGATCTGGAATTGCTTTGAAGCGAAATTTTCCTAATCGATTCTATTTCGTAAAATGTGTTAATCGGCCATCGCTCAAAAAAAAAAAAAAAAAAAAAAAAAAAAAAGATGCAGAAATTCATGCCTACATTCATAGTGAGATGAATATAAACATTAACTTGTAGTTACTTGAGATTGAGACAGTGATGTGGAATTTTTTTTGGCTTCTTACTTTTTTTCTGATTACTAACACTCATATAACAGTATTTATCGTCTTTATTGTTTTGGAGTTAAATATTATATTCGAATATTATGATATTACGAAACTGTTTCATTTCTACCTTTGAAAGATTTTTTTTTCATTGCTAATAATATTTTAAATTATTATTTAAAATCCTAAATCTTCATGCCAATGTTTTCAGATTTAACATTTGCCAAAATTATGAAATAATAGGAATTTTTTATAACATATCCAAAGATTTTTCAGAAATTGTTAAATCTAATAATGCATTTAATTCATCTATTGTAGTTTGTTGTTGTTTAATAGTACAATTAAAAATACCAATTATTATTTTTAGTGTTTTTCAAATTGGTATATTTATTTATTTATTTTTAATTGCATGTAAGCATTTTTTTTTCTATTTGTGATTTTAATCAAACATTTAATTATAGACATTCAGAAAGAGTTATTAAATTTTCTTCGATTGTAAGCTCATTTTCTACGTTTTCGATACGCATAAATATTGGCATTAAGGGTGCATTCGAAAAAATATTTTTCCACCTTCAACAGGTCGATATTTTCAGTGACATTTTCAGGCTCATTTTTAAAAATAAAAACATGAAACTTGCTGAGGTGATTTTTGAAGAGATGTTTAAGAGGCCGTGTGATTTCCTTTCCCCTTCAATTTATTAGAATTTGAGTTTTAAATAATTATTTTCTCAGTATGACCCTTTTTTTTCATTCCCAGATCTTCCGCTGCGGAAAATTTGGTTCAAAACGCCTACTTTGACAGCATTATTTTGAAATATTTTCTGAATTTATCAAAAATTCGAGAAGCACGGCACATTAGGTAGTTTCTAAATAAGAGGAATTCCCAGTTTGATGCGTTTGAGAACAAAAATGAATTTAAAAATGAATCAGAAAATAAGCAGTTCGGATTGAAATACACCCTTAAAAAATAAAATATTATATTTAAGAATTGAAATAAAGTGTTTTTCAGGCCTGATAGCAAGTTTATAGATTAAACTGCTTTAGTATATATTTTTAAAGTTGATATATACACGCATAATATAGGGCTGAATATTTTTTTAAAGAGATTAATAACTACTTTTTACATTAAAATGTTTTTCAAACAATAAAAATAGTTCATATATGCAGTCATTTATTTTACTTTTATATTTCCTTTCTAACACCTTTCAACAAAGTTGAAAAGTGTTTATGACTTTGATTTGTCTAGCCGTCTGTCCGCGCTCTAACTCTCGTAAATATACTAGGATTGCCCTGAAATTTTTAGATGTTATTGACGTTTACCATAGCACAGTCCCTATGTGTAACGACGTTTATAGCATGTTTATTTCATTTACAGGGACAGTCAAAAGTATTCCGTTACAGTACGGCCTAATGGGTAA
Source organism: Maratus speciosus (assembly GCA_963932465.1). Classification (NCBI taxonomy): domain Eukaryota; kingdom Metazoa; phylum Arthropoda; class Arachnida; order Araneae; family Salticidae; genus Maratus; species Maratus speciosus. The sequence continues at coordinate 220,957,165 of OZ010791.1, read as the reverse complement.
AAATCGTTTCAAAGGATTTTTCATGATTTTACACGTTTTCAAACAGAAAAAATATTGATATGCATTTATGAAACGTACTAAAATATGCATTTTCTGTAGAATATGCGGCGCAAAAAATAATTATTATTCATTTACATGGCCACACAAAAGAATTCCGTTACATAATGATAAAGGGCTGGAGGGAATTTTTTCCGGCGTATTTTAATTATGTTAAATTATTTCATGTATAATGAAATCGAAATACGTCGCTGAGGTTTACTATAACTTATTTCATGAATAATACGAAGTGCATAGCATTTACAGGGACACACAAAAGATTTCAGATACTATATTGTATCCGAAGTACTGTACAGTAGCGATGATTGCTAGAAATGCATTTTTAATTATGTTATATGCTTTTATGTTTCACTATATTTATGCATAGTATATGGTGTATATAAATGCTATAATTCATATACAGGGCTACGCAAAAGTATTCGCAAGGGTTACTGGGTATGAGGGCAAGTTACGTAAAGGTGGTTTTTAAATGAGATGTACATTTTTACGCTGAACTGAATTTAATTTACTGTTTGTAGAATATAGATAAAATGATATACAGGGTCATGCAAAGAATTGGATACATGGCCGTCTATAAATTATAATTTCTGGAAATGTGATTTCAGCTGTTTTAAGTGTGTTTTAGTTTGAATTAAATTTTAACTAAACGGTGGCGTGTAATGAAGGTTCTAGCGCAACTACAGGGTTGTACAAAAGTATTCAAGTATGTTTCCATATATTAGTATAAATTGCTGAAAGAGAGTTTCAACCTGTTATGCGTTTTCTTGCTAAACTAAATTATCCCATTATATAATATATATGTCAACCTACAGATCAAATATAGGGCTGTTCAAAAGAATTGGAAAAACTATTTACCTATGGACAGTAACTGCGGAAATCAGTTTTTCAAATGTTTTATGCGTTTTCTAAAATGTTTACTTAGTTATCTTATTTACCTTATTTCCCTAAATACCGAAGTTTTGTTAAAGCATTCGGGAAGTGTTGGAAAGTGTTTTATAATCTATGCTTAACGCATGATTTTTCTTATTTGTTTTTTCTATTTCCCAGATCAGTCTTTTCCTATAGAATATACCAAATCTATTTAAGTTCATATTCACAAAATACAATATACACGGAAATAAAAAATTTAAATAAATATGGCTTACGTCGTATTTAATAAAGCAAAGATTAATCACAACCACAACACCTTAAAATCTTACACATTCTTAATATCAAGCTTGAACTCAAGATCAAGCTTAGAACTTAATAAAAAAAGATGTCAGTTGACAAACATTGTTCTTTAAGTGGAAAAATTAAAACTATTTTAGAAGAATAGGACTCCAAAATAGCTATATTTTGCTAAAAAGTACGGTAAAAAGATACGATTTTATATCTCAAACAAAACTTTATTTTAAAATTGTGCATTTTAAAATTCATCACAATATTAATACTTGGAAATTTTTCCCCAGAGAAATATTCGGTTTGCATACAATATTTCAAATGAAAATCAAATTTAAAATTAATTGCTTAAAAGGCGCAAAGGCCAACCTAGTGAAAAGAGCCCATGCCGGGACTCGAACCCGTGCCATCAGTATAGCGCACTGACATTCTATCGACTAAACCACATGGAACGACACTCAGCCTGGAAAATTTCTCGCTATTACATGTTGGCAAGGCTGCAAAAGCAGCATAAGATGGGATATTTATCATGAGCCACCGACATGGGGCAAACGCGAAAATTAATTAAATTCAGCATCGATTGAAACTATATTAAGACTTGGAAATTTTTCCAGAGAGAAACATTCGCCTTGCATACAATATTTCAAATGAAAATCAAGTTTCAAATTAAAATTGCCTTTTAAGCATGTAATTTGAAATTTGATTTTCATTTGAAATATTGTATGCAAGACGAATGGTTCTCTCTGGAAAAATTTCCAAGTATTAATATAGATTCAATCGATGCTGGATTGAATTAAGTTTCCTGTTTGTTCCATGTCGGTGGCTCACGATAAATATCCCATTTTGTGCTGCTTTTGTAGCCTTGCCAAAATGTAATTTTGTGAAATTTTCCAGGCTGGGTATCGTTCCATGTGGTTTAGTCGGTAGAATGTCAGTGCGCTATACTGATGGCCCGGTTTCGAGTCCCGGTATGGAATCTTTTTCACTATGTTGGCCTTTGCGCCTTTTAAGAAATTAATTTGAAATTGGATTTTCATTTGAAATCATCACAGTGTTTATGACAAGTTCGTCACAAATGACAATAATTTCACAAATTGGTCACAATGTGACTTCAAAGCATTGTCGCTTTCGTCACATGTTCGTCACAAAATTAATGCCAAAGTAGTCACAAATGTCACACTTTTCACAAATTTGTCACACTGTGACTTCACAGATTGGTCACAATGTGACGTCACAAACGACCTCTAAAACGGCCATAACGACTTCGCATTCTAGTCACTATGACGTCACATCGACGGTCACAAAGTCACAGTGTGACTTCACAACGACGTCGCCGTGACGTCACCATGCCTTACGGGTTATATACGACATGAGGTCTCAGTATCTCGTTTGTGTAACTTTGGGCCATCAAAGTATCATATCGATTTATATGTCGGTCCGTATGTCCACCTATGCTGATTCCAGCGAATACCATCTATCCACCTCGTCTGTAATGTGATCTTTCACGAAGGAATGTGGAATTATTTCGAGTGCACCTTTCCGCCCGCATACCATAACACGTCGGATGTCACATCCAGACTGAAACGGGACTCGTCTGTAAACAGCGCTTGACATCAACCACATTGCCTCCAATATCGATGTTCAGTTGGCCACCTTCTTTGGGCTACACAGTTTCTTGAGATCAACGGAATACAGACCATTGGTTTATGTGCATAGAGACCACCCTGATGAAGCCTATTTCGGACTGTTTGGCTGGACACCTTTGGTCCTGTGGCCAAGAACAACTGTGTTTGCAGCTGAGTAGCATTTCGTGTTCTGTCTCAACGAGCTGTTAACAGGATATATCGGTCATCATTTTATGTGGCACCACATCGCCGAACTTGCCCTGGGCGACGTATAACATTTCTTTTTTCTTGGAACGATTCCACAGCCTTGAACTGACACTTCTTGCGATTCCAACAGCGTCCGCTACACTTCGTTATTTGCCCGGATCTAACTTGTTACATTCAATACACCTCTTATCAAAACACAAGCTGAACAATTGGATTTTACAACTGAGACAGTGAAACAGACGTTTCTGCAAAATCTCGATTTCTGCACTTATCTACTTTATCTAGTTTTTGAAGTCATAAACTTTGATTTGCATGTGAAGTTGTCTACATCTGTTTTCTACTACGCTTTACATTATGGATGCTTTATTTTACGTTACTTATTAATGTGAGTATTTGTATAATTTTCAAAAAACTGCGTGCTCCCCTAATTATTTTGAGCAGTGTAGTTTTAATTACAAATGCTTATTAAATTAAGCATTCAAAATCCGCTAATTACGTTACAGTTTTGAGATAAACTTTTTATGAAAGCGCATCATTTGTCCTATCCTGTTCTTGAAAGGCTGAAATTATGCGATATTTAGATGAAAAAAAAATATAGGAATGGTAAAAGGAATCCACTAGTAAATAATCCAAATGGAGTTTTGAAAGATATCTCTTCGAGGGATTTTGGATACACCTTGAGTTTTCTATATGCCAATTTCCCATATGCATCAGTTTCGATTTAACAAGATGACAAGACGTAAACTTGCTATTTAAAATTTTTAAGGAAAATTACTAAATAACCATATTTACAAATTTTACGTAAGGTTTCTTTTTCAATCTTTAAGAAATCCATTTCTTATTGTACGTATTTATTTACTGGAAAATAAGATTAAGATAAAACTTATATCGCCATCTGCATTATTGTAAATGTCTCGGCGATAATATTTATAAGTCAGTATGTTGTTTGGAAGAAATAATTCGGATTACAGTAAAAAAAAAAAAAAAAAAAAAAAAAAAAACACCATATGTTATAAAGCATCCCCTCCCTCCCCCCAAAATCTAAACACACGATTCGAAGAAAACAGAAGATTTAATAATAGTGCTAAAAAAACTGTCACAATATTTGGAATAGTTATGCTATAATAAATGAAAAACATTCTGGAATGTGTAACTCAAAAATTTGTTATTCACAGCTTTATGTGGCTGTATAAAGAACAACATATACTTGTATATTGTTTACTAAAACATAACTAAAAATATTTCTTCACTGTGTTTTGCTCGGATTCACAATCAAAACAAAACTTGAAAGATGATTTCGATATTTTGTGAAATATGCATCAAATCTCTGCAGCAATTTCCATACTGTTTGAAAGTAAGTCACATATTTGTACAGTATAAGAAAAGAAAATGTACTATATTTTGAATATTTTTTCTCGTACTAGACGTTTTCTATCTGGATAATAATAATTTCAGCGCAATAATAAACAACTCACTTTCTTATGATGATATACTAAAACGTATCTATGGAGTACGTTTTTAAAGTAAGCTACTGATATGTGATTTGTTTAAAATATTTTTTGTTGTCATTCTGAATAAACAGATTCTTTTTCTATGATTAAATCTATCCTGTACTAAATCAGTTTTGTAAAGAAAAATAGTATACTTTTCATATTTTTTCAAAATAAATGAACAGAAACAAAACGTACAGAAATAATAGTCGTTAACATGTATATTTTTTCATGACAGTTTATGAAGTCTCTAAAATTTCTATTTTTTTTTATATTTATGCTGCATTTCACACGATTTAAGCCGAACAGGGTTGGGGACCTATGTCATTGTCATTCAATGTGTGTTTTTTATTTTGACTTATACGATTTACATATCTACTGGATAAAGAGGACAAATGAGATATTTGAAAAGTAAAATTTATTATGGTTGTCATAAGGCACATGAAAACAAGACGACTGTATTATGACGACCAAGTTTTTCGGTTAAAAGAAATTACTTTTCAAACCATTCCAATCTAACTTAGAAATTAAACTTTTTTTTTTAACCATAATATGATTTATTTTATTACTAGGGTTTCTCAAAAAATTTAATTATCCGTTGTTTTTAATTCAAGGACAGCAATTTTATTGAATTTGATTATTTCTTTATTTCTAAAAATTTTAACTAATGATGAATGTTTTTACTTTTTCTAAAGAAATTAAAATTGCTAATATTTATCAATTTAGTAAATATTTTTCAACTAAAGTCTCTTTATTCTTTGCAGTTTTATAAATCAACTCTGTTTTCTTTTCAATTCGTAACTAAGAAAGATAACATATTACTTGGGATATTTTGTATAATATATATATATATATTTTAACCATTTGGAAAAATAATTATTGTTCTCGTCAGGGTTGGGAATCAAAAGGAATCTGAACGTTTTCATTGGTTTAATCCGCAATTTATTCGTTATCTGATTGGTATATACAGTAATCTGTATTTCCCTTTGGTTTCAACAACGATGGACAACAGAGTGTTGCCACTATGACAAAAAAGTAATAAAAACTACAAAAAAAATTAATAAATCAGAAACAAATTGAGATACAGCTTTCAAACAAATTGCATTTAAAAGTACATATTTTTTTCTATCCGACGGTATAAAAAGTAATATTGTCGGATGTTAAGAAGTTTAAGAACGAAATTTTATTTAAAATTGGCCGTGAGATTTTTTGGAAGTCTGATGATTGAAAAGACTTTTCCCGAACAGCCAATGAAATGCTTGGATAATACGCAAGTTTCAGGAAATCTTGCAATTTTTACGTGTAATAACACTATTAATGTTTAATTCATGGCGTACGTAATGTATTACCAGCTCCGTGGAAGTTTAAAAATTTACAGTACCGAAAATTGTAAAACTGAAATTTCTTTTAAAATTTGTTCACGATGGGTACAGGAATGTTATCGTTTAATCCATGGCGTACGTAATGTAGGATCAACTCCGTGCTATTTTTTATGTCTTAAATTTTAGTCTTTGAAAAAATCATTTTCCAAATGGTCGTTGTAATTTGTTAAATTGCTATTTTTTTTTTTTTTTTTTTTTTTTTTTTTTTTACGAATATTTATGAAAAAAAAAAAAAAAAAAAGATCTAGTGAAACAATTGTATTGCTTTTTTCCAAATTTTGTATTTTATCATAACTATAAAAGTTAAACTTTGGTGAAAAGGAAAATTTTCATAAGACGATTATTAATCCCATAAAACGGAAAAAATACTACATTTAAAAGTTTGATGGAAATAATGATGTACAAGCAAATAGATATTGAAGTTCGGTTAATCTTGGCTGATCGGTTAATTTTTATATACTTAAAAAAATGGAAGTGATGTTTTATGAGCCAATAAATTAATTGCTTTCTACCTTGTTTTCTGCTTAAAGTTTTTCTTTTATATCATCGGTATTTCGAAAATAGCAAATTTCTCTATTCTCCTCCACGTTAAATAATTATCGTGATATATCACCAATATCAGTATTAACGCATTGATATATTGCTATATTAAATTTCTCATACCACTTAGCCCTAACATTCAGCACCAAAAGTTGTTTTCAAAAATGTTTTCCAAGTCCTCTTTCTTTCACTTCGGTTTTTAAATTAAGAATTTGTGGCCCAATTTTGAACGAATACCAAACGCTGGTTTCTATTTCTTTTATCGCTCATACATCATGTTTAAATACAGCACAATTTTTATTTTTATATAATTGAATAGAATAAAAAATGTATCTTCGAATGAAATTTGTTTGAAAACTGTAGCTTAACTTAGTGTTATTTAATGACTTTTAAATTACACATTTTCAAATATAAATTTATTAAAAATCTTTCTAAAAAATGAACGGTTTGCTCGAATAATGTGAAGTAGCTGGGTAAAAGAAGGATCACATTCGGGAATTTATTTCTCATATCAAATAGAAAAGAATAAAAAGTGGATCGAGCATAAAATCAGATTAAACATAAGATACCGCTCTTTGATGCGATAATAAAATCTGTCAGCGAAGTGACAAACGGTTTATTTTTATGTTGAACTTAAAATTGAAGAGCTTAGAGGAAGAACATGTTATGATACATTCCCTCAAAAATTGTTTTATTTTATAGATGAAAGCGTTATGAGGTATTGTATGGTATAGTAAAACTGAAGTACTAACATTTTACTTACAAGGTAACCACTTTTGGTTCTGCTCGCACTCAGCATTGAGACCTGGTGCCTTTTAAACCCTATATTACGAAGTTTGAGAATCGATAAAATTTTTCTGTTAAAATAATATTTCTTGATTTTACAGCAGCGGAACTTTCTGAAAATGCAATTTTCGAGACCACGTATCGGACTATTAACATTGAAGTTTTTTTAAAGAAACGGCGGAACCGAAATGTCGTGTACCCCGCTGAAAGTGCGTTTTGAGTTATGGCATACTTTCTTTTTTTTTATTATTCAGCTATTTTTTTTCTGCACATTACTTGGTGTGTATTGAATATACAAATCATATAAAGACCTGTAAAAAAGAATTCGAGTACTTTTCCTCTTATTGACGAAACTTTCTGAAAGGGAACATTCAGCTGCGTTATGCGTTTCCTAGTGAAATGATTTTTTGCATACTATGTGATACTAAAACAAATCTATAGATGATATATTAGGCTGCACAGAAATCATAGGATATTATCCTGACTATACATGGTAATTTCTGAAACTGGGTTTTCAATTAAGTTAATTTTCTTTCAAACTGTTTTTTTAGACCTCATCTTTTACCTTATTAATCCTTTCGGGACGTGTGATGCATCTATGCATCCTCAAAAGGTGCACGTGGAATTTGTTTTTGGCACCACTAATAAATAAATGTAATATTTGCCTTTTCTATTTGGAGTATTTTTTGTTTTTCATAAGTCAACAGAACTGTTTAAAAAAAGCGGTGCCACTCTGTCCCAATTTCAATGGTGTATTATAACAGTTTAATTTAGACTATTTAAAAAAAAAAAATTATGCATCAAAAAGAAGGTAAACTAACCTAGTTTTTTTTCCTTACAAATGTTCGCCCCACCAGTGGCCGAGAGGTTCTGCTCTCGAAGCTGGTAGACGGGAAGTGCTGGGTTCGAACCCAATCGCGCCCGTCGGCCTAATCGTTCGGAGTTTTCGTGGTTTTCTTCGAGCCATGGATTGCCATGCGTAAATACGGATTAGGTTCCCTTAGAAAAACCCCCACGAAGGGCACTCCCCCCCCGGGCCTATATCCCTCGAGCAGATAATTGGTCGTCAAAAATCAACTAACCTTACAAATGTTCGGTATGTGCACCTTTAATTATACGGCAAACACCTAAAGTCTAATTCTTTCCACATTTCGATTAACGAGCCTGGAGTAATGGAAGCAATAGCCTCTTCAATTATGTGTCTCAACTCTGGCAAATCATTAGGTAGCGGCGGAACGTAGACACGATCTTTTATAAAGTCCCAAAGGAAAAAAATCGTATATCTCTAACGGCTTTTAAATCTTCAGCTCAGCAACAACGCCTTACTCTCAGGACTCGCCTTTTTGAGTATGTGGTACTGCAAGCAAGTAAATAACAAAGCAGTACTCGCGCATGCTCTTATCTAACGGTTTTAGTTACTCTTTATTCACAAAAGCACTGTACAACGCTTACAGTTGATACCATTAAAATTCATATCTAGGACATTATTTTATGGACATCCTGTAGTTTGTGTTAGAAAACTATCCAATGTTTATGTTCTCGAATAATACGTAACTAAGTTATCACTTCTTACATTAATAATATCATTACGTGCATCTCTACATTTTGAAAATTATATCCTTCGTTGCATAAATATGTCAGTATGTATATTTTTTTAATTAAAAAAATATGTCTACGAAAACTTGAATTCATTGCAAGTCATTCTTTTCAGTCGTTAATAAAGAAATCACCGAAAGCTGCCACGTGCAAGTGACAACTAATCAATTGCATATTCATAAATCTTCATTCCAATGCCATTATTATCTCTTTATCTTCACAAGCAAATTAAATGATTGCTCATTATTCATCTTATCAAATCGCTTAAAACCTTAATGCAGTTTTAAGATGCAAAATTTATCATTTTGTTGACATTTCTTTACATCTGATGTAATTGCAGAAATTCTTTTATTATTTTCTTTAAGACTGTAACAATATTTGCAAAGACGTGTGTAAAACAGCGGAAATTTGTGTAATTTGTTTTTTGTCGGCAATTTCTGAAGCGATTTTGAGTAATAAAAAAGGCAATACTTACGTTAAATTAAAAAAACAACAACCCTGGATTCTTTTTTTAATAAAATTGTATAGCTATTGGTTTTTTAATATTTTTTTTCAAACCGATTTACAGATTGGTGACGGCCAAAACAATTAATGAAATGGGTATTGTTTTGGCTTTAACAATTCTCGTGTAAAAGTACACTGGCAGATCTTTTAGATGATTTTTTTTTATGAATTCACGTAACTATTGCTTATTCATTTTTATTCCTTGAGAAATGCACAATTTATAATTTTGGTTCTAGAAAAAAAAGAGTATTTAAATAGCTTCAGTAGTTTTTGAGAAAAACTTGTTGGTGTAAAAAGGGATTTATATGTGGTTTTGCTGCTGTAGTCAGTTTAACTTACTACTGTGATAAGAGAAAATTGTTGTTTTCATATTTACATTTATTATTTGTTTAAAAAGCAGAATTTCATTTCAACTTTCATTCTTTTGAGCAGGATATCTATTTCACAATATATTCAAAAAACTATTGAAAATGTAAACTACCACTTGACCTCCGGACTTACAAAAAAAAAAAAAAAAAAAAAAAAAAAAGCAGCGAACAAAAATTACAATAATGCATCCGTCATTCATTAGTTTTTGTTTTTTTTTCGATATCAATTTAAAATGTTTCTATATTTTTACGAATTTAGACCTAAAAATACCAATTTATAAACCAATTTCTTAATTTTGAAACATTCAGCTGGATTTTACTGTATTTGAACTAATTCAGTTTTTTCTGTCGTGTCCATTGTACCCGTCTGGTAGGCGGAGAGTTGGTTGGTTGGTTGTATTTATGACGGCCAATTATCTGCACGAGGGATATAGGCCCAGGGGGGGAGTGCCCTTCGTGGGGGTCTTTCTAAGGGAACCTAACCCGTATTAACGCTTGGAAATCCAAGGTTCGAAGAAAACCACGAAAACTCCGAACGATTAAGCCAAAGGGCGCGATTGGGATCGAACCCAGCACCTCCCGTCTACCAGCTTCGAGAGCAGAACCTCTCCGCCACTGGTGGGGCGGTAGGCGGAGAGTTAAGTGTGTATCTTTTTTGCACTTAAAATATGTATTTTCTAAGGGGTCTCAAGAATCTTAAAGATTCAAAATTTTCGAAATTTTAATTTTTTTAGATATTAAACTCCTATATTTTCTGAACATTTTGATATAATTGTTTTCTTGAAATTCCTATTTGAACAGAAGTTATGGCTTTTAGAAATATACCCGCTCAATAGCTAAAGCGGTGTTTTCGAAATTTGAAGCTACTTTTCTCCACATGACGTTTTTGGGCATAACGCGCACGATATCTCAAAAACTTCTGAATATTTTTTCATGAAATTTTCAAAATATAGGTTTCATGTCAGTCTGTATAAAGTGAACCTAAAATTTTCTTCTCTTGTTCAAAAAATTATTTTTTAGGTGGTGATACTGTTGAGATTTTCAAAATTTTGCATTAGATAAATACATCTTTGTATTAAAAATATAAAAATGCTTTTAAAACAAATTTATTTAGGTTCAGGCTAATTATTGCAATCTGAAGTATAAATAGGCACCAAAATTTTCATTCTAGTTGAAAAATTTATTTTATTAATTAATTCCTACGCGTAAGTTGTTATGCCAATTTGCTGCTCGCCAAATGTCTGACAGTTTGGAGCCCCCTGTAAATGTTAATTCTTCAACTTATAGTTACATGAAATTATAATACATGAAATGAAAGAACATGCTTATATCTTTCACCACAATAATTTTTTTTTAAATCATATACATTTTAAGATATTAAATGTTGAAAATGTTAATTTTTTTTCATTTTTTCCAATTTTAAGAGACATGAGTCTTAAAGGAATTTTGTAGGTAAAAGAAATAATTTAAATTTTATCTTATTAACTATGGCTAAAAGTTTTGCTACTCTTGTAAATCTTATTCTAACATTTTATAAATCTTAATAGTATTATTGTAATTTTTAATAAACAAAAAAAAAACATTTATACTAATAATTCTGTATTAATATTTGAATAAAAGAAACCCAAATTAGGACATTTTGACTCAGCTTAAAACACATAACTATCTTTTAAGCTGAATAGTTAAATTTAAAGAAGTTTCTGAAAGATGCCTTGTGCATGTGACAACTAATCGATTGTATGTTCATAAATCTTTCAGATGCATTTATCTTTTAGCTTCCGGGCATAAATTTAGTCGTAGATAATAACTAATGAAATCATGTCATTCGTAAAGTTATCGCAGTTATTAACTACAGCACATATATCTTATGCGCTAAATATTTAAAAAAATATTTAAACACTATTTAAAATAACTATCTTTATAACTTTCCCACTCCATTTTAGTGTTTCTGTATTTAAGATGAAAAATCACTTAAACATTTGCAATTTTTAAACATTTTATACTTAAATTAAAAATAGTTGATTGTTGAATAACTGCAATTACACAGATAGTTTATTTTCGTAAAATAAAAGGATAATAAAATGATTGATCCACATTTTATAACTTGTTTTAAATGAATTAAAATGTGTCTCATATTCACAGAAATGAAACAATGTTATTTACCGAATTTTATTGGAATTGATTACTCAAAAATGCATATTTTCAGTTATAAATATCCTATACTAAATTCAATAACACAAAATATAAATGCCATAAATTATATATTTATTTATAATCTAAGTTTTAAAATTGTTTCACAATACTTAATTTATAAAGACTGTTGAGTTTTTTTTCGTTTTGAATAAGTGACATATGAGTTTTCATGTAAGTACCGTGATTACGCCTTTCAAAGACGCGTTTGTTGTACCGATATTTAAATGTAAAAATCTAGCTGCGATTACTATGCGATGAAATCTAACGTCCTAATATCACATATACTAATGCTCGAAAGTATAGTAGTACATAAAAATTGTTTTTACAGTTTATTATTTGGAATTTAAATAAGTTATTGCTATTTTTATGAAAATTAATGCTTTTTAAAAAGTAATTAGCACAAAACATGTCACTAAAAATACTGTCCGTTGCCCGCCACTACTTTTCCCCCTGTTTCTGGCAGCCTTTGAATTCCACATTGGAAAAATTACATGCCTTTTGAGTCTATACAAGAGTCGACCCATTGTTTGGCATCTTCATAAGAATGGAAGTGCTGCTGAGCCAGGCCATGGGTCATCGATCTGTGAAAGTTATGATCGGGAAATGTCTGGTGGGTAGGGATGGGGTAACTACGGGTGGGATAGGAATTTAAGCGTTTCGAAGAAGGTTTTCACCGATTTTGAAACGTGTTGCCATGCTTCTGCTCGTAATGTGACCGTTTTTCCTTGAATGCTCGACTCAAACACATCAATCCTACTGAATAACAATCTCTCGTTTCGTTTGGCTTGAGCAGCTCATAATAAACTACACCCAGCTTATCCGACCAAATGCAGCGCTCATCAAATACAGTTTGGAACCATGGATATTCGGTTTTACCGACGACGTTGATGCATGGCCGGGATTAGGCCACGATTTTGACCCTTAGAGTTATCGTAGTATATCCATTTCTTCATCGCCAGTCACGATACGATACAAAAAACTTTCCTTTTCTGCTGTTGAAGCATTTGTTCTCATATGAAAAGACGCCGTTAAACCTCCTTTGATTTTAACTAGTACGGCACCCAATGTCCTTGCTTTTTAAAAACATTTCTAACACTTTTAAATGTTTCGAAACTATTGAGGGCAATTCCATATGTGACGGAATGACATTTTGAGTTGTAGAATTACAGCTAAAGACCCTGAAGACATTAACCCTGAAGCTATTTTCACACAAAAATTATTTTTTTCAGTTTGCAGATGACTGTTATTAACTAAAAATCTGTGCTAGGGTTGGAGTTATTAACTGTTATTTGACGTGACGGAATGAATGAAAGTTTCTTAAACGTTTATTTAAAAAAAATGATTAAACTAATAAATTTCAGACTGAACGTTCATTGCATAACTATATGCATTCTCTTTTGATAGCATTTTCAAAAACATATCGAGCACGATTACCTACTATTTGAAATAAAAAAATGCACAAAAATATGTGACAGAATGACACAACACAAGATTTTATTGTGCATGCATTATTATCAAGAATATTACTTTAAGGCTATTGTAAACCATTAAATGTTATACTACATGCATTTATTTATTAAAAAAAAATGCAACATAAACAACAATTACCTTCTTTTTCCAAGTGTTCTTCAAGAGTACTATTTGTACACAACTGCAAGCATTTAACTTTTCAGCCATGTTGTTTATTTAGACTATTGCCAGTTGGAAATAAAATAAAAGTTTTGAGTCTAAAACATTAATTTGAAAACTTGGAATATATTTCAATATATTTTTTAACTTAATTTATAAAAATTATAAAAAAAAAAATATTTTTGTTCAAAGTTGACACTTGTATGGAATTGCCCTGGAGTGATCAACTGCTAATGATTCTGCAAGTTCAGATAGCCTCCAATAATGCCTCCAATTCTTCATCCTAAAATTGTTTCGGTGCGTCAGAGCGCATTTTATTTTCAATACCAAAAGAAGAACAAGTCTGAAGAACTATGCTGTGAGCTTCAGCTGCAGATCTTTTTTGAATAAATTAGTGCAGTAAAATTCTCGCAAGTACCCTTTTTTGGCACAAAATTGGACATGTTTAACATTATGAAAAAAATGTTGTTTAGACGTCTGTGAAATATCATACAATGAATTTAAAGCTTGCTTATAGAACTTCTTTACAGATGCTTTACAATCTTAAACTACACGCATGCAGTTCTGGGAACGCAATCTGTTGGAAAACAACAAGAACTTATTCAACCTCTTAAAATGTTTCTTTAAAAATGAGAATAGTTTTGCGTACTCACAACTAAGTCCCCACATTTCTTCGAGTAACGATGACGTTATCTTGATTTTGACAACATCCTGACTTTTACATTTTTCTTTTACATCACAATTTCAACTTTTACACCGTTGAATAGAAAAAATGTTCCTTCAAATGCATTTCGTTTGAAAACAATATCTAAATTTATTGAATATTATACTTATAGAAATCTCTTTAGAAAAAAAATTATAATGTATTTTCTGTTTTCTGTAAAAACTGCGTATGGTATACAAACGCAGAACAATATTTATGCAAGCGAATAAAAACTCAGACTCACGCCCTGTACTTTTTGCATCCGAAATTGACGTCATAATGAACAAATAATGCACATTTTACATACTGTATAAAATTTAAAACTTTTACTATACGTCTTTTAAAATGACATAACATTTTCATTTAAATGTATTTTGTATTAAAACATCTATTTAAATACATTACAAACATGTATTTAAAGAAAAATGTAAAAAAAGAATAACTTAAATATGGCGTCATTTTCGATAAGACGTTTGAATGTGATGTGAAATGATTCTAAATAAAAGTTTGCTATGTTTTATTTATATTTCATTTATATACTGCAGAAAAATGTTATATATATTCTTTACAGATAAGTGTTTTAATATCTTAGATGCAGTGGTAACATTTTCTATGATTTATATTAAGTAAGAAATGAAACATAGCAACCGTCTTTTTGGTGTCAGATTTTTCCTTTCAAACAAAAATTCATGACTGTCATCACAAATGCAAGCATCTAGAAAATAAAGTTATTTTCATGTAACCATTGTAGATTTAATTTTTATGAATAGACATGTAAAATTTCCATTCTAAAATAATTCCAATGGGAAAAAAAATTCTCTGACTGCTAAGCTATTTAATTGAATGTTTTGGATTTTCCTACCGTATTTCACGGAAATCGTATATTTACTTTTACACACACCGAAGAAAACCTGCGTTCTCATTCATAAAACTGGCAGATTTTCCCTATGATTGTGTCAAAGTAACGTCATTTTTAGATCTCAGGATATCAAAGCCTCAGAGCTTATGTGCCCGCAGGTTCTGTATGTGTCTTATTCTGTATGTGTTTTCTTATCCGATTTGTTTCAAATTTGGTAAACCGGTTTATTACGATAAGGCGCTTCCGTGATTAGTTTTGGTTGTTCATTGATTAAGTATAAAGGGGGTACGGGGATGATCCCCTCCCCCCCCCCTTAACTTAGATAAATGGATTTTTCTTGCAGAATTACCAGATTTGCTTCAATTTTGGCATACCGGCAATTTTGATAAGGCACGTCCCTGATTCGATTTGGAGGTTCATTGTTTAAGTATAAAGGGGGATCGGGCGGAAGGGGGTAAATACCCCTTAATTTAGAAAAATGGGTTTTTTTATCCGATTTGCTTCAAATTTGGTATACCGGTTTATTATGATGAGGCATTTCCCTGATTAGATTAGGAGTTTCATTGTTTATGTATAAGCGGGGTTTGGGGGGATACACCTTAATTTAGATAAATGGGTTTTTCTATCCGATTTGCTTCAAATTTGGTATACCGGTTTATTCTGATAAGGCGCTTCACTGATGAAATTTGGGGGCTCATTGGTTAAGTAAAAAGGTGTGAAACCAGTGGGAGGGCTAAACGCCAATTTAATTTATTTTTCAAAAGGCATTATTCTTTGAAGTAAGAGTATAATATATAATTAGTGTGAATAGACTGTGAGCTCAATGCCATCAGTTTAACTGGACACTTTTCTTTTTTATTTTATTGTCACTTTACTATTTATTGGCGGAAAGGCACAGAAGCTTATTGTTATGATTGCCGTATTATTGCAGTTTTATTTATTTTTCGGTGTAGGCTACTGTGGTTAAGACGGTCAAAGTCGAGTGGTTCTGGTAATACCTTTATGCAAAAACTGATATTGATTTAGTTATAGTCAATATTCATTCCACAAAATTCTGATATAAAACTTTTTTTTCAGTTTCTGAAATTTCTAAAATAAAATTTCTTGATTTTCTTAAATTATCTGAAATATAGAATATCACATCAGATTACTACTATTTATACGCACTTTTAAAATTAAAGTTGTAATTTTGTGCAGATGTTGTGATTAACATGATATTAAAAGTATAAGCGTACTAGAATCAGTTCCTTACTTTAATGACGTTTCAAATTTTATCATTACTTTATATTCTGATTCATTCCAAAGGTCATTCAATCGATTCTGATCCAGCAAAAGAATATGAACGAAAAGTCGATGCATGATTATTTTTAGTGAGTAATGAAGAAATTAACAAAAGCTGTCTCCCGCATGTGACATCTAATCAAATCATGTTCATAAATCTTCTTAAAATGAATTTATTTCGCTAGTAAATTATTTTTTTTTCTAATTACTTATCAAACACTAATATTTGTAAAACCAATACAGTTTCCCAATATTCAAAATTTAACGGATATTATATTTCTAAATTCATTTGATATAATACAGTGAAACCTCCCTGTGCGACAACCTCCATTAAGCGACCACCTCCCTGAAAGACCATTTTTTCACGGAACGAAATTTATTCCCATAGGCTCAATACTAATTTTACCTCAATTCAATGACCATCCCAGTTGAACTCCCTCTATGAGCGACCAATTTCTTTGAATAAATTGAAAAAAATTCCGATTTTTCCTGATCGCTTGAAGAAGGTTTTATTAGAAAAATCATTCTGGAGAGCGCATTATTCACCAAACTTCTAAACTAAGTTTAGATTTTTTTTTTTAATCCCGTAACTTTTAAGGGTTTAAATCCCTTTGGGCCTTTTTTAGGCAATGAATTTAACTCTGATGACAAATTAAGATTGACGGTCAATGAACTCCTCTGCCCTATTCTGTCAGGAAACTCTCAAAGAAATAGATAAATGAATGAAATCGTCATTATTTGTTCCCGACCAAAACAAAATTGGATTTTTTTAATGAACTTCGAAAGGATTTGGAAATAAATGTTATAAAATATAAAACCGTAAAATAAAAGCAAACGTCAATGGATTCATTTTTCAAACTCCGCAGTAATTAACTTATGTAATTAACTTTTGTTTTGATACTTAAATTTTTATATGTTTTCCTAATGTGAAAAATAAATTTTAGTAACATTGTTATTTTGTTTTTTGCAACAATTAAAATCTAGATTTAAATATGACCTCCATTAAGAGACCATCTTTCCGAACGACCAATTTTTATTGGAACGGAACGTAGTCGTTTTAGGGACGTTTTGCTGTATAAAATAATCATTTTTAATTCTTGACATTTTTGAGATAGAATTCCGTTTTATAACAGCTATAGTATTGATTCATGCCGATTTGTTTTTATATACTGTATTGCGCTTATAAAACGAGCAGTTAAAAATTAAAACTCTGCATGTATTTTAATACATAGTGCTAAAAGCGGTTGTATGTTTTAAAGTCATGCTATTAGAGGTTTTTCGCGAAATCCCAAAATTTGATTTTCTGGATAAGGTAAGTTTTGAAACTCACGACCTCATATATTAAATTCAGTAATACGGAAATAATATGACTCCATCTTAAATAGGACATAATCACCATGGCAACCTAGAATCATTACTTACCATGGGATACCATTGAATTAATTACGTATGATAGGATTTACTAGAATGGAGAAAACTTATTGATATCTTTTTTAAGTTTTGATGCAATTTTCATAAAATTTGAAATGGCCCGGAAAAATTCTGCAACATATATTAAACTTCAAACCATTTAATTGGCTAGATTTAGCACTGTTATATGCGGACAGGTGGACAGACAGACGGTCCAGAGGTGCTACGAATATAAAACTACGAATAACCTAAAAAGTACTGATCATTTTTTACTGACAGAAAAGAAAATTTACAGAAATACTTTCGATTTTAGACCCACTCCCTACCTCCAAAAAATTTGTATTTTTTCTAAGATTTTTGATTTTTTTAAAATAAAATTTTGGATATATATTTACAATCTTCCTAATCGATTTTTGCTTGAAGATTTTTTTTTATATGTGTTATAGAAGGTAAGAAACATAGGTTTATTTAACAATTTTAATGTATTCAAATTACCCTATATTCCGTCGTATAACAAGCTCTTTTGAGGCATAAAAGATCGTGAAAATTTACAGTCGCGAGTTATATGAATGGTATAAAAAATAACTTAAGAATTGCGTTTAATAAGGAAAAAATTGATTATTTGAATTAAAGAGAGTACATATCCTAACGCTCTGTAGAGGGATTCAACCAGATAGGCTTGACAGTAAGAGTATGTCCTCACTTTGCATTTGCTAATTTTCTTTATGTTCGTACTACTTATACTTTTTAATGCTCTTTATTTTATTTTCATAATAAATATTTTACGAAATTTTCTTTGCAAAATGGTGAGGAGCGCAATAGGACAGAAATCCATAAAATTAGAAAAACACATTCTCAAATATTTTGTGTTGTGCGACGACAAAGCACGTTATACGCTGCGATATACGGTATATAAATTTGATTTTTAGGTGCGTTCATAATTAAATAAATACGTAGCACCTACAGCCGTCTGTATGTCTGTCCATCTGTCTGCATATAAGACAGCAAAATCTATACGACCGAATGGTTTGAAATTTAATATATAGAATCATTGCAGAATTTTATCGAGTCATTTAAAATTTTATGAATATTGAATCAAAACTTAAAAAGGATATTAATAAAAGTTTTCTTCATTCTATGATCCTATCATACGTAATTAATTCAATGATATTTCGTGATAGGTGATGGATTCTAGGTTGCCATGGTGTTTGCGTCCTATTTAAGATGGAGTCATATTATTTCCATATTAATGAATTGTGAACACTTATGCCGTACAAGTGAACACTTATGCAGAATTAAACTCTGTGTATAACCGAAACAATATGTTGTGTAGCGCAAAACTTATAATAATAAGCATTAGTGTTTAGGTAAATCGAGTGCTCAAAAATATTCAAATGCATGGTATTCTAGTATGCGTGTAGTATGTTTGATTTGCATTCATTTAAACAGATGTCTTAATTAGCTCGTTAAGAAAAATCAAATACACATGATGTCAGAGTTGTGAAACCAGCGGACAAACTTAAATGCCTAGAATGGACATTTTTCTTTAATTCACAGTCTGCCGCCGAACTTTAGGTGACACAACTGGCAACCTGAGGAGACCGAGGATCGTAAAAGCTGAGGCAGAAAAGTGAAAGAGAGTTTTATGTAATTTCTGAATTATTGTTTTTTCATTTTAAAAGATATGTGGTGTTTTTAGAGATTAAACGTATTAAGTTTTAATGCTGTGTGATTCTCAAGTTTATACGAGTGGTGTGGAATTTATTCAATGGCTCCTTGTATGGACTGATACTCGGTTGTGAGTTCGATTGTTAAAGAAGCGACGTATCACAAAAACATTACTCATAACAATAAGTGAATCTTCCTTTCCAGAGACAGAACGTCGGCCAGGGTACCCTAGTGGTTAAAGCAACAGCACGGTACGCTGTGGACTCAGGTTCGAGTCCTTCTAGTGGCTGACTTTTCACCCGTGTTGGGTTATTGTATTAATTGTGCACAAGTCTGTCTTAATGGGAAGTTTTCGCTTCATGTTGAAGTTTAACAAGTCTTAATCAAATTGCCACTTTGCGCTTTAAAAACTTTATTTTTTAAAGAGGCGCATAAATAAACTCGCCAGCATCGACATAGCAGTGAATTTTCATTTCATTATTTACGCAATTTTTACTGGCTCCCAAAATTATCGAAGACGTTATGTCTCACGGCGTTAATTTAACAGTTCGATCGAAAGTTCTAACATACGAATAACACTCTAATTATGAAATGAAAGATGCGTAATACTTGTAAATTGAATATGGATTCTAAAAGAATCAATGCGGTGTTTCTCTTAAAACAACCAATAGGTATAGATTATAAATAAGACAGCGATCAGATTTATATTATACTAGCAAACCACGCGGCTTTGCTCGCGTAATTGTAAATAATATGCCAAGAGATATTTGCATGAATATTTTTTATTACAAGAATACTTTTTAAAATAATTCAAAAATTACAAATTAAGTCACAGTTTGACTAAACTTCATTATAAAAGTGCAACAGACAGAAATGAGATTTTAATTAATAAGAAGAACTAAAACTAATTCCAAATAAATGATAATTTAGAAAGTACTTTGAGACTTTTATGCTCCTTTCATACGCTCATTTCAGTATTCATTTGAAGTTTTGAATTTTTTAGAAACCATCTTAACACATTTACATCTTAAAATTAACCATCATGTCAAATTCCAAGCTTCTTGTCTAACAGTCTACCATCTCTCTGGTGTTAGTGGCACCAACATAAAATGCCGAAACAGAGTTAAAATAGAATGTCTCGAAAAATGTTGAAACAGAGACTGTCACCATTAATTTGCCAACATTAAACTTGAAATCGTTTGGCATTTCCTAATATTCTCTAGAAAACGGAATTTAGATGTTTTTAAAGGCTTTCTTATTGTTCCTGTCAACCAGGTGGTAGTGACACCGGCATAAAATATAGCCCGTAAAGGATCAGGGACTATCAGTCTTGATTCGCAACCAATAACTTATGTAATCGGTTTATTATTTCCTGAGATTCCATAGAAATCGTAATCTAGGACTCTTTTAGAATGCTTTTCGCTTTTTCTCTTTGCTTCACCCCTTTTTAATTTTGAATTTATTTTCGACTGTTCATAGAGGACATTTATATTTTATAAGTAACTACCGTGCTATATTTTATGTTGCTAGCCTCTTCAGTACAACAGAAATCGCAATTTAGAAAGTCTTTTGCTCCTGCAACCCTCTAGGGATTGCGGCACCGACATAAAATATAGCTTATGTTTGAGCAGGTTCTATCACCATCAATTTTCAATCATTATGTTTGAAATCGGTTTCGTATTTCACACGATTGCATAAAAATCGTAATTTAGATCGCTTATAGAACGCTTTTCGCTCACTTCATACTTTTAAATTTGGAATTTTTTTCGACAATTCTTAGAAAGCATTTGCATCTATGAAGTAATTTCCATTCCAAATTTAAAATGTTAGACTCCCTCAGTATCACAAACAACGCAATTTAGAACATTTTTGCTCCTGTAATCCCCAGGTGGTAGTGACAACAACGTAAAACAGAGGCTATGTTGGAGCGGTGACAGTCACCATCAATTTGAAACCATTACTTCTGAAATCGGTTTATATTTCCTGAGATTGCGTAGAAATCGCTATTTAGAACGTTTTTAGAACGTTTTTCGTTCATTTTCACCCCTTTTAAATTTCAAATTTTTAAGGAACACTTCGCAGAGATTATTTGCATCTCATAAGTTATTACCATGCCAAATTTTGAAGTTGCTAGCCCCTTCAGTATTACAAAAATCACAATTTAGAACGTTTTTTAAAATGCAGCCGCAAGGTGGTAGTGACGTCCACATGAAATAAATCTATATTGGAGCAAGGGCTGTCATCATCAATTTCCAATCATTACTTTTGAAATAGTTTAGGTACTTTCTGAGATTGCGTAGAAATCGCAATTTAGAACGTTCTTTAGAACGTTTATCGTCCATTTTCACCCCTTTTAAATTTTGAATTATTTAGGAAATGTTTTTAGAGATTATTTATATCTTATAAGTAACTACCATGCCTAGTTTCAAGTTTCTAGCCCCTGCAGTATTACAGAAAACGCAATATAGATCGTTTTTTGCCCCTTCAACTCTATTGGGGTAGTGGCACCGACATGATATACAGCCTATGTTGGAGCGAGGGCTGTCACCATCGTTTTCAACCATTAATTTTTAAATCAGTTCGGTACTTCCTGAAACTACTTAGAAATGGCATTTTAGAAAGCTTTTTAGAACGTTTTTCGCTCCTTTTCACCCCTTTTAAAATTCGGTTTTTTAGGAAATTTCTTAGAGATCATTTGTATCTTATAAATAACTGCCCTGCCTAATTTCAGGATTCTAGGCCCTTCAATAACACAAAAATCGCAATTTAGAACGTTTTTTGCTACTGCAAGCCCTAGGTGTTAGTGGCACCGACATGAAATAGAACCTATGTTGGAGCAAGGGCTGTCATCATCAATTTCCAACCATTACTTTTGAAATAGGTTGGGTACTTTCTCAGATTGCGTAGAAATTACCATTTAGAACGTTTTTTAGAGCTCTTTTCGCGTATTTTCACCCATTTTATATTTCGAAT
Organism: Maratus speciosus; assembly: GCA_963932465.1. Classification (NCBI taxonomy): domain Eukaryota; kingdom Metazoa; phylum Arthropoda; class Arachnida; order Araneae; family Salticidae; genus Maratus; species Maratus speciosus. Next base: position 220,934,736 of record OZ010791.1, on the reverse strand, counting down.
CTTTTAAAAAATGTTCTTAGAGATCATTTATACCTAATAAGTAACTACCATTCCAAATTTCATGTTTCTAGGCCTTTCAGCAACATAAAAATCGCATTTTCGAACGTATTTTTGCTCCTGCACCCCGTTTTGGCCAGTGGCACGGACATAAGATATAGCCTATGTTATAAGTTGGACTAACACCATCATTTGGATACCATTACTTTTGAAATCGGTTTGGTACTTCTTGAGATTGCGTAAAAATTGCCATTTAGAACGTTTTTTAGAACGCTTTTTGCGCATTTTCACCCCTTTCAAATTTAGAATTTTTTAGGAAATGTTCTTAGAGATCATTTATATATAATAAGTAACTACCATGACAAATTCTATGTATCTGGGCCCATCAGGAACATAAAAAATCAAGATTTCGAACTTTTTTTGCTCCCGCACCCCCTTTAAGGGTAGTGGTAGCGACATAAAATGTAGCCTATGTTGGAGCAAGGGTTGTCACCATCATTTTGACACAATTATTTTTGAAATCGGTTAAGTACTTCCTGAATTTGCGTAAAAATCGCCATTTAGAACGTTTTTTAGAACGCTTTTCGCGCATTTTCACCCCTTTTTAATTTCGATTTTTTAAGAAATGTCCTTAGAGATTATTAGTATCTTATAAGTAACTACCGTTCCAAATTTCCTGTTTCTAGGCCCTTCAGTAACACAAAAATCGCATTTTTAGAACGTTTTTTGCTCCTGCACCCCTTTTTGGCCAGTGGCACGGACAGAAGATATAGCCTATGTTCTAAGTTTGACTAACACCATCATTTTGATACCATTTTGGAATCGGTTCGGTAGTTTCAGAGATTACCTCTTACAAATAAACAATTTTTACCTCTTTATAATATTAGTATAGATATAGAAGTATAGATAGATGACGTAAGGAAGCTAGAAACGTAATGCTGTAAAGTGCGATTAGATTCTAACAGAAGGCGGGGGGGGGGGGGTCTATAAATTGCGATCTTATTTAAAAGTTACAGTGATTCCACATAAAAACGTAATTTGAAAACGTGATTTGAAACCTTACTGTAAAGAAATATTATTTCAGAAGTAAGACTCAGATATAATCACTCACCCGCAAGGAAAGTGAAAGATCTCGGCAAAAGTAAATTTCTTAGGATAGGCAAATGGGAAGATTCGTATTATTTTACTGCAACATGAAATTATTACATTTAGCTTTACATGCAGAACTTAAAATATGCATAAAAGCGTCAAAACCGTAAGAATAAAGATGTAGATGAGGATTTGGAGGGTTGAGTAATTTTTTCTCCCCACAAATCCACCACCATTCTGTGGTCATGAATAGACATATGGCGTAATAAAGCGATTTTCTGGATAGATACACTTATGAAACTTTTTCTATAGCCAAACGCACCTATGTCAGACTTATTATTGGAATAAAACGCAAAATGAATTTTTGCGATGCCATATTTAGTGCGGGTGAGTTATATTTATTTTATACATTAAAATAAATATAAATTAGTTTTACTGTTTTATGTCAGTAACTGAATTGCTGGATTTAGAATAATTAAAAGGAATCTCTTTTTATTTTATTCATGTTTTTTTAAAAGAAAAAAATATATTTGTTAATCTCAAAATGTTTCGTTTAAGGGGTCTCAGGACACTTAAAGCTCTAAAATTTTCGAAATTTTAATTTTTTTAGATGTTAAACGTCTATGTTTTCTGAACATTTTGATATAATTGTTATCTTGAAATTCCCATTAGAACAGAAGTTATGGCATTTAGAATTATACTCGCTCAATAGCTGAAGCGGTGTTTTCCAAACTTTGACGTCATTTTTCTCCAAATGACGTTTTTGGGCATAACGCGCACGATATCTCAAAAACTTTTTAATATTTTTTCATGAAATTTTTAAAACATATGTTTCATGTTAGTCTGTATAAACTGAACCTAAAATTTCCTTTTTATTGTAAAAAGAAAATATTTTTTTAGGGGTTTATATTGTTGAAATTTTCTAAATTTTGCATTAGCTAAATATAACTTTGTATAAAAAATATAAAAATGCTTTAAATACAAATCTATTTAGGCTCTGTGTCATTATTATAATCTGAGGTATAAGCAGGCACCAAAATTTTCATTCTAGTTGCAAAATTTATTTTGTAATCGTGTGCATAATCTGTTATGCCGATTTTCTGCTCGTCAAATGTCTGACAGTTTGAAGTCCCCTGTAAATGCTATCTCTGCATCTTGCAATTTTTCAAATATTTGAAATGAAAGAACATACTTGTATCTTTCATTACCATTTAAAATTGTGCCTTAATATCAAATACATTTTAAGATATTAAATGTTGAAAATGGTCCTTTTTTTCCCATTTTTTCCAATTTCAAGAGTCCTGAGACCCCTTAAATTCAAATATAATAACGAGACAAGTGTGGTCATTACCATAAGTATCTCTTAATGTATACACAATTACCATAGTTATCACTTAATGTATACAATTACCATAAAATATTCTATTTAATTATTTTTACTTATGTACTTCTGGTGGAAGAAAGATTTTATTTCTTATTTCTGTCAATTGCATAGCTCTATGTTTTAAACTGCATTTTATTCTGAAATAAATGAGATAGATAATGTAATAACCCATGGTGAAAATGTGTAAAACATTTGCAATGTATGTCTTGGAATTTCAGTAAATGGTTATACTAAAATAATGACATCTCCATTCTAGTGAATATACAAGATTCTAAAGCCATTAAATATAGAACGAAAGGGCGTTATTTTTGTTCACGTTTTCAGACAATAAACCTTTTTAAGGAACTTTAAAATGTGCAAAATAAATCACACAGGATAGCACAACGGAAAGCCTTTCTTAGTTTGCTTTGTTTATCAAGAAAAATGAATTTTTTGATAACTTCTGTTCATTGTGAGATTTATTGTTCTCGCTACAACCAAATTTTCTGGAAACTATCTGAGATTTAAAATTTATATTTTCTAAAATTTTAGATAGATTAAAAAGTGATGAAATATTGAATTTTTTCTCACGCGATAAATAATAGGGAATGATGAAAATTTTACCATGAATGGTTTTATAAATTTTACAAAAGAAATGAGCTTTTAAAAGATTAACCATCTGTCATATATGTATACAATTATTCATGCGAGTGTTTAGTCATATGTATGTAAGTATAGATAATTAAATTTCAAGACATTGTGTTAATTGTTTTATTTGGATTTTTTTCGTTCTATTTCTTATGTGTAATTTAAAAAATATGATAACAAGCAACCTTTATTTATAATTTTTCCTGTTCACCTTTTTTCTTCCCAACACTACAGAAATAACTGAAAAATAATATATAACTCTATTTCACCTATATGTTTGTATTTTTGTGTTCTAATTTTAATTGTTATCTTTAAAGAATCACAAAAAATGTGAGTGCATGTGTTAATGCAGTTCAACAAAGCATTTCTTTATTGAAAAATGGTGTATCTTGCATTTTGTTCTTATTTATAGTGACACAAAATAATTTTGATATACCAGGGTACAAATAGATAGGAAGGATCATTTTACTAAATAATAAGTATAATTTTATAAAGCTACATACAAATCATATAAATTGATGTTAATTTATTAAATAGGTAATATAAAAATAAAGACTACAAAGTAAAACATTTATTATTATTACAGTAAAAAAAAATGCATTTTTCCTGCATATGCAATAGGAGCAAAAAGAAATGAGCTAAATAGAATTTTTCTAAATTATAGAAATATTACATGTCATTTGTGTTTAAGAATTTCATTGCAGCGTTGTGGCATAGATTTTCCAAAGTTTGGACATATCGAATGTACAAAACACGCAATGTCTCATAAATGGAAGTATGGTGTAGTTAAATTGTCAATTTGAAATGGAGAGAGTTTTTGTACCAAGCCGTGAAATCGTACATATCTGATATAGTCTCACATTTTGCGTTAAGACCGCAAAGGCTCCAATCCTGAAAAATGAGAGAATGCTGAAAAATCAAATACTGAATAATTTAAGGTTGACTCCATAGAAAGACTTTTATTTGATGAGTAAGATGAGGTGACCCCCGTCTGCATTGCTACGTATATCCTCTCAGATGCAAGAATACAGGAATAGTGACGTTTACAAAGCCAAAAAACATTTTCCAAATCGAGTCATGGTGCGCCAACTAAAATTTACGTTACGAAGAAATGCATTCTAAAATTGAAAACAAAAAATGCCAAGGGTCAACCAGGATTGGCGCCGTCATCTTTAACCAACATATTGCGCAGTGACAGGCAGCCCTAATTTAAAGCAGCAGAAATTGATCGCATATATGTCATAATAACTTTATATATTGCATTTGTTGTTATGATAAACGCAGTACGTTATGGAGGCATTATAAGTGAAACTGAAGATAATATAAAGAGTAATTTCCTTTTATGATTGCAAAACCTATAAATCTATCAAATTGATTTTCCAAAATGAGTTAAATTAACACATCTGCTTGAAAGAATGACCTTTTAAACTGGGATAAAAATAGAGTAAAAGATATTGAATTTTGACAGAACAAAAGCGTGTTTTCTCTAAAATAAAAAGACTGAAGGAATAAACATTAAAAGAGAGAGGAATTAATTACTTTTTAATGCATTTAAATTAATAAAGTAGACCAAATATATGATTACATCATAGGAAGATTTTAGATCTGCTTTCAGGTTATACCGGATATTTGACATTTTTTTATGTAGTTACTGCGCTCAGTAATACACTCTAAACACTAAATGTGTAAATTAATCAAATTTACACACATATATATGTAAATTTCTAAAATTACACGCTTCTCATGAAAATTATACACTTTTTATAAACTTTTACCTATTTTTATGTGCATTTAGCTTATGAAACATAGCATCTAGTTCGTTATAGCTTGAAAAACACAAATAACTGTAAATGTAGAAAAATGCCTTAATTTACCCGTGTAAGCGATGCGTATTAAACTAATTAATAAACTCACATAATCTTAAGGACTGTATTTATTTTATTATTGACAAGCGAAGCGATGCGTGCACACAAGGCAAGACAAGAACATAAACTAGAAAAACGAAACGAATTACGTTTCTATGGTTACCTACATTCGCAGAACAAGTGCGTTGCCAACATTTTGGCACATAATAACAGATAATTCGAACATACCCCCCGACATTGAAGGGTCAACTTCAATCAATTATACAATAGAAAATAAAATATTAACATTACAAATGACTGAGTAAATATGATACAACACAACAATTTTCTTTTAACAATGAATAATTTAATTATGAAAATAATACAGCAATAAAAATTAAGAGAAAATTCACAACCAAGCTCCCTCCTTTTTTTTTTTTTTTTAAATAGCTCGTAATTAATTCTCTGAAATTTGTTTTGGCAATAAAGCAATTTTGGATATACTTCTTTTAAGTATTCCCTTTCTTTGTCCCTTATATTTTATAAAGAAGGGGCCACCAAAATCTGTTCCCACATAGTTAAAAGGTGCGCTAGGACGTACTCTTTCTGTGGGTAGCGAACCCATGATTTGTTGCACAGTTATAGGATTGTTTTTACTACAAGTTATACACTCATGCGTTATTTTCCTAACTAAATTTCTTCCCTGTAATGGCCAGAATTTTTGCCTCAAGTAGCATAACAATGCTTGTGCACCTATATGAAGATATTTTTTATGGTAGTAAATTGCAATCAGGCTACACAATTTACCCTTAGCTGGCAGAATGTATTGATGTTTTTGAGCAAATTTTAGGTCGGAATGATTCAAACGACCTCCTACTCTTAGCATCTTATCTGCATCCAAAAATGGGTTTAACAATCGCAATTTACTATTCTTAGAAATTTGCTTACCTTCTAACAATGCTGTATAATCTGCCTTAAATTCGCTTTTTTGAAATTCCCGTGTCAAAAAGGCTTATGCTCTTGATAATTAATCTATACTTACGTGTCCCTTTCTTTTTTCAGTTGATCTTTTCGTATTATCTAAAAACCTGAAAATATTACTCAAAACACGTAATATTTTAGTATAATTATTGCTAATACTTAAAATTTCATTAACAAATTCAACATTATTCAAACAAGTTAATGTAGTATTGTTTCTCAGTTTTAACTCTGATGAAAACTCAATAGTGTTTTTTTCATGTTCCAAGTCAATGTCCTTATTGGATGTGATGTCACCTTCTCTTAGGAAAGAAGGGCCGTGCCACCAAAGTTCACAATCAATTAACTTGTCAAAAGTTAGTCCTCGAGAAACAAGGTCTGCTGGATTGTCCTCTGAACGTATATGTTTCCATAGATAAGTCTGGGTCAACTCTTGAATTTTGTAAACTCTGTTGGCCACAAAGCCTTTGAGTACATGAGGAGGAGTCTGTAACCATGCTAAGACGATGGTTGAGTCACACCACAAAATTACCTTATTGATATGCAACTTTAATAGATTCACTACCTTACATACGAGTTGAGACAATAAGGCAGCTGCGGACAACTCAAGTCTGGGAATTGTCAAAGGTTTCAATGGTGCAACCCTAGACTTGCTGCACAGTAAATTTAAAGATGTATTAATTTTTGTGGGACAGCGTAGATAAATGGCTGCTCCATATGCGAGCTCGGATGCATCGGAGAATCCGTGCAGTTCAATTTCCGAATGGCCTTCGTTTAAAACAAAACGATTGATTTTTAAATTGTTTATATGTTGAAGCGTTCTGATAAAGCGTTGCCATTCATCCTTAACATCATCTGGAAGTGGATCGTTCCAACCTAACTTTAATAACCAAAGTCTCTGTATGAAAATTTTAGCCTTAGCTATTCCAGGACCGAGTAATCCTAATGGATCGTAAATTCGAGCTATATCTGATAGAACAGTTCTTTTCGTGTACACAACTGGCTCCTGAACTGATGAATTAAACAAAAAGGAGTCATGAACTGGATTCCATAAGAGTCCTAGAGTTTTAGTGCTCTGGTCCTCATCACTATCAATGAATGAATATTCCTTGTTACTAGTTGTGATTTTTAACAGTTCGGGGTGGTTAGCACACCATTTGTGCAATGTCATGCCGCCACGTTCAAGCAATGCGATTAATTGTGCTTGCAGTTGTTGGGCTTTTGCTAAACTGCTAGCTCCTGTAAGCACATCATCGACGTAGAAATTTTGGAGTACTGCACGTGATGCTAGCGGAAAATTATCTTTTTCATCGATTGCGAGCTGATTTAGAGTCCGCGTGGCAAGACATGGAGCGTTCGATGTTCCATAAGTAATTGTCTTTAACTTAAATGTTTTGACCGGTTCTTCTTTACCACATTTCCACAAAATGCGCAATAAATCTCTCTGCTTTTCCGCAATTAGTATCTGGCGATACATCTTTATGATGTCGGCTGTAAAGGCGTACTTGTGTGTTCGAAATCGACAAATGATATCGAAAAGCTCATCTTGAACTGAACCTCCATTTAATAAAACATCATTTAAAGAAACACCACTAGGGGTAGCTGCACTACCGTCGAAGACAACTCTTAATTTCGTGCTGGGCTTATTGGGTCTGTATACCCCATGATGCGGCAAATAATATGAAAATCTGGGATTAGCTTCCAAAGAGATTTCTTCTAAGTGTCCCAAATTACTATATTCTTTAATGAAATCTTCATACAAGAATCTCATGGTTGGATTGTACGTAAATCGCTTAAGCAAATGATTTAATCGCTTATTTGCATTTTCTTTTGATTTTCCTAAGCATTCAAGCCCACCAGTTTTAATTGGCATTTCTACAACATATCTGCCGTCTTCCCTTCTGGTATGTGTACGCAGGAAATGTTCCTCACAATATTGCTCTTCTTTACTTTTTATTGGATTTGTATCATTAACCGCTTCAATTTCCCAAAATTTCTGCATAATATTGGATAAATCGTCCACAGATCGAACAAGACCACAATAATTACTGAAATTGTTTTCTTGTGGCATAGACATAAAACCACTGACAACATAGCCAAAAACTGTTTCTTGAAAAACCAAATTTTGCATATTTATTTTATTGGCTCCCATTAAGTTAAAAAATACCTCATTTGACAATAAAACATGTATTGGACCTGGTTTATCAAATTGTGGATCAGCTAACTGAAATGTCTGTAATTGCGTAATGGGCATGATGTTTAGATATGTAGCTGGCGTTATGCGCGTAATTTTAGGAACAACAAAAAATTGCAATGTTTCACCAAAACTTCTATTTTCATTTGCGATGGTTGATATAACACTTTCTTTTATAATCATGACTGAACCATTTAGCTCTGAAACTGATGCGTTTATTTTCTTTCCCTTCAAGAACAATAACTCGGTACATTCCTTCGTTATAAAGTTATTTTGAGATCCTGAATCTAGCAATGCCCTAAGAGGAACAAATTCTCTTCTAGCATTTTGTACATATATTATCGCGGTTGAAAGCAGTGCTTGTTTACTAAAAGAAGATGTGATATTCATTACAGTATTGTTTATGGTTGAATGCGTGTTATCAAATGAATGTGCATTTTCACCCAAGGTGGTGACAGACATCTGACTATTTGTGTAACTATGAGGAAAAAATGCGGTTGCGGTTGGCGACAAGTTACTACTAAGATTACTTCTGCTTTGAGTTGGTATCGCCTGATTAGTATCAATACCTTCTTCACCGCGTTCCAGGTGAATTAAGCTGTGGTGACGCTTGCTACATCTTTTGCACGTACTTAAACTTTTACATTGGCTAATGTTGTGAACAGATGATAAACAATTATAGCAAAGTCTTCTCGTTTTAACAATATTGAACCTTTTTTTAGCGGGCAAATTCAAAAATTGCGAACATTTCATTAAAATGTGGTCACCCTTACACATTAAACAATTGTGTGGACCTTCTGCTAACAAGGTTAATGACTTAGAATTGCATGAACGCTTCTGATCCTTAATGAAGGGTTTTATGGAAGTGCATTTATGGATGTTTTCCAAAATTTGAGAACGTTTCTCCAAAAATAAAATTAATTCATCTAATTTTGGTACTTCGTTTGCACTTATACTCATTTCATAATTTTTTCGAGTATCCTTGTCTAACTTTTGAAGAATGATGTTTAATATTAAAACATCGGAAAGATTGTTTCTATTATAGTTTAAAACGCTTAATGCGCGAATGCTTTTTCTTACATTGTCAACTAAATTTCGTAGGTCTTTAGCGGAAGGCTGCGTGAGCTTATCTGCGTCTAAAAGTGAATTAATGTGTATTTCTGTTACTACTCTATCATTTTCGTATCTGTCCTTTAACGCTTGGAACAAAGATGAAAACGTATCTTCTGTTGTAATCATAACCCTTGCATCATTTATTAATGCAGCTGATAAATAATGCAGTTTTTGAGCATCCGAAAGTTGTTCATTTGGGGTTATTAAGTTGTTAAATTATAGCTTAAACGTATCCACTCTTCGGACTTCCCGGAGAATTTCGGAAGTGGAATTTCAGGTAATTTAATGTTTATTGAGTTGTTTATTAGAGTAGGTTTTAATTGAAATGCAATGGGAACTTTACTCTCTTCTAAACATTTAATTTGTTTTTTTATTTTAAATTTAGTCTTCATAATGTTATCATGATATTCCTCATTAGTGTTAATATCTATTTCATAATCTTTCTCTATAGTAATGGCAGATTCTATTTCATTATTTAAGTTTTTTAGCGATTGTTCTTTATCATTCAATTGTTCTAATATTTCTGAGTAATTATCAATTTCTATATTTTTGTCATTTATTAATGTTTCGAATTTACTAATCAATTTTGTTACAGACGTTCTTAACGTGGAACGTTTCTTTTTCAACTTTTGAATAGATTCCATTTCAAAATCTTATAATACAGTAAAGAAAATAATAAATATTTCCTACCTTATTGCAGAGCAGACGATTTCTTCATCCCATTAATCGAAGCATACACGCTTGCGAAATCGTCATTCCATAAAACTTTGATGAAAGAACTGGAGATAACAGTTCATTATACAGTCACAAAATGTTTTTTTAAATTGCGAAAAGTACTGCATCTTTCTCCGGCTGGACGCTGACCATTTTGTAAATGATGCGTATTAAACTAATTAATAAACTCACATAATCTTAAGGACTGTATTTATTTTATTGTTGACATGCGAAGCGATGCGTGCACACAAGGCAAGACAAGAACATAAACTAGAAAAACGAAACGAATTACGTTTCTATGGTTACCTACATTCGCAGAACAAGTGCGTTGCCAACATTTTGGCACATAATAACAGATAATTCGAACTACCCGAATTGGTGTGTTATTATACAGGGTGATTCATAATGAATGGGAGAAAAAGAAAACATGATTGTGAACGTTGTAAGTAATATATTTAGAAAATTCGCATTTACCTCAAAATTACATTTATTCAAGTTTCTACAGGTGTTCAATATGTGCCCCTCCGGTGACACGACAAATGTCTACACGGTAATCAAGCTCCTGCCACACTCGTGATAGCATATCCCCTGTGATGGAGTTCAACACTGCAGTTATCTGCTGCTTCAGTTACTGTAAGTCCTCAGAAAGTGGAGGCACAAACACCTTGTCTTTAACGAAACCCCAGAAAAAAAATCACAGGGCGTTCACGAATTCTTTCAACCACTTCGGGTTTTGTTTGTTTTCGTCCTGGGCTTTTGTTCTTGCATAAGCAGCCGATATCCTGCAACTGCTTCACCCACCTGCTTATGTTTTGCCGATGCGGTGGTTGTTTACGAAATTTCGTGTGAAAATGTCTTTGCACAACAGTTACCGAGGAGGTTTTGGCATATTCGAAAACGCAGTACGCTTTCTCTTGCATGGACGACATTTTGTTTAACAGCGCTTCTAGCGACGAGTTCGTCATTCTATGATTTTTCCCTGTTGCCAAATAAAACTTCTATAATTGTAGTTGCAGAATAAATTTGTTTCGGCTGAATAAATCTATTACGGCAGTCACACTGCACTATTCTTTTTGGCCCATTCATTATGAATCACCCTGTATTTTACACATAACTATGTGTACATAGATAAGTGTGTAAATTTCTAAAATGACCCACTTGTTATAAAAATTACACATTTTGAACAAACAATTACCTTTTTTTATGTGTATATAGTTTGTGACATTTAGTCTGTAGGTTGTTATCGGTTGATAAACTCAGACAAGTGTGTAAATGTAGAAAATATCTAGATTTACACTAAAAGGAGTGTTAAAAAAATTATAAGTGTTTAGACGTTAAAAAAGGTATGGAGGGCTTAAATCTAGTTTATTGCTGCACTTTTGTGTCGGTAATTCCATTGAATAAATATAGTACTGTAAAAGCATTAAAAAAAGAAATAAAACGTTTACTTTTTTTGTAACATGTTCTGACACCCCTTCACCCGTTTCAGCTAAATTAGCAGCACATGAATATTTAAAAGAAAACAGAATTTAAAAAAAAGTCTCAAAAATTGAAGGTGAGAAGGGAGGGGTTCACACGACAGAAAATTCTTAGCTCCTTTTTCTTCTAGCGCTTAATTATTCTATACCAGTGTAGTATGCATGGCACCGCCCTCTGAATACTAGGCCTGAGCGCTCACACAAAAATGACACAAAAATGGCGGCTGCCGAAGGCGGATTTTTTTTAGCGTAGGTACGGTCCCTTAAATGTAGACACCAATACTTTATAAAAGATTTCTCTACCTTGTTTATTCTCAGAAAAATTAAGCGGAAAAAACTTCAAAAAATTATTGGTAGGAATATTTAAGGGACCGTACACACGCTGAAAAAAATCCGCCTTCGGCAGCCGCCATTTTTGGTCCAGCGCTCAGGCCTAGTATTCAGGGAGCGGTGTGCATGGTCTCAATGACGTCACCGCAAATCACGGTGGTCATGTGACATCTGAGGTTAAAATATTACTACTCAGTGATGCTATGTTGTGATTAAAATATGAATTTCTTCCAAGACAAAACAATGCAAAAGCCCCTTTAAAACGTTTTATTCATTGTAAATAAAAGTCATAATTTAATTCTTTTTTTTTTTTTTTTTTTTTTTTTTTTTTTTTTTTTTTTTCTTGTGTCACGGCACAACTGCGATAAAAAAAATAAACACCGTATTATAGAGTCACATTGTGACAAAAAAGAAAATAAAAAAAAACTTTGAACGTTCCCTCTGTACATCAAAATATATTCAGAAATCAGCAGTACTAAATGAAAATCTAAATACAAAGTAGAAATCTAAAATTCTTAAAGTAAATCATTCTCAGAGCAAAATTCAAAAGACTTATAACAGGGCCATCATAATAGAAATATAATCCCTCTTTATGTGTATTCATTTAACTAATATTTCTTGTACTATTGGGAACTTTTCTGTTCCCTACACCCCCCCCCCCCCCCGTCCTTAATTTAAGTTGCACAAGTTTAACGTTCAGTAGAACATTAAAAAAACATTTCGAACTCATTCATTATGTAACATAAAATCTAACTCATGTAATTTGAGCATTTTAAATTCGCTTCCCGTATTACTTTTTAGAATTTCGAATATGTATAAGAACACTAGTGTTTGTTTTGTTTGAACACTTTACTATCGTTACAGACTTTTGAAGAGGTGAAAATTAATTACAATAGTGTTGTGCAAAATGTTTCGCACAAAAATTGTATCATGTGAGTTAATCGAGCCTTTTATTCCTCTTTCGGTGAAGCGGTCTATCAGGTGGGCTCACAGTAGTTATGAAACAATTTCTGCACAGCAATTAAGAGTTAAACAAGTTAGAATTCCGTCGTTAGAATTATATGATTAACTTCAAACTTTGTATACCGGCTTATTGGAGAAAGGCACTATGTTGCTTGTTTCGAATGGCTACATGGCACCTGAACAATGCATAATATGTGGTACAGTATTTACCAGAAAAAAAGTAAAAGTAGAAAAGTAAGTGAAAAATAAAATGTTTCAATTCAAGATTTTTTTTAAATACAATTAAAAAATATACAGGATGTCTCAAAAGGTCCTTTACGAACTTAAAATGCTGGTCTGTCATATCATGATAAACAAGATTTACATAGGAACTTGTGTTCGAAAATGCAAACTGCGACCGTTAGAGGGCGATGAAAGCAGGCTTACGGGAGAGTGATGTGTAATAATTTCAGGCAAGGGCATTGCAGGAGAAGGATGAATCGGTTTAGTAACGCAGAATGGGCCTATATGCAACGCATGAAGTCCATGGTGTACGAGACGCTAGTAACATCGGACATGGATCTCGTCGCCAGGATAGTGGATGCGGCGACACGTGTCTCTGTCACACCAGCCCATTTTAAACGGGTACGAGAATCCATGCGTCGACGTTGTGAAGCATGCATTGCGGTGAATAGAAGGAATTTTGAACACCTTCTGTTAATTAAACCATGTTCTTTAATAAAAGTCATATTGATACCTCTTTCAATGTCCTTTCTTTCTTCCTCTCGATACCTGCGCTCATCATCCTCTAGCGGTCGCAGTTTGCATTTTCGAACACAAGTTCCTATGTAAATCTTGTTCCTCATGATATGACAGACCAGCATGTGAAGTTTGTAAACGACCTTTTGAGACACCCTGTATAATAGTTCCTAAATTTAATGTAAGTAGGATATTAAGTCAAACGCAAATCTAGTTTTTGAATTATAAATGTTAATTACTCATGCTTAATATTATTTTACGAATGGGGCCTCTATCCCACTCAGGTGAACACTGAGGTCCGGGATAAAGGGTCAAAATCATTTTTTGATAAAAATTCCATTTTATCTATTTATGTTACAATAATATTATTAAGAGGTTCTACATAAAATTTTGAGTAGATGTGTTAAATATGCACTACAAAAATCATTACTATAACATAGCTACCAACTCTTCCGTTTTTTTGCACCATAAAAATTTAATAGAAATTTTTTGCCTTATTTAATCGGTAAATTACGGCGACTTAAAAAAGTAAAATTTACTATAAAATTTTTGTGGTACAAAAAATTGTGGCAGCTATGCTATAAGAAAGAAGAAATAGGTGACTAAGTCCGTAACTATCCCTGATAATCTAAATATAATTTATTTATATATTTATTTTTCTGATGATGAGACGAAGGACTAAATATGAATATCTTGGGAATTGTAATGAAATGTAACGTTTTATCAACTTAGATTTTACCTTAGAAGTGCTGTTAACGTAAAAAAAAAGAGGTTGTCGTGAAAAAAAAAAAAAGGAAACACCCCTTACTAACTCCTCAACCAATTATTGTAGAAGAAAGTTACTGGTACCGAACGATTGGAAATAAAGTCTACTTCTAAATGATGTATATCAATTTGCTTAGGGGGCCATCTACATATTAAAACGAACCATAACTTTGTTTTTTCCAATAGCAGTACACAATTCTGACAGCATAAATAAACTCTACACCCTTCAATTAGTCTAAAAACAAATTTTTATGTAATTCGTACCATAAGTTTCTGCGAAATTATTTTAAACCGAGCGTATTTTAAGGGCTGTATCCAAATCGGTACTCGATTGTTAACCGAGAGAGCTCCCTTCTTGATCAAGGCACCTTAAGCAGTCAATTAAGCCTGTTAGATTACAGGATAGCGTAAGAAATTTGAAAATATCTAGTCACTTCTATCATAGACGGCCCCTTAAACCATCATTTTGCCGTTTTTTAAGCATAATTTGAAAACTACTTGAAAAAAAAAAGTGAAATTTTGGATTTCCATAAAGCAGGACTTAATAAATCTGAATCTATAAAAAAAATTGTAGGTTGCAATTCATAAGTTTTTTTTTTTAATATTAATTTCATAATTCATAATTCATATCAGAAAATTATAAAAATTGCAAATTTAACGTAATTTATGTTTGGATATATTAGTATTATTGCGACACAAAAAATTAGAACATTAGGATTATAATTTCAGAAGTTATAAATAAAAATATGAAAATGTAATTTAACATTAGAAGCACTAAATTTTGAATGTTTAAAATTCAAAAACTTATCATTGAAATGACTTTAAATTTGGTGTCTAGGCATAGTTTGAACCAAATATTTGAAATATCTCGTTAAAATTGTATATTGCCATTGAAAAAAATGAAGTTTAGATTCGTTTTAATACGTTGATAATAAGTAAATTTTATATACGTCATTTAAAAATAGACTTTATTTCCAATCGTTCGGTACTAGTAACGTTTGTCTACAATAATTTCTTGAGGAGTTAGTAGGGGGTGTTTACTTTTTTTTTCCCACGACTGTACGTTTGAGTCATGAAAGTTGATGGCTAGAGCATGTGTTATATACTTATTTGAGAAGTACATAGCATACGAAACTTTTTTTTTAAATGTAGAAGATATAGGGCGTTTATACCTCCGTATAACCTCCACTACATCAATGATTATTATTCATGTATTTCATAGATTAATTAGACAGCCATACTCAACTTGCGGCCCGAGGCACATAATCATTAATCCATATTTATAAAATTAATTGAGATGTTTGTAAAATGTTTTTAAAACCTTCGCTGTTCCCTCATATATTTTCATGGGAATATAAAATATGTCCTGTTTTTGTAATTACTAATTTAAAATTATATTAAAAGATCCTTAGTGCCATTCCCTTAGTCAAAAGTTTTTTTTACATGTAGTTCTATTTGTGCTATTGTAGTGTTTTTAATTCTACAAAACCATAACGGAATATTATTCCAAATTAATTAAACTTGCACAATATATTTCTACATTTAAAAAGGTTTTGCATTGAAAACAGACTGACTTATTAAAGAAAATTGACTTATTTTTTTTTAATTAACCATTTGGAAAAATTGTTATTGTCCTCGTCAGAGTAGGAAATCAAAAGCATATCTGAAGATTTTTATTGGTCGAATTCGCATTTTATTCGTTTTCTGATTGGTCTATATAGTAATCTGTATTTACCTTTACTTTCAACAGGGAAGGATACTTCTGTTGTTACCATGACAAAAAAGTAATAAAAACCACAAAAAAAGTAATAACTCAGAAACAAATTAAGATACAGCTTTCAAACGAATTGCATTTAAAAGTACATTTTTTTCTCTATACGACGGTGTAAAAAGTAATATTGTGGGATGTTTAGAAGTTTAAGAATGAAATTTCATTTAAAATGGGTCGTCAGATTTCTTGGACGATGAAAAAGCCTTTTCCCGAACAACCAAATGAAATGCTTGGATAATACGTAAGTTTCAGGTGTATAATACGTAAGTTTCAAGAAATCTGACGAGTCGCAGGCGATTTTTGTCGCTTGCAATTTTTACGTGTAATAACACTTTTAATGTTTAATTCATGGCGTACGTAATGTATGATCAACTCCGTGTGATTTTTTATATCTTAAATTTTAGTCTTTGAAAAAATCATTTTCCAAATGGTCGTTGTAATTTGTTAAATTGCTTATTTATTTATTTATTTATTTTCAGCAACATGAAAATTCTGCACTGTTATATTAATATGTTTATACTTATATCGATTCGAACTGCCGCGGACAAAAATGCAGCAAAAAGTTTTAAACCGTTATTTCTAAACAATAATGTTTGAAGCATATTTCTACATCATTTTCAACAGAAATCTACCTCTAAGTATATTGTTTGGAAATAGTGGTTTAAAATTTTTTTAGTAATATTTCTTCAGAGACAAATCTTCGATTCAACTAATTATTACACCCTCATTATTTTGCTTTGTTATACTACTTTTGTTATCTATTATTTTTATTATTTCTATTATTTCGGGACGAATTTTAAAATAATTTTTATTTATTCAGTTAAAATTCTGAAATTTTTTGTGATAGTTAATCTTATCATTTGTAAAAAAAATCACGTGCTAAAACTTCTCAGAATTTTGTTTTAAAATTTAAATTTAAAATTTATTAAAAAAGTGGAGTAATTTAAAATCGTTATAACTCGAAAGATTTATAGAATTTATTTTTTTTTTTCATTTAAATGAACAGAAATATATGTTTTAATTTTGATTCAGCATTTAAAAAAATATATTAATTTATAGAAAAATTAAAATATTTAACGAAAAAATTTCCAAAAAAGTGGTGCAACTTAAAAAAAAAAAAATCATATTTTCAAAAGTAAATATATTTTTTTCAAATATGCTGAATCAAAATTAAAGTAAATCAATTGAAAAAGATATGTTTCAAGTTTGAACCATGTATCTTTAACGGTTCTCGAGTTGTAACAATTTAAATACGAGAAATGGTAAAAAAAAACTATCATGAAGAAAAATATACTTTTACAAGAAGTCGTTTCCATGACAGCCATTGCTTGAAATCTAGATTTTGAAAACAAACCAAAACGAAAAAATTAATATTTTTAGTTCTAATTCAGATAGAAACATGATTTAAATGCCATTTTAAGCAGGAAAAAACAAAGTTTTTATGAAATAAAATGTTTTTGCAAAATGTGAAGATTTTTTTGTCCCGGACCTCCTTAAATTATATTATATAAGTGTGTTGCGGCCCTCCTAACGTTGCAAACATACGTCTGCGGCAGGAAGTAATAAAGGTTAAGTATGGCTGAACTAGACTATTGTTTCCTTTTACCACAGTTCACGAGAAATCCCAAAAGGATTAGAAGACGAAAGAAAAATATATTTTAATTAAATTGTTTCAGAAAAAATTCTTAAATCCCCTAGAAAAAAAATTCAAGCTCTGATAGCTATGTATAATAAAAACGTTTATGAGCAGCTTACTTATATTTTTCCGTTCTTTGAAAACAGCTTAAATTAGACATTTTGCAAACCAAAGATTTTTACTCTAAGTATCGTTTTAGAAATATTTCAAATTAACATATATTTGTTATAGCATTAAAAAGAAAACAGTTTATAAAAAAAGTTAATCCGAGTTTTAAAAGCGTTTATATAAAATAGAGTAAAATTTCAGAATACTTCTGAAAACATTTATATGCTTAAATAGTATTTTGTGCCAGTTATAAATGCAGTTAAAGCCATTACATTTTTAGTATGTAGGGAGGGGGTGTGTACAGAAATGCATAAATATTTCTGCAAAGAATAAAATCTTTGAAATATTAAAAAAAAAAAAAAAAAAACATAAACTGTTACTGTTGTAAGAATAAGTGAGGGATTTTTTTTTAAATTTAGAAGACAGTTCTCCACTGTTTGAGGAATTCAGATTACACAGGTTCCACGCGTAAATTGTTACTATACGAATTTATGATTCCACATGAACTGTGACAGAAAGATGGTTTGTGTTAACTATAATTTCAGCTGTCCTGTTTTATTTAAAATATAGGTATATCGATGATAAGAAAATGATATGTCTTTATATTTAAAGTAAATTGCTAAAATACATTGTGGGTGCACTGATTTGTGGAAGTAAAACAAACCTACTAGAAAGAACTAACATATCCAGCATGTGTAAGAACAGAATATAGGGTTATTCTAAATGATGGACCCATTTTCAAAAAGTTGTATTTATTAAACTACAAATCCAAAATGAGCAATCTTTATACCAATGAAAATAGGCAGTTTCAAAGGGTTCTTTTTTAAGACAATATAAATTTTCAATGTGTCCACCGTTAATACCGAATTTGGTACGAAATGACCGCTGCATTGCAATTTGCGACTCACTTCTTGCGAACGCAAGAACTCAGAAAACCTTGTGCTCCTCGGTAGCCATCTTACTCACAACTGACAGAGAAACGAAATCGCGGCCTATTGCCGCGCGACCTCTACCGACCGCTTCTGAAGCATCGTCGCTTTGAAAGCCATGCACTCAGTAACAGCAGATACGCTTTTCCGTGTGTTGGACGAGTTTGGCTATCGCGTAGATGTTTGCCGTCTAGCAAATGGGGGACACATTGAATATTTATCATATCTTAAAAAAACTTTGCAACTTCCTTTTTCCATTGGTATAAAGATTGTTCATTTTGGTTTCGTACTTTAATAGATACAATTTTTTGAAAATGGGTCCATCATTTAGAATAACCCTGTATCTCACATATATATATGTATTTTGCATATTACTAAAATATGTGTATTTTACGCATTATACAAAAAACTGTAATTTACATATAACACAAAAATATGTGTTTTTTGTATAATACAGATAAATATGTCTAATCACAGAAGAACTACATAGAACATATTACATACCACATACATATTACACAGAAATATGTGCATTCTTATGAAATTTACACATTAAAGTGTGTATTTCAAGAGTGGTCAGATGGCTTTTACACACTTATTTTTATGATGAAATTACGCATTAAAATGTGTATTTCGAAATTTATACATTATGTGTGTATTTTGACAATTTACATACCACCTTACACATGTAGACAAATCGTTTTTGTATCATCGATATAAGATGACCGAACCAGTAGTTGATCAAATAAGGTCGGTACTATGTGGTTTTTATTTTATTTCCTTCCCTTTAAGTTTTAGAAGTAAACTAACATAATTGCTACAACTCTTAATGAATGTCCTATATTGGGCAAAAATAAAATCAGCTGAACAAAATTATAAGTAAATAGTTTCCTTAATTGCCATTTTCCCAGTAGTTGATCAGTCGAAGAAATCAGTCGAAAATTCAAAAATTAGTCTTTAAACTATCATGCTTAAGCTGTGCTTTACAATAATTCATGTAAAACTATTATTTAAAATAAGCAAGATGGAAGTGGATTATTTTAACTGACCGTAATTGTCTCCAACTAATCAAAAACTAAAGTTTTACATTTTCTAATAAAATAAAATCATAAAGTTGCTTCGCTTACAACAAGCAGCTGACAACAATGTGACAACAGGTGCTGCAAAAAAAAAAAAAAAAAAAAAAAAAAAAAAAATATTATGTCTAATGCCGTGTAAAACTCAATTCGGCCTGAAATGGCGCAATATTTCAAAAATTTAATAAACTACTTGCGCAGTCACCCTACCTGTTTTTATGTGTAAATTAACACATTTATTTTTTAGAATGTACCTAAAAGGTTCTCCATGAGATTTATGTGCAGACTATTGGTCGGAAAATAAAGTATGGGAATTTTATCATCTTCAAACCAATTCTTTGTGTCTTTTCAGAGTGAATTAAGGCATTATCGTGTGGAAAATACAGTTAAGGTGGCCAATGTTTTCACACTTCACTGCAAAAAAAAAATCACGACATTTTTACAGTACAAAGTACTGTTCATCTCGCGCACAAACTCGATCACAGTGAATGTGCTGTATCTTTCTTTGGTTTCCTGACTATATAAACATGGAAAATACAGTAGTTGCATAAAATTAACAGCACAATGTGCTGGCAATTCGGGCGCCAGCAGTTTGTGCTGGCGTCCAAATTGCCAGCACATTGTGCTGTTACTTTTACGCAACTACTGTATTTTCCATGTTTATATAGTCAGGAAACCAAAGAAAGATACAGCACATTCACTGTGATCGAGTTTGTTCTGGCAAATTTACAGTGGTTTTTTTACAGTGATGTTTAGCAATTGGCGTTCTAAGTGTGAATATAGGTATGCCTATTTTGTCGTCCTTCTATAAAAACGTTTATAATCTTAGCTCCTGAGGATAAAGCAACCCAAACCATTAGGGAACCTCTACCTGCTTGATGCTTGGAAAATATATCCTTTTTCTATCAAAGGTCATGCCAATATGAATGAATACCATCCGGACCATCGATATTAAATTTTTTTTTTCATCACTGAAAACAATTTTAGAACAATTTGCTCGTTGCTTCAAATGTTTTAGGTTACTGCTTGGACGTAGGACGTCACATCGATGGGCTCCGCTGTTAAAAGTGATTCTAAAATTATTTTAAAGTGTACCTTTTGAAGTGAGTTATTGATTTTGAATGAAATAAGAATTACTGTTTACGCCGAAAATAAGGACATTAGTCTCTGAAAATTCCTTGAAATGTGGAATGTTGATTCATATGTTGTATTTAGAATTAATCTTGTTTAAGCTTTAATAATCTTTTCATTTTGACATTTCATAAGAAAGTATGCTAATGATGTACAGAAATAATGTAAAATCAATAAATCCATTTAACTTAAAGATTTATTTAAATACTTCGGATGCTCATGCATTTGTGAATCCGTATGCCTAGTAACATTTTTATAAGATTAATAGTTCTAAATAATTAATGAATATTCTTGAAAGTAAATGATTTATTATCTCCTTTTCTTTTACGAAAACGACGTTTTGAAACACAGAATTTGGATCTATGGTTTCAACTTATTTGACAATAGAAGAAATAAATTGTCATAATTTAAGTTTTACTTTTGACGCTCGATAGTGTTTGAATTTTTAAAAAAGTTATGAAAATCTGATCATTTAAAGGATCAGATTCGTTTTAAATAGGCACATTTGGTGCTTAATTCACCACAAAAAAATGTATTTTTTAGGTTTTTAACACAATCACCAAATAAAAAAATCCATTTGCTTTTGTTCACCTTTGATTGCATTTATTATAAATAAGTTTTTCTGATTAAAGAGCACAAGTATATTCCAATAGCAACAATCCATCGGAATCCTTTAAAGACTATCAGAAAAAATATATTTACAGATAGAATAATGTGTACCATATAAACACACAGGGCAAAAGTATGGGATGCTGTATTTGTTAATTAATAAGATGTTACAGCATCAAAACATTTAAATAAATCCTTAAAATTCTTAGGTGCGCTATCTATAGAATTCTGGATCGCAATCATACCAAATTTAGTCAACTCATAACCAACTTACACACTATAGTGGAGGCAAATTTGGTGGATGTTCATCTTTTTTAGAACTCATCTTAATATATCCCAAAATATCACCATAACATTAAGATATTGTTAATTTGCAATTATTGTGAGATTTGGAACATATCGCTTTTGTGTTCTTCAAACCAATTAAGCACAATTTTACATCAATGGACAGTAGAGTTATTGTCTTGAATCCGAGGAACCGTGATTTGATTTCGTCCTTCAAATATTGAAATTATGTCATTAGCTCGTTATCCAACAAAATTGGTCACAGTTTTCAAGCATCTGAAATTTCAAATACAAATCCATATCTAGCACTAGACATAGATCCCTTCAAAAACATAATATTTTCACCTCTTTTCCGGACAGTTCTTTGAATACATTTAGGTTTGATATCTTCCGCACCTGTATCTAGACTCCATAATGCCCATCTTCGAAATACAAATAGCAAATTTACCAAACCATATTATTCGTATCAATTCCTGAATAGTCCAGAAGCGATTATATGGGCGCTTTTTCTTTTGGGTCGTTAATTTCGAATGGAGCTGTGGTATGTGGTTGAATGTTCATAATACATGAAGTTCTCACCAAAGAGGTCTTTCTGAAATAGATTGCATTGGTACATCTGATTACATGGGTACATCTCATTGTACATCTGAGTTTGGAACAGATTAGTAATTGCATGTAGCCTTATAGGTTTGCAATCGCTGTTTGTTCCGATTGATTTTAGTTTCTCCTCTGAATTTATAATAATGTTCAACCTCTGCCGTCGTAAATGGACACTATTCACTGTAGAAGATGGTGCTTAAATTAATTCATTTTATATTTAATATTCAGATTAGGAAAAACAAGTATTTCCATTTTTTTTTCATTTGTGGAAAGATATGCCAGTTTATCGCAGTTTTTACGATGATTAAGTTTGGAAAAATATTTTAAAATCAGAAATTTGCGCCTAAAAATATTCTTGTAGTGATTGCAAATTTGTTGAGATAAATACTGAATTAATTAAAAAATGTGTTATTTAAAAATACTATACAACTATAAAAATGTGGTAATTTAAATTTATATATTAAAACATTGTTGATTGGTAACCATATACCTATTTTAGATACACCGTTTCGTGCATTAATTGTATATCCATACATTTTTAATTCTGTGAATGAAAATTAACATACTAGTGATTGTTTGATGTTACGATGCATTAATATACTTTCTTTTAGAGAGTAATAATTGAAGTAATTCTTAACGAAATTTTACCTGTTATTTACAAAACTGTGCATAAATTCAAATAAAGAAAAGAATGTATATGTAAATACAATTTTAAATGAATGTAAAATAGTTTTCAGAAAGAAAAAATTACGGTAATACATTTTTTACAGTTTTAAAATTTTAGATAAAAATTGTTTTACTTTAATTACTGAGAGATAGCTTTTAAGTACTAGCTATTTGTAATTTTTCCATTGTATAAACTTAAACAACGTAAAAAGAAAGTTATTTTTACACCACAGCTTTTGAATAAATGGTCAAAGAAAATTCTATTTAAAGGTGGAACTTTCCCGAAAGAATGAGAAAAACAGTTTTAGTTTTTTACGAAAAGAAACTTTAAAAGATCTGGCGTTTTATTTTGACACTGAAATAATAAATCAAAAAAGAATTTTTTAAATTGAGATATTTAGAAATATACTAGCCTTACCTTAGAAAACAAAATCAATGGTTACGCATTTTAAGAAAACAATAAGTAAGGCAAAATTATAATTTATAAATTATTATGTAAAGTGTTTTATTTAAAAAATTGGAAAATTTATCATTATAACATTTATTATTGCACAATCATCTACTGTTTCGGAATACTTTTAATCCAACAATAAAATTTTTTTGGTCAGTCAGAACTTAAAATATGTGCGCATGACAGACACCTCCACCCCACGAATATATATATATATTTACGTATTTTTGGTGATTTTCATTCAGCTAGTTTTCAAGAAAACAGTATGTCCGAGGAAGGGTATTAATAAATTTATATATGATGCTTGTTACTGGAATGCAACAAGAATAAAACAGACTGTACAATATATTAGACCTTTAGTTTGACCGGATCACTACTGATGTCCTATTAGAAAACGAAATGTTCTCTAAGCAGAGCTATATGCTGTGAACATGTTGACCAGATATTGGTGTCTTATACAGCTCTAAAGTGACGTGCGTGGAAAGCGACTGTTCAGTCTTACTCCAAAATAAATATTACTGTGATCCTGACACGCCAAAAGTGCAACTCTCCGTTATACACTACAGGGGTTTCGAACATTTTTTAGACGATTTTCAACGATTTAGACGATTTGGTACATACAAAACTAGTTTACATAAAATATTTGTGCTTTAAAAGTTCAATCCGGTAACCCTTATTCTTAACTAACTTTCTACACCATAATTTCCACATCAATAATACCTTTTAATGTTTTAAATGAGGTATTCTGGCCAATTCCTGCTGAGCAGCTTTCCAAAATCTGTGAAGAGTTGTAGGTTAACGTTTGGATAACGCACTTTTTGAAAATCCAAAATAACCCAAATCCATGGGTTAGGAGATTTAGTCGGTTGGATGAAGCCCTGCCTCACTGAATTCCTACTCAGTGAAGCGCAAAGCCCTGATACTCGTTTATCGTTCCATTTTTACAGGAAATTAACAGTGGATTGTGACGTGTGGCTGCTTTCACTATCTTGATACAGCTCAAAAGATTAATGGCACCGCGGGGAAAGAGATGGTATTTCAGATTGGAAGTAAAATATGTTTCTGGTAGTATGTGGAGTTGATCTTAATATTTTTCTCCACTCTCTTTATTTTTAATTTGTCGTTACAGGCAAAGCCAGCAACAATAGAAACTTTGCTAAAACTTTCTTTAGATACATTGAACATATTAAGATTTTTGTCTCCTCTTTGCTAATAATAAATGGATCTACTTTTATTAGAATCATTTAAATAGACCCAAGCTTCATCCATAATTACAACATTTTTACCATTTTTCTCTGGATATATGCTTCCCCTAAAAAATTCTGTATCATGTTCACATTCAGCGATATTTTATAGAGAAAGACGATGAAAGTTGTTTTTTTTCTTTTTTAAATTTAAAATTGGTGTCAATGACTTTGTTAACACCTGACACTGAACATTGTAAAAATATAGCAACAGTCCTATGACTTGGAGGATTTTCTTTTACCTTAAAATATAACACTTTTGCAATATTTGAAAAATTTCTTTTGTTTTGGTTTACATATTTGGAGTAATTTTTTAATTGAAGCCAGATATTCACGTTTTTCCGTTGTCTTATTGACAATATTATCTACTGTGGCTTTAGATATAGAAAACCAGTGATTTTCACAGCGTTTTTCAATAACCAAATACGAATAATTCTCATCGCACCATCGTATCTTTAAAAGCCTCATTTTGCATGTAAACAAAAATGTCAATTGCTAGACTTTAATTTATACTTTGAAAGCACTAGGGGATAAACCCGTGCTTCCCGGGATATAAAATATTGGTGAAAATCATATGTATTATTTCTTATGTTCACATCTTTTTTTTTCTTCAGAATCTTAAGGCATAGAAATAAGTGAGGTATTTTTCAAAATGTTTTTAAAGCGGCTTTTGACATAGTGTACTTACATTGCTCAAAACAATTAGGGGAGCACATGGTTTTAACGAAATTACGCAAATATTTACACCGATAAGTAACATAAAATAAAACATCAGTAATTTAAAGTACTGTAGAAAACAGTAAAGAAAACTTCGCATGTAAATTAAAGTTTATGACGTCAAAAACTGGAAAAAGGAGATAAGTGTAGAAATCGGGATTTTGCAGAAACGTCTGTTTCACTGCCTCAGTTGTAAAATTCAATTACTCAGCTTGTGTTTTGAGAAAAGGTGGCTTGAAAATGTCACAACAACATGATTTACCGGAAACCAAGATTTGGCGTGTTATCGGGACAGTTGAAATTGGGGAAACAACAAAGTGTAGTGGAGGCTGTTGGAGTCGCAAGAAGTGTCCATGAAAGGCTGTGGAATTGATTCCAAGACACATGGAATGGTATTCATCGACAAGTGCAAGGTCGAAAATGTGCTAACACAGAAACTGATGACCAATATATCCTGTTAACAGCTCGTCTAGATGGAACGGACAGTGCAACTCAGCTGCAAACACAGTTGTTCTTGGCCACAGGATGAAGGGTGACCAGCCAAACAGTCCGAAATAGGCTTCATCAGGGTGGTCTCTATGCACGTAAGTCAACGATCTGTATTCCGTTGACTTCAAGTCACTGGGCGGCCCAAAGAAATTGGGGAACTAAACATCGAGTTTGGAGGCAACGTTGTTGGAGTCAAATTCTGTTTACAGACGAGTCCCGATTCAGTCTGGATGTGACATCTGTGTGTTTTGGCATGGAGAGAAAGAGGCATTCAAAATAATCCCACATTCGTTCGTGAAAGATCACATTACAGACGAGGTGGGTTGATACTATTGGCTTGAATCAGCATAGGTGGACGTAGGGGCCTGCATGTCATTTAGAATGGCACTTTGATGATCCAAAGTTATACAGAAGAGATACTGAGACCGCATGTCGTATTTTATGTTGCAGAAATTAGTGATTTCTTTTTTTCCATGCATGATAATACCAGACTTCATAAAGTTCGTCTTGTGGAAAACATGCTTGAAGATTAAGCAATACAGCGTATGGAATGACCAGCATGCTCTCCTGACCTAAATCCGATCGAGCATGTTTGGGACATACTCAGACGACGCATTGCTGTGGGACCGAGGTCTCCTTTTACTGTCCGGGACTTGGAGATTGCAATTCTTGAGCAGTGGAACAGTATCCCCCAAAATCTTATCGATAACCTCATCGCATCCATGGAAAACAGGTGTGCAGATGTCTTAGCTGTTCGAGGAGACCACAAGCCATATTAAAAATCTTGCATCATTTCCAAACAATACTGTTTTTTTTATTATTTATATGAAAACAAATTGTTGCCCTAAACCATCTTTTCATGTTCTTTTCAAAGTATAGAAGCTCCCTTACAAATTTTTTGAGTCTTTTTTCTGCATTGCGCATTGATACACATGCACTATCCATTTTATGCCCATACATGGCTGTCTTGCACTGTTCTCTTCACTTTTTTGCTTGCTCCCCTAATTTTTTTGAGCAGTGTATATATCGTTAAAACACGTTGTTTGATAAAAAATTGCAGTTGATAAAAAATTAATAAAAAACGTATGACCAAATAATCTGATTTTTTTCTTTTTTTAAATTCATAACTTTAATAGATTTTTTACACTTAATTTGTATTTTAGAATGCTCACCAACAATACTAAAAATCATTTATATTAAAAATAGCTATAATGCGTTCAAACAAAGTTTTGAAACGTATTAAAAGTGATATTTTCATATTGGCCTGATGTTAGGAATTAACAGCCAAAGAAATCTTCAAATATCGCTATTTATAATAAGCCTTTTTGATTCTGTTTATTTCAGCGGATTAAAAGCGCAATTCGATTAAATGTACTAAATTTGTGTTTTACTTATATATTATTGTTTTAATTTCGTTATGGAATATAAGATGGAACCAAATGATGAGTTATTTATATTAATTTAAGTGCAAACGGATTTATATTTCGAATTGCCTACACGCGATAGATATAGATTAAAAAAAATTCTCGGAATTTAATTAAAAAACAATACAAATTGAATAAATTGTGATGCCATTTTCAAATAAATTGTGATATAGTTTTCAAAGAAACTGCATCTCAAGGTACATTTATTTTTCTATTCGACGGCGGAAAAATTGAAAATGTGAGGCATTCAGAAGTAAAAAAAAAAGGCAATGAAATTAATAAAAGTTAAATTTAATAGTCTGCTGTTGCCTCTGTCAAAATGACGTTAGTGTTACGCACGTTTTAATATGGATATTAGCTCTACAGAATAATTTATCTACGCATTTTTAGCTGACAGTCTATCAAAGCCCGAAGGCTAATGTGTTCGCAGTTTCTGTATGTACAGTCGTGGAAAAAAAAAGTAAACACCCCCTACTATCTCCTCAACAAATTACCGTAGACGGAAGTTACTGGTACCGGACGATTGGAAATAAAGTCTACTTTTAAATAGTGTGTATAAAATTTTCTTAGGGGGGCATATACATATTAAAACGAATTCAAACTTCATTTTTTTCAATGGCAGTACCCAAATTTAACCAGATATTTCAAATCTTCGGTTCAAAATATGCCTAGAAACCAAATTTCAAGTCATTCGAATGATAAGTTTTTGAATTATAGCCATTCAAAATTTAGTACTTCTAATGTTAAATTACATTTTCATATTTTTATTTATATCTCCTGAAATTATGCTCCTAATGAGCTAATTTTTTGTGTAGCAATAATACTAATATACCCAATCATAAATACGTTGAATTTGCAATTTTTTATAATTTTATGATATGAATTATGAATAATGAAATTAATATTCGAAAAAATTATGAATTGCAACATACAATTTTTTTGATGGATTTAGATTTATTAAGTCCTGCTTTATGGAAATCCAAAATTTAACATTTTTCTTTCAAGTAGTTTTCAAATTATCCTTAAAAAACGGCCAAATGATGGTTTAAGGGGCCGTCTATGATAGAAGTGAGTAAATTTTTGAAATTTATTCTGCTATCCTGTAATTCAACAGGTTTCATTGACGCTTAAACGTGCCTTGATCAAGAAGGCGGCTCTCTGGGTTAACAATCGAGTTCGGAACTTCAATTTGGATACAGCCCTTAAAAAACGCTCTTTTTAAAATAATTTCTCTGAAATTTATGGCACGAATTGCATAAAAATTTGTTCATAGGCTAATTGAAAGGTGTAGAGTTCATTTATGCTGTCAGAATTGTGTACTGCTATTGAAAAAAAACAAAGTTATGGTTCATTTTAATATGTAATTGCCCCTTAAACAAATTTTATATACATCATTTAAAAGTAGACTTTATTTCCAAGCGTTCGGTACCAGTAACTTTCTTCTACGATAATTTGTTGAGAAGTTAGTGGTGTTTATTTTTTTTCCACGACTGTATGTATGTGCGTACATACGTAACGCGATAAAACTTCATAGAAATTGCTTTGCTTCAAATTTTGGATATAGGCTCATTCTGACAAGGCAAGACACTGATTAGTTTTGTGAGTTCATTGGTTAAATATAAAGGGGGGAATGGGGGATAATCCTCCTTAATTTAAATAAATGGTTTTTTCATGTAGAATTATCCGATTTGCTTAAAGTTGGTATACTGGTTTCTTCTGATAAAACGCCTTCCTTATTAAATTTTGTTTTCCATTGGTTAAGCATAAAGGGGGGAAATGGAGCTAGTCCCTACCCCTTAATTCATCGTAATTTTTTTTTCGATTATTTTTCGACGGGCATTATTCTTTGAAATAAGAGTATAACATACAATTAGTGTGAATAGCCTGTGAGATCAATGCCACCAGTTTAACTGGGCACTTTTATATTTATTTTCCACCAAAACAGATTAACCTAAAAATGTGCGAATAGCATCTGTATACCTTTTTTAAATTAAATGAACTCCATCATTATTGGAAATTTAAACAGCCACAGGAATTTTAATTTTCCGTCAAAATACCATATTGCTTGGAGATATACGCAATTACACTTAAATTCTTAAAAAGGTACTTATTAATGTTATTAGAACAATACGTTTAAATGTTGAGTCATGAAATCACTTGTTTACCCCATCCTTGTGGTGATTAATACATTTTTTCAACTTGGGTTTCAATGTCATTTCAAAATATGGCTACCTCGGCCTTTATGTTCAGACAGCCATGCGCAAATCATCTCTTGTTTTATGGAAAGTAATCAGTCATCCATCTTAAGACACGCTTGAATGGCTGTGATCTGTTCAATCTGTGATAGTCTTCTTAATTCTTTGATGAAACGAGCACAACCAGAAATGCGGCACTAGTAAACTTGAAATTATATAGTGAATTCCAATACATTTATATCATTAATTTACATTCTGAGAGTTTAATGAACATTCATCTTTTATAATTTGTGCATTTCATTTGAATGTACTTTCCTCATGTTGGATGTTCAAACATTTTTCTAGATGCCCGGTGTTTTCTTCTGCAGACTGTTGAGTAAACTTTTTCATTTCTTCAATATATGGGCTATACAGATTGAAGTAAAGCTCAAAATAATATTTTAATACTAAAAAAAAAGATCCAATCCTTGTTGTAATTTATAATTTGTTGTACATAAACTACCCAGTTTATTCACTAAAAGTGAACAAATATAAATTTATGTTGAATAACTTAATTTTTTAGTAGCATTTTTTTCAACGAATACAAAAAAAATTACGATTTTTTTTAGTATTTCTTAATTTCATGTTTCTGCTTGAAGTTTACGCTGATGGGATTACGTTTAAACTAACCTTTACAATTATATTAACTGTAAAATCGGAAAGCGTCTACATAGTTGCCAACTTTTACGCTTTTTCTTACCGCTAAAATTTAATTTTTTTTTTTTTAATTTAATTACGGATTTTGCCGATTAAATAAAAGAAAACGTTCTTTTAAAATTCAGTGATAAGAAAAAAAGCGTAAGAGTTGGCAGTTATGCATGTATCTATTTATGCAAAATGTAAAGATTTCTATCTGAAATTGTGTGTTTCGATAACATTTTATAGATTGTTTTGATTTGATATATTTTTTATTTTAATATATTCGTAAGTAAAATATTTTCTAAATAAAACATTTGTAATGTCTTTATTATAAGGTTTAAAACTCGAGGATAGAAGACGTAAAAGAATAAAGATGGAAATATCAATAAAAGATAACTTATGAATACCTTTGAAGAAGGAAAATCAATACTTTCAAAATATTACCTGAGAGACTTGGGAATTCTTATAAGTAAAAAACAATATTCTGAAGGAAATAGAAATTCAAAGAATTCCATATTCAAAGAATTTAAATTTGAAGATATATGTAAATACAAAGCATCTACTTGTATGCTACATTTTTGAAACACATTGCTTCTTTTTCAGTTACGTTCTTTCAGAGTCAGATTTCTTGACACATGAACATATTCAGCAGTTTAGTATTCGCTCGAATACAGAAGAGAACTTGAATATGAGGAGAGATAAAAATGTGAAATTTTTATATTTTAATATTCTTAACATATAAAGTAAAATATATCATTTTAAGTGATAATAATACAAACGCTTTCATTTTGGTCATATATTTAGTACATTTCTACTTTGCATAAAATAAGTGCAATTCACCATTCATCTTGTGTACAAAAGAAATAATTTTAAGTCACTGTAAAGAACGCATATTTAATACTGTATTCTCCCTTTGTTATTGATTACGCGACTGGTTCGTTCTAATTCAAGAAGTTAAACTCATTAAACACAATTCTGCTATGTGGATTATAAAACTTTTAATGAAAAAAGATAGAAACTCTCTTGGTTACACACTCGACAGCGACACTGTCTAAACACACGAGCTGACTGCTCTCAACTGAACTCACAATATAAAACAGTCACTTTAACAGTTAACAAGAAAAAGAAGAAAAAGAACAAAACATTCAAACTACGAAATGTCCTTGGATGCATGAAAACTCAAGATTACTTACGGAGTTTCTTCCGATTCACGAGCGATTTCGAAGCCCAAGATCACTTACCGAGGTGTCGTTCGATTCTGAACTCGATCGAAAATGTGTAAAGTAAATATTCTCAAACACTTATTACGTAACCTATATTCGAAAATGTTAAAGACTGAACTCAGATAATTTTCTTATTAGTAACATTGAAATTCTGAAGATGATAGTTGAGTTTTTAATATTTAAAAAATTGTTACTGGATTTTTATTTCAGTTGTATGCATGGGATGGTTGCGTTTTTTAACTTTTGATAATTAATGTTTGTATATTTTTTTGCGTTGAGTCCGAAAACGACTTTCATTTTAAACCATCATGTCGGAATATTTTCACAAACCGTTCAAAATATAGCGAGAATCTGTCAAAAAATTTTGTCAAAGTCATACCATAAAAAAACCAAATGATTTAAATGCGTCTGGGACAAATTTACGGCCTTATCAACTGCCAAAATAAAAGAGGACATCGAGATAAACCCCACAGAGAACTTAAAAGAATCAACTATCAAGAGCGAAAAAACGCAATCATCACATCTATTTTATAGCATAAGATTTTCTATTTTTTTGCTATTTTAACTTTGAAATTTGCGATTTTCGAAAAAACTGACGTGATGGTTAAAAATGAAGTTTATTTTCGGATTCAGCGTTACAAGATATATAAGAACCATTTATCAATCCTTAAAAAACGACAAAATCCAAATTTTGCAGACTAGTCTAATCTTTGTTTTCCTATATAGCAAAATTAACTACATTTCTAATAAAAATGTCTAAATGGATTATTAAAACGTTACGAATTACAGATACTGGGAAGAAATAAGGATGAATTTTTGTTTCCTAATGTAACTATTTCAGTTGATAATTTATGTAATATCTGTCGTTTCTGAATTAAAAAAAAATGAGATTTAAGAGACAAAAAAAAAAATAGTAATACATTTTTGCATTTTTACAAGGCATTGCTAAGCATATCAATGTTCCGCGCTAAACGTTTTGTAAAGATAATATTTTAAAATTAATATTTGAAATTATTTTCTCTCATTTCATTTGTTGGATTGAAACTACCAATGTACGCATTATTATATCAATAAATAGCAATACTGTTCTGATAATGCGTTTTACATATCGTGAACCGAAACAAACGGGGAGCAAATTTAATCTTTTAATATCACCTATTGTTCTATTCACTATTTACATTTGCCACTGGTTAAGGGCGAAAACCTTCAATACTCAAATGGTATTTGCAGTTAATCTAATTGGACTTCAGCCGCGATGCTGCCGAATCAATACTGTACTGAATACCATTTGAAATTTCGACAGAGGTTTTTAATTTTTAACGTGCTGTTAAGATTAGACAGTGAATACCTGCATCTACAAATTTAATCCAGGTTCTTAAAACTGAAATTTTTTCAGCCCTAAGAGTTAGTACATGCGAGAGTAAACTTTGGATATAAATATAATTACAAGAGAATACATAAGCTTGGTAGTTTACCATGAAGTCCAATGGCTAATTCCTAAAACATTAGTCATAGACATATAGTTCCAATTACAAAAATGTTTTAAATTGAGGCACTTGCATTAGTATTTAATGAATGTCAACGAGTAAATTTAGAAGAAATGCTTAGAATTTGATACTTCTTTTTTTCTTGGAATAATCTTGTTTTATTGGTTTTCCTACCAGAATGAAAACATCCATTAAAAATTAAAATTAAAAATTAAATTAAAAATAAAAACGACAATTTATGGAAAACCCCATATCATTTGACTGTTTTCAGAGAACAACAAAAAATCAGCTCACTCTATGGCCGATAGGGTCTGAATTTTCACGATATTTGACTAGAATTTTTTTATGAGTTGCTGCACATAGTTGACTATTAAATCATGAAAAAGAATAACTATCGTGCGCGCATGCGCAGATCAAAAATACTTCATACAACTGCTCATATTTCATCAAATGTTTAATGCATTTACATTTCATTTTATTATTTTTACTACATTTTGTCTAATTTTTCTGAAACTGGCGATAAATTAAGTTGAAAACCATGCATCATATATAACAATAAATATGTAAAAAAAATTTTAACTTAAAAAAAAGTCGATATATCCCCATGAATGTACGTGCTATTCTTAGACAAATGAATTCACAAATTGTACAATATCCAAATATTCGAAAGCAACGGCGATAGACCATTTCGTGCATTTTATTCTACAGTGTGATCACAAGTATTCTTATTTTTCTTCGATTTTTTGTTGGCCGCTTAATAGACCTTCTGACCAAATCGCCGTTGATAAATATGAAGTCAAACATATTCTTCATAATTCTGAAGTTCTAGAAAAATCCGGCAAGTATATCTTTAAGTATTCGACAAAATGTCTAAAATCGAAAGTGTCCAGTGATTAATGGCTAGATAGTGTATATACCACTCTTGTCAAAACCATACTTTGTTTTTGTGGTTTTGATTTACAATATTCATTACTTTTTCTTAACGTATGAAGTAAATCAATAATAATGTACTGGATGTGACCAACGTAAAATTTTTAACTGCGCCTTATTAAATTAATTAAGCGTACTTGATGGTAAAGAAGACATTTCTGTGACCAGATGAGTTTAATCTGTTTCGAAACACTCCAAAGTATACCGAGTTATCTATGGATTGCCCCTCGGCGCCCAAGATCTCTGTTGTACTTTTATTATAAGTGTCAGATACTGGAAATATTATTTAACGAATACTGTAAATCTGTAATTTAAAATAAATGATTACCTGGAAGAAAATATGTTACATTTTGAATCCAGATTTCTGTCCCCACATATTGATATGCTACGATATCGTGAAAGTTGCTCTGATGAAAACACTTTTACGTTTTATTTTACACACAACATACCGTAGCAAATTTATTTCACGCTATTTAATTTCACAGTGTCTTTCGCAGATTGGTTAAATCGACAACGTTATATATGTACACAGAACGACCAAATGATATAACACACAGCGAAATCTTCATTTATGTTTCCTTATGTGACCTACAAATATTTTTTATGGACCGCGCTATCAACGGATTTATTTTTATTAATAACTAGCAATCCCCGCGGCTTTGCTCGCGTAATATTTGAAATATGCCAAGTGATATTTATATGTCTAATTTTTATTAAAAGGTACTAACTAAATTTTTATTTTATTAAAAGTAATGATTTATTTTATTAAAAGGTACTTATTACTTTAAGGAATAATTTTAAAAAATTACTATTTAAAACACAGTTTGATTAAATATCATTGTTACACTGCATAAGGCAGAAATGAGACTTAAATTAATAAAACGAAATAAAACTAAATAAATAATAATTTAGAAAATATTTTGAAACTTTTATGCTCAATTAATACGTTCATTTCAGTATTCATTTGAAGTTCTGAATTTTTTAGAAACCATCTTCTTCCATCTTAAAATTAACCATCATGTCAAATTCCAAGTCCTACCACCTCTCTCAACATAAAGGGCTATGTTGAAATAGGAACTGTCACCAATAATTTGCCAACATTAATTTTGAAATTGGTTTGTTATTTCCTAATATTCCACAGAAACGTAATTTAGAAAGCTTTTAAAGGCCTTTTTTAGAGCGTTTGTTGTTCCTGTGAATCCCAGGTGGTAGAATCATCGGCATAAAATATAGCCTGTGTAGGATCAGAGACTGTTACCATTGATTCGCAACTATTACTTTTATATTTGGTTTATATTTCCTGAAATAGCGTAGAAATCGTAATTTAGGACTTTTTTAGAATGCTTTTCGCACCTCCCCTTCACTTCACCCCTTTTTAATTCGAATTTATTTTCGACAGTCCTTCGAGGGCATTTCTATTTTATAAGTAACTACCATGCCATATTTAAAGTTTCTAGCCTTTTCAGTATCACAGAAATCGCAATTTAGAAAGTTTATAGCTACTGCAACCCTCTGGTGAGAGTGGCACAGACATAAAATATAGCTTATGTTTGAGCAGGCTCTATCCCCAACAATTTGTTATCATTATTTTTTTCATCGGTTTGGTATTTGAAAAAATTACATAAAAATTGTAATTTATAACGCTTTTCGCTTACTTCATCTTTTTAATTTTGAAATTTTCTTTCGACAGTTCATAGAAAGCAGTTGCATCTTGTAAGTAAATAACATGCCATACTTCAAAGTGTTAGACCCTTCAGTTATTCAAAAAAACGCAAATTAGAATATGTTTTGCTTTTTCAACCCTCAGATGGTAGTGACAGCAACATAAAATATAACCTATGTTAAAGCAGGGACTGTCACCATTGATTTGCAACCATTACTTTTGAAATAGCTTTGGAATTTCCTGAGATTGAGTAGAAATCGCAATTTAGAACGTTTTTAGAACGCTTTTCGCGCATTTCACCCCTTTTTTAATTTCCAATTTTTTCGAAACTGTTCTTAAAGATCATTTATATGTAATACATATGTACCTTGCCTAATTTTAAGTTGCTAGCCCCTACCGATCACAAAAATCGAAATTTGGAACGCTTTTTGGCTCCTGCAACGTCTAGGTGATAGTGATACTGACTTAAAATAGCGTCTATGTTACAGCAGAGGCTGTCAGCATCAATTTCTTAACATTACTTTTGAAATCAGCTTGATTCTTCCTGAGATATTGGTGACAAATCGGCATTTAGAACGTTTTTAGAACGCTTTTCGCTCATTTTGCTCCTGCATCTCCTCTGGGTTAGTCGAAATATATATAAAATATAGCCTATCTTGGAGCAAGATCTGTCACCATCATTTTAACACCATTATATTTGAAATCGGTTCAGTATTTCCTGAGATTGCATAGAAATTGCAATTTAGAACGTTTTTTACAACGCTTTTTGCGCATTTTGACCCCCCTTTTAAATTTCGATTTTTTTAGGAAATGTCCTTAGAGATCATTGATATCTTATAACTAACTACCATTCTAAATTTCACGATTCAAGGCCCTTCCGTCACGCAAAAACCGCAATTTAGAACGTTTTTCTCCTGCATCCCCTTTGGGGTAGTGGCACCGACATAAAACATAGCCTATGTTGGAGCAAAGATTTTCACCATCATTTTGACGCCATTATTTTTTAAATCGGTTTTGTATTTCCTGAGATTGTGTAGAAACTACCATTTAGAACGTTTTTTAGAACGCTTGTCGCGCATTTTCACCCCTTTTAAATTTCGAACTGTTCGAAAAACAGTTCTTAAAACTGTTTTTAGAAAACCTTTATATCTAATAAGTAGCTGATACTTCAAATTTCATATTTCTAGGCCCATCAGTAACACATAAATTGCATTTTTAGAACGTTTTTTGCTCCTACACCCCCTTTGGGGTAGTGGCACCGACATAAAACATAGCCTATCTTGGAGCAAACGTTGTCACTATCATTTTGACACCAATATTTTTTAAATCGGTTTGGTATTTCCTGAGATTATGTAGAAACTACCATTTAGAACGTTTTTTAGAACGCTTTTTGTGCATTTTCACCCCTTTTAAATTTCGAATTGTTTAAGAATTGTTCTTAGACACCATTTACATCTTATAAGTAACTAATATTCCAAATTTCATATTTCTAGGCCCTTCAGTAGCGCAAAATTCGCATTTTTAGAACGTTTTTTGCTCCTGCACCCCTTTTGGGGTAGTGGCACCGACATAAGATATAGCCTATGTTCTAAGTTGGACCAACACAATCATTTTGATACCATTACTTTTGGAATCGGTTCGGTAGTTCCTGAGCTTACCTCCGACAAATAAACAATTTTTTCCTCTTTATAATATGATGAGTATGAGTATAGATATAGATAACGACTGTTTCCTATAAATACGCACAAACTTTTCGTGACTGAAAAGCTGTGGAAATTTGAGACAAAGAACACAAATGGGCACTGTAAGATAACTTTAATAACCATGTTACTCTGTAAAACTGTTATCGGGTTTCAATGAAACTGTTTCGTCCGATATTATCGATTTTACTTTTGGTGGAACTTGCTAGACGTTGTACAAAATTTAGGTTCGTAATTTTGAGACAGTATTTGATTCGATTGATGAATTTCTGAATGTTATCTACTTCCCACATTTTAGAATACACTTTGGACTTAAGATACACTCAGAACTACTCAATTGATCGAATTTCGGGAACGTCAGCCGGGTTGTCGGACTTCTCTACGAGAGTGATGTTTTTGCAGACTGAATTGGCTGAGAACAATTTTACAGTAATGACTGCTTGACACGTTTGGCCAAGTCTGGCGTGATCACCGCCGTTGTAATTGTTTCGGATGTAGGGGATGAGACGCCGCCGAATGCACTTGTTCAAATGTCGTTGCCCATTCACAGCGAACTCAGACTTTCGGATGAACGGACGACTCAGGCCTTTCGGACCCGTCGCAATTCAAACGAAGATCTTGACTTCGAAATTCGCTTTAGTAGCGAATTTCTTGATAGTTTGTGTCGTTTAGACGTAAAATGTTCATTATCTTGTATTATCGTTAAAGTGAAGTGGGTAAGCGTGAAATATGACTCTTCATCCAAGATGAATGCTCTACTGGAGAATATTCTAAACAAGCGACTACATTTAGTTTCGTGGCAACCATTTTCTTTTCTCTTCGTTTTGGTATGAACTTTTTCTTGTGATTTTTGATGTTAAACGTCTTAGTGATTGTCTTATGTAGAAAAACTGAATTTGGTGGGCGTGTGATGGTATAATACTCGGTCGGTTTCGCCAAAGAGTCATTGTAACTGCGGTAACTTTGGCTTGGGGGAGATTTTGAGCCTTGCTACCCGATGCCGGTTGTCTTGTGGGCGGGAGTTCCTTCTAGTAATATTGAGGAACATCATATATAAATCGTTTAGGGATATTTTTGGCAAAAAAATTGTTCATGATGAACTTGTTCTCATGATGAATATTGCCTTTGTGAAACTTGCACACACGGGTACGCAGACACTTCTCTTTCTACTTCCATTCTCGGAAAACACAGATTACTTAATGAACTCTCGGCTAACGGGTGTGCCCTTATATTCGATAACGCAACACTTTACGCGCAGTTTTCGCCTGATTTGTATTCCTTTTGCTGTTTTGCATAACAGCAAAGTTTTTGCGGATTTTTAGGAATTACTTGTGAGTGGGATTTTATTTAATTTAATTGCTGAATGGAAGTAGATATAAGTAATTAAGGGCACGTATTTAATTTCGAACATTAATAACAAATTGTTTAATGTTTTTCAAAGCTAAAAACTTTTTACCTTTAATTAATTAAGCATACATAAGAAATTACAATTGTCCAAAAAAATTCAATGTTGGAGCATGTTAAAAAATATTTCGAGCATATTTTTTGTACAGATATATATATTATTTAACAGATTTTACTTAGAAATAGCTAACACTAGCTTAATTTGTCTCTCTGCAAAAGTTTGGTTGGATATTTTTGAAGCATCCATGTTCTTATGAAAGGCTCAATTGCCTGAATTCAATAAAATGATCTATGAGGATAAAATTCAGTCTAACTCAATTTAGAGTTTCTTATATTTAATATTTTCTTAAATACAATAAGCCTAATAAGATATATTAATATTTTTAGCATGGAATAAATTAGTTTTAGTCTTGTTCTTTCAAAAGATATATCTATTAAACCAAAATAAAATCAAGTAATCTTTACTAAAATGGTGCAATTTTTCTAAGATGTCAGAATATGTAAAAGTTGTTATTACATTTAAAAACTGTAAACCGAATATTACACTTTTTGCCGAATATT
The DNA here is from genome assembly GCA_963932465.1 of Maratus speciosus. Lineage (NCBI taxonomy): Eukaryota > Metazoa > Arthropoda > Arachnida > Araneae > Salticidae > Maratus > Maratus speciosus. Next base: position 220,895,545 of record OZ010791.1, on the reverse strand, counting down.
ATTACTTTCGATCCCAATTTGATCGTCTTCATGGCTGCTTCCATTACGCACTGAACTGCTCTATCTGTCTTCGGTTGAACAGTTCGGTCGATGTAATAGCAACATTCACATATTGTGATAGCTTTGAAGAATTAAATGCATCTTTTTAGCAAAGATTACTTGATTTATTTTGATTTAATCGAAGGTAAATGTGACATTCCAGTGATATGTATTTCATATATACTTTTTATGATATATCTGTTATTTTTTCCTACTATACCTCAGCAAACAAATTCCGGCCATACCAGTTTAATTGATACATGCAGATGAATAACGAGAAAAAACAATTGAGTTTCGTTCATTTAAACATAAATCATAATATCTATCACTAAAAGACTAGTTACATTAGTTGTATAATAGAATTATTTTATAAATGTATATTAAGTATGAGGGTTTGGATAATAAAATAAATTAAAAGACAGGAAAAATATAATCAATGCAATATTTATTTCAGCGACATTTACATTCAATGTATTTAGTCAAAACTTGATTACTTTTTTAAATATTAACCTATTTGTTTTGGTCCGTTATTCTGTGGTCCGCGCTGAAAATAATTCATGTGTAAGTATTATTTCATAGATACAACAAGAACCTATTTATTGCTGAGAAAATCTACATAACGATTTTGTATGATTCATATGTGAATAAATGTACCTTTATAAATAAATTGGTTTGAAATAGCATGTAAAATACCATGAATGCTTTATTGTGATAGTGAAGAAAATGAAACAGCTTTAATACATGAGAAGAATTTTGATTCTGTAGACTTTAAATGACACTAAATAGTGAATTCTTCTGCTGTTTCTATATCTATATAGACCATGGTTTAAAACAAATAAATCACAGATTACACTTTCTCAAAGACTTTTTCTTTTCTTATCTATATTTATTATTTTTAAGTATTAATTACATTTCAGATTTATTTTATTTCATTTAAAAAATAAAACCAAATACATTTTTAAATTACAATTTACAAATATTTTATCATTAAATGTTTTTAAATGTAATTAATTACAGTCAGTCTTGTCAAAAAACTATTTTTTTTAATTCCGTTACTTAAGAAAAAAACACAAACATGGATTTATCCTCAAAAAGAAAAATATATATTACAATGAACTCCTACTACATAAAGTCACAAAACAAGTTCTACTTTTAAGATTTCGAGCATATCAGGAAATCTTTTTTTTTCTCTTATGTACTTGATATACGAAAAAAGTACTGCATTGCATTTTTTTCTGTTTCATTAGATAGAGATAAAGTTTTTCATATAAAATGATTTATTGGAACAATTTTTCTTCACGGTTTCCGTGATCTTCTTGATTCAGCTGTCAAATTTTTCATAAAGAGCTGACTTACTAAAAAGTATTTGATATAAGGAATATTTCATTTTTAGAAGAACGTAATGTAAAAATATAAACTGAAATTTAATTCAAATAAGGCAGTTCCCTAATTTTCTTTAAGATAGGTTTTAGAAAAAACCATTACAAATACAATAAAGTAAATATAAAGTAAAAATAAAGTAAACATTATTCAATTTCTATTGCAGGAATCAAATTAATAATTTCCTTCGAAATGTTATAAATACGAATTAGATTAAAATTTCGACAAATTATATTACTAAATAATCATTTTCATATTTTTGAATGTTTATTCGAAATTTATTAATTTTCCGATCAATATGTTTTTCATACATGGAATACCAATAGAATAGAAGATACACGTTTCTTATGTGTGTTTATTATTTTATAAGTATAGATATAGGTAATATATGTACATTTAATATGGAGTATACGTATCTAATATATATAAGTATAGACATGTATTTAGGTATAGCATGTAATAAAGTTATGAACGATGATCATTAGTTGAATTCTAAAAGTTCATAGAATTAATGTAGTAAATAATACACTATATCACCACCAAAGTTTTATTTTTTATGATTTTCTAAAATTCTGTTGTAGTGAGACTTGTTTCAAGGGAAGCATACGTATTTAGTTTTAGCAAAAGTTAACACAAAGGACTACTTTTCTTAATTTCTGTTGATTTGTCATACAGCATTTATCTTGATTACAAATTTGGATTGCTCTTTCTTCAAGAAAATATAAAATCTGTTTTTGTGGACTATAGTATATTTAGTAACTAATTAATAATAATTAAAACAAATTTTAATGATGAGGTAGCTTGTAGAAACATAAACATTTAATAATCATTTCCCAAATAAACACATCATTTACAATACGTCACATGACACAAAAGTACTGAAGAATATTTCTCTGATATTTATTCCTAATAATTGTGAGAGGAGAAAGTTTGGTGCTGCCATCTAGATTTAATAAATTGAAACACAAACATGACAGCTCTCCCCCACTTAATATTTGAATCGGTCAGGAGCTCTTCTGTACCTATTGGATCTTCTCAGTACCTCTGGAGAAGAATAAGAATTAGCTTTTAAACATTCTGCAGCATCAACCGTAGAACTAGTGGGAACAGAAAGTTTTGGAAGTATTGGCTCAGAGTCAGTTGATTTAGGACTTGAAGAAACAGGATCATGAAAGTCAGTTGATGTAGGACCTGGAGTATTTGGCTCATGAGTATCAACTGGTTGCAGATCTGTGATACTAGGCTGTATTGTTGGAGAATCACCTTGTTTCACTATTGCATTTTCACTTCTGAAATTTTTTGTATAACTTACTTCAGAATTTGGATCATTAACTAAAGAAATCTCTGAGCCTACATTAGTTATTTGATCAACATGCCTTTTCCAAATATTCGAACCAACTTAAACTCTACAATGTAATTTTCATTCTCTTCCTATTATTCGACCAATTTTCCACTTGGCTTCTAGTATAGTGTCTGGAATATACAGTGTGGAAGCTATCCTAGTAGTACTTAAAAAGTACTAACTTATTGTATGCCTTAAATTTCAAACAATGCTGAAATCCAAGGAGTTGATCACAGTGATATCGGCAGGATTTTTTCTAAAGCACCAAGACGATTTGGTCTAGCCGCTGTTATAATACAATGTGTCCATTTAAATTTGAAAATATAACGCAGATGTCGCTGCGATCGGGTCATTGGATTTCAGCATCATTGCGCATTTAAGGGATAAAATTTTTTAACTGTGTTTGGATAGTACATTTCCACACTATTTATTCTAGGCGCTGTACTTCTGGAGTGTAATTTCTTATAGCTACTTTCTGGCTTATTTCAATTTTTTTTTATTTTAACTTTGGATTTTTCATGAACGAAATTTGTAACATTAGGCACTATCAAATCTATTTTTGTTCTTATATGACGTTTTACAAATATAAGATGCAGGACTCTCCCCCGTTGTAACATGAGGAATCTTCCAATATTGCAAAAGGAAGCTATTTAATTTCATTTGCAAAGTACCAGGTTCGGAAGCTAAGTCTTTTAATCCACGTTTGAGAATTTGCACATGTCTCTCTGCCTGTCCATTTGTAGCTGGATGGTATGGAACACAGAACTTACGTTTTACACCATCATTTCTCAAAAATATCTCATATTCAGTAAACTGTTTAGCATTATCTGACACTAAAGAAATAGGAAAATCGTATCGTGCAAAAGTAAAGAAAGACGAGTAATTGTATTTTTTTAAGTTGTACTAAGGACAATAAAAACTTCTGGCCATTTGCTATGGGCATCAACCACTAAAAAAAGCATTTTTCGCATAAAAGGACCAAAATAATCAATATTAATTCTTTGCCATGGAGCTCTAGGCCATTCCCAGCGATGAGTATCAACTTTGGGAAGATAATTTTTCCAATTTACGCAAGTAGTGCAATTTCGTGTAATATCTTCAATATCTTGGTCTATACCTGGCCACCATACAAAAATACGGGCTAAAGACTTAAGTCGTGAAAGAGCAACAGCATTTCCGTGATGAGTAGTTTTCTTATAGCGTTTATCATATTGAAACATTTGTAAATAAATTGCATACACTATATGGCCAAAGGAGACCGGTCACTTGCGATTTTAGACATTTTGTTAAATATCTAGAAAAATACATGAGGAATTAACCTGAAACTGCAGAGTGTAAACAGTATAGAGTTGGTCTTATATTTCCGCGAAGATTTTTTCCCGAAACCACATAGAGGACCGTCAACAAATTGAAAAAAACGAATATCTTTTGGATAACCCTGTAAAAACTAATGTAGCAAAAGCGTTCAAACTCAAGATTATTAATAAGTGGCTTATTGTAACCTATGTTAATTTTTATGAGGATAGCATGTATACTCGTAGAGAAATTAAGGTTTTTATAAAAACAGTCCCAAATTTCGCCAAGTTTTTTGCTTATAATTTGCAGAGTTCTTAATATAAAATAAATAAAGGAAAGTGCCCAGCTAAACTGATGGCAGTGAGCTCACAACCTATTCACGCTAATTGTATATTATACTCTTACTTTAAAGAATAATGCCCCTCAAAAAATAAGTGATGAGGGATTAGCCCCCGTTTTACCCTTTATACTTAACCAATGAACCTCCTTAACATAATAAACCGGTATACCAAATTCGGAGCAAATCGAATAATTCTACATGAAAAACCCATTTATCTGAATTAAGGAGGGTGGACTAACCCCTTTTTCCCCGTTTATCTTTAACCAATGAACTCCAAAACTAATTAAGGAAGCTCCTTAACACAATAAACCGGTATACCAAATTTGGAGCAAATCGAATAATTCTGCATGAAAAACCCATTTATCTGAATTAAGGAGGTGCACTAACTTCCCTTTTCCCACTTTATCTTTAACCAATAAACCTCCAAAACGAATCAGGGAAGCGCCTTAACATAATAAACCGGTATACCAAATTTGGAGCAAACCGAATAATTCTGCATGGAAAACCCATTTATCTGAATTAAGGGTGGGTGGACTAACCCCGCTTTTCCCCCTTTATCCTTAACAAATGAACCCCCAAAGCTAATCAAGGAAGCTCCTTAACATAATAAACCGGTATACCAAATTTGGAGCAAATCGGATAATTCTGCATGAAAAATCCATTTATCTGAATTAAGGGGGGTGGACTAACCCCCCCTTTCTCCTTTTATCCTTAAACAATGAAACCCCAAAACTAATCAGGGAAGCGCCTTATCAGAATGAAACTAGAAAAAAATTGAAGAAAATAGGATGTTTCTATCAAGAGTTATCGCGTTACGTACATACGTACGTATATACAGAACCGACGGGCACATAAGCTCTCAGGCTTTGATAGCCTGTGAGCTAAAAATGTTCTTTTCAGAAAATATGACAAACAACATTGTACACAATACTCTGCAATCAGAATTAAAAAATAATAAAAATTGGATGAAAAATGAGCAGGTTTACTAAAAAATGTTTCACTGCGCATGCGCAAATGCAATCAAAATATAATATACATAACGTGTATTATCTAAGTATATAGAGCAACTTTTGGGAAAGTCTCAAAATCATAGATGAAAATTCTGAAAATTACCGTCGATAGAATAAACTAAAAATCACTTGTTCCCCAAAAGAAGCAAAAACATGAGGGGTTGTATCAAATATCTGTTAATTAGTGCCAAGATAGCGTACACAATACTGTACGTACTACTATATTTGGATACAGCCCCTCAACTTTTTGCTTCCTTTCGGGAACAACAGATTTCGAGCTTATTCTATAGACGATAATTTGCAGAATTTTCAAGCTATGATTTTGAGGCTTTCACAAAAGTTCCTCTATATACTTAGCTAATACATTATGCACATTATATTTTGATTGCATTCGCGCATGCGCAGTGAAACCTTTTTTAGTGACCCTGCTTATTTTTCATCCAATTTTTACTATTTTCTAATTCTGATTGCTGAGCACAATGTTGTTTGTCATATTTTCTGAAAGAACGTTTTTTTTTTTTTTTTTTTTTTTTTTTTCTTTTTAAGAACTCTGCAAATTATAAACAAAAAACTTGTCGAAATTTGGGATTTTTTTTATAAAAACCTTAATTTCTCTACGAGTATACATGCTATCCTCATAAAAATGAACACAGTATATATCAATAAGCGACTTATTAATAATCTTGAGTTTGAACGCTTTTGCTACATTAGTTTTTACAGGGTTATCCAAAAGATATTCTTTTTTTTCAATTTGTTGGCGGTCCTCTATGTGGTTTCGGGAAAAAAATCTTCGCTGAAATATATGACAATTCTATACTGTTTACACACCTGCAGTTTCAGGTTAATTCCTCATATATTTTTCTAGATATTTAACAAAACGTCTAAAATCACAAATCACCGGTCACATGTGGCCATGTAGTGTATCGTTGCATTCTAGTAGCCGACAACACAAGAATACTTTTAGAAGGAGTAAAAATAGACACTAAAGGTTTACTGTTAGTAAATGAGGTAAACCTGTTGCCACACAAATATTGAAAAAAAAATTTTTTTACACCAAATATAATAGCTAATGTCACATGGCCCAAAATTAGAGAAGAATATCTCTCTGATATTCATTCCTAATGAACTGTGGTTGAAAAAACTCTGGTGCTGCCATCTAGACTTAATAAATTGAAACACAAACATGACATGGACTATACTAATATTGAAAAATGCATTTTGAACATCGTGTATTTTTGCGGCTAATGGCGTTAAAATAATAATGTAGCAATAATTTGTAAACGAGAGTAACAATATTTATCAGGAAATATATAAATATATCAATTATTTACTACATTTATCCGTGTATAAAATAACAGAAAATAGATTTTTAAATTTCTTCCTAAGTATAGCCTTTCCAAATATCAGATTTTACATATCTACTTAAAAAAAAAAAAAAAAAAAAAAAAAAAAAAAAAAAAAAAACAAGTCTGCGATGGTTGTGTTTTTTAACTTTTGGTAAATGGTTTTTACGCATTTTTTAGTGCTGAATCCAAAAATGGCATTCATTTTTAACCATCACGACAGGATTTTTCGCAAATCATAGATTTCAAATATAAAAAGTAAAAAAAAATAGCGAAAATCTGATACTATAAAATAGATGTGTTGATTGTGTTTTTAAACTTTTGATAATGGATTTTTATGTAATTTTTATCGCAGAATCCGAAAATGACCTTCATTAAAATCATCGTGAATGATGGGGTCATGAAACCAACATGACCCCATTTGACAAACAAACTACGTGTAAATATAAAGAACATGTTGTTGATTAAACATTTCATTATTCTAGGATTAAATATACCTGTACATAGCCATAGCACAGTATGTCGAGAAAGAAGATTTTCTACGGTATATGTAAAAATTGTATGTATTTTTCCAAGATCTCTCAACTGTGTAGAGTTGTTCTATAAGTCTCACACCATGATAAATTATATTTTGTTTTCTGCAACATATCGTCTAACCTATTTTTAGAAGGAAGTGTTACGAGAAAAGTAGGAAAAACAGGTGAAAAAAAAATACAAATAAAAGCCTTATTAATTGTTTTATATTGTTGAAAATTATTTGCTTTCGTCTAGTGAGCAATATTCTGAGCGTATTTTGTAAAAAAAATAATTGAGTTTTGATTCGTATGCATGGTTTTGAAATTTTTATATTTTTCAATATTTTCGTCTTGTAATGCCAAAATCCCGTTATATTCCAGAAATTCGATTGTACATTCTTCTTCTGTGGGTATTTAAAGATTAACAAAAATTACCGTGATAAAAATTTGTGAACCGACTCGAGAAATAGTGAAAATCACTTTTTCAATGACTGTAAAAAAAGGAACTTCATTGCAGTGTTAATCATTCGAATTTTTTTACGTACTGTACATAAAAATTGCGCTTACAAATCACTGTAGAATAGAATGTATTTAATATATCTGTGTGAAATCGAAATACTGATATAATCACGGTTTCCAATGGACTATTTTTTGACAGTATTTTTTAAAAGAAAAAGTCGTTTAACGTTTTTGCAAAGATAGCAATAAAAAGGCATTTCGAGGGATGTTTTATTGAAAATTATGAAGAGTTTTCTTTGAAGAAAACTGGTGTCCACAAAAACAGAACAAGTTAAGTCCTGTATAATACACATAAGATTAAATGTTGAATATACATATATAATATGTGTATGTATGTATATGTATATACAGGGTGTCCCAGAATTATTGGATCAAATTTTATGTTCAGGTAGTGGACATCACAAGGATTGACAATTGCATAGCAATCCATTACCAGAAACGCATCGTACGCCACTAGGTGGTGCTGTTCACGAGAGAACTGGAGGGGTATCGGCTTTATCGCAATCATTCGAGCGGTGTCGAATTGAGAGGAACATGAAACATTTTACGGACGTAGTAGTGTATGTTACTCGTGTAAATTGTGATGCACATTCGAAAACATCCGGCAGTCCGGCACATCTCTCTCTGGGAATCGTTCTAGGTACAATCCTTGAGCTGTTGGTGCATTGCCACCATCCAATCCGTTCACGAAGTGAATATCTGTCAGCTTCCTGTCCGTTAAATGTTGCATGTTCTTCTCAAGGCGATTAATGCTCGAATGACTGCGATAAAGCAGTTATTTCCCTCCAGTGCTCTCGTGAATAGCACCACCTAGTGGCGTACGATGCCGTTTCCGGTCATGGGTAGCTATGCAAATCTGAACCCTTGTGATGCCCCCTAGCTCCCCTTAATGTTTGTCCCAATAATTTTGGGACACTCTGTATATATACATATTTATTGCACGTACATTTAAATGTATAAAACAATATGTATGCAATCGATATACATCTATTGATTACAGTAAATTATTAATATTGCTAAAAATTTATCTGTGCAAACCCAAATATTTACAAGAAAGTATTTTCCTTCATAAATAATTGTATTTATTTCTTAGAGCAATAGTTTCTAAAATTTAAAAATCACATTGTCGGATGAATACAATTTACCTTACACAAACTAGAATAAAGTATTCGTTGGAAGACAATATAAATTTTAAGAATAAAAAAATTCTGAAAATGGTACTTTCTTAAATATTTTTTTGTTTAATTATGCATACTTTAGAACGTATGATATGTGTTTCTGCTTAAGGGACGGTGGACATTTAAAAAAACTTATTTCAATTTTCATAATAGAGGTTTGAAATTTTGTGCAAATATACATTTCAACATAAGCATATTGAACACCTTAAAGGAAACTTTTAATCTTATTATAATTTTAAGATCTTTTAAAGAATTTAAAAAAATTAAATTCTTCTTGCGTCTTAATTTTTTAGATATTTTCTCGATTTCGGATTTTAATCGCGTAAACTCCGTTACAAACAAATCTGTGTCTCGATATATTATTCCCTTAAATAGTTAATTTTTTAGAGGCATTTTTCTGGAGGTCCATATCGATTTTCATCAAAATTCTGCCTCTTAAATACAAAATTAAAACACTTGTAACTTTGCGTAAAATATCATATCTGCATCTGCATGCGGTTTTCCACGAATGACTTAGTACAATTTGTAGAATAATAATACACACAAAAAGAAATGTCGAATTTGGGGTCGATTTTTGCTCTAATAAAGGTCCATGGTCCCCTTAATGTTTGGGAATTATGTTTTTAAAACGAAGCCAGTGAAAATATATTTATCTTATACTTGGATATATTTTGCTCACAGTTTGTTCAAGCTGTTTGGTTTAGACGAGGGAATATATTTTCCTGTAATAGTTTAAAAAATTAAGCTGAATAGACATGAGGATTTCATAATTCAAAATCTTAAAAAGAAAAGAAATCAGAAATGAAAACATATGCAAAGATTAAAAATTATAACATAAATTTATCCATCGCATTTTTTAAAAATCTTGTTTAGTCACTTATTTTATTCCTAACACATTGATTCAAAAACAAAGTAGTCGGATGTGGCAATCCCAAAACTTTCTTCTATCTCATACATGTTAATACTTCCTGATAAATGCAGCACAGCAGCGCCACCTGTTAGGTGATTTACACCAAAATCTAATCAGCAACAACTTAAGTGAACTTCTAATTGAATGTTAATTTTGATGAAAATCCGCGCATTCTTTTTTTGAGATAGAGCTATTGCGGCAACCGTGAAAAGTTCTGCATAGCAGCGGCACCATTTGAGCAATTTACACGATAAACGTATCAGGATCAATTTATATCAGGGACTAACTGAATCTTAAGTTTGATGAAAATTCAAGCATTAGTTTTTGAGATACATCTATTGCGGAAAATCGTAAAAAATGCAGCATAGTAGCGTCACCTGTTGGGCGATTTACACCAAAACCTAAACGGCACTAATTTATATCGGGGAATAACTGAATATGAAGTTTGATGAAAATTCGTGCATTAGTTCCTGAGATATAGATTACGATAATCGTGAATAATGCAGCATAACAGCGCTACCTAAAGGGCGATTTACACCAAAAAAGTTATCAGCTCCAAATTATATCAAGGACTAACAGAATCTGAAGTTCGAGGATAGCTCGTGTATTAGTTTCTGAGATAAAGATATTACAATAATCATGTAAAATACAGTATACCAGTGCCACATATTGGGCGATTTACACTAAAAAGTTAGCAGCACCATATCATACAAAGGACTAACAGAATCTGAAATTTTCTGAAAATCCGTGCTTTAGTTCTTTAGATATAGCTATTGTGGAAATAATGAATAATGCACCATAGCAGCGCCACCTTCTGGGCGATTTACACCAAAAAGTAATCAGCACCAAATTATATTAGGGACTAACTTACAGTCTGTTACAAAAGTATCAGACCACAACATATTTTGCTGTTTAGGTAATTAAAGAAATATTTAAATCAAAATAAAGAATATTTTATGTTAGTACATCAAGTTTTTAGTAAAATGTAGCAACTTAGAGAAATGAAATTAATTCTGAAAAAATAAAACATCAATATAACAAAAAAGTGTCAAAAAGAGGTGTTACAAAATTATAGGACCATCTGTGGTAAAGAACCGTTTTCTCAAATTTAGTAAGATGTTGCTCCACCATTTCTCTGAATAACTTGAAACACACGATTTGGCGTAGAGTTTATTAATTTTTTAAGGAACGATTCGGGAATATTGCCCCATTTCTCCATAATGGCCATTTCTAATTCATATGCTGAATAATATTGTTTGTTATTTTCATACACTTGGCGAGACAAATAACCCTACAAGTTTTCTATGGGGTTTAGGCCAGGGCTTCGACTTGGCCAAGGTAAAACATCAATCTTTTCTCTTTTAAGCCACTGTTTTGTTGATTTCGATGAATGGTTGGGAGCATTATCTTGTTGAAACTTCCATTTTGCCCCTCCTAAAAGGGGTCCGAAGGGTATCGACTTCGAAATTGCATCCGTTGGTGGTAACTGTCCGAGTTCATTTTCCCTTCAACTCTTCGGAGATTGCATTTTCCTGCATATGAAAATGCGCCCCACACCATAACGAAGTCGCCTCTCATCTGCCTACTGAAAGACTCGCGATATCTTTGCCTTAAATCATGCCAGTAGTAATTATTTCCGTCTGGACCATCTAGATTGAATTTTTTCTCGTCTGAAAACAATATATTTCTGTATGCAGTGTTCCAGGCCATGACATTTTTTGCCCACTTAAGACGAGCCTCTTTCTGACACTTCAGTAGTTGTGGTTTACTTTTTAATTTGCGACGAATAACACTAGCATTAGATTTCAAACTTCGCCACACGGTTGTATGTGATACCTTTTTAGCCATCTGTTGTGCTATTTTACGAGTCGACTGGTATTTTTTCGTTGCCAGTGTGACAATCCGCCTATTATCACGATCTGATGACTTCTTTTTACTACAAGATCATTTATACGTTCCATACAATTCTTTTTTACTTAAAACATTATGAATCGCAGTTTTAGAGCGATTAAGAGTCTTACTTATTTAACGTTCAGACTTTCCTTTTCCTTTGTAGAACCACGCTCTTCTCACTTCTGTTTTATCACTCCGACGAGGCATTTTACTAATAAATTCAAAGAATCAGATACAATTCTGAATTTCTACACTTTATTCGTCTTTTTAAGTTTTACAGATAGTTTAGGTTACAGTTAAAATCTGAATTCAAAATAAAATCGTCTGCTTTATTAATAATATAAGAGTGGTCTTATATTTATGAAACAACGGGTTTGCCTAAAATCGTTTGGCATGAAACAAAAATTATTCAAACTTTTTTTTTTCCTGAGGTAAATAAACATTATAGAGTTATTTGTTTCCATACAACTACTTTTAAATTCAAACTAATATTTTCTTTGTTGAAAAAATGTGAAATTCTAAGTGGTCTTATAATTTTGTAACAGACTGTAATATAAACTTTTATTAAATTCCTTTCATTAGTTCTTGGGATAGAGCGCCCATAAAATTTGTGTCACACGCAGACAGACAGATTCACAGACAGACATTTTGTAAAAATATTTTTTTTCGCGATCTCTGACGCCTAAAACGTATAAATCCGTTGAAAACCGGAATTCGAAAATTTTCACGAATCCAATACTTTCTTCTTGTAAAGATAGAAGAAAGTAAAATTGAGTAAATCATCAGAACTAAATTTTAAAACGATAACTTTTGATAACGATTGTTTTTGGATGGTTTGGAACATCGCAAATTATAAATATTATTAAGAAATTTACTCTAGATTTATAGATAAATTATTGCTGTGATATTTGTTTTAATATTTAACAAATCTTATCGTCTACTGCAATTTCATTAAAAAATATGTCCTTATATATACTTTATACTATATTCGTAGATAGAATGCTACTTTTCCTGGATACCTATCCATATTTTAATTGGATATAACATCCAGATATCTGACAAATAAAAACTATATGTAAACCAAAAAATACATATGATATTGGTAAAATTATAGAGATACTTTGATTATATATATCGGATAAAATAGTTAATTACAGCGTAACAAGTATGCATAAAAAAATATTTTTTAAATGTATAGCTGTAAAAAAAAAAAAAAAAAAAAAAAAAAAAAAAAAAAAAAAACCTGTGACGGAGACCATGGTATAAAAATTGGACTAATCCAGTAAAATCAGAGTTGGGCAAAATACATCGAAAAATCGTTTTCGATACAAAATACAAACTACATCAGTTTTAGAACCTAAAATACAAAATACCTTTCAAATTAAAAAAATCCAAATACAAAATACATGTATTTTCAAAATACATTTAAAATACAAAATACATCTGAAATTTTGAAAAAGTTTGTGTATAAGATTAGAGGTTTGCACGGGCCGTTCGCGGCACGGTCAGTTGTGTGGTTTAGGGCCAATTTTTATTCACGACACTCGGGCCGGGCTGGGCCGGACCTGCCCTTCAGTTGTTCCGGTATGGTCCGGCCCGGGTATCAGGTTTATTTTTTTTTTTCTGAAGGAAGGCTCAGATGGTCCTCGTCATCACTTTTTCGGGTTCCGGGCTTTACTTTTTCTGCAGACTCGGGCCAGGCCTGATTTATTCCTTTCAGACCGGACCGGAACTGGACTTCATTCTTCCTAGACGTTTGCATTAGCCAAAAATTTTAGTATTGGTCCCGACCCAGCCCTTATGAAAATCACTTGCCCACCCCGGGCCGGCCTGGCCTATTCAAAAATCAGTAAAATTTGGCCCAACTCAACAATTGTTTCCAAAAAACGTATGCATTTTTAAGTTGCTATGATTTTAAAATTAAAAATTTTAATTTTATTATTTTTAAAGAATAGTAAATATATTTATGGACAATAAAATTAAAGTACAGTAAAGGAAACTCTGAAAATGAATCTCTGTATAAATCCTGTCTTAAACGGCAAATGTTTTGATTCATGCAAAATGAATTTAATAACAGGCAAAAAGAACATAATACATTTAGAACAAACTATGTATGTGCTCAGAAGGGAACCTATCTATAATGGATTTTTTTCTCCTATCCTGTGCGAATCCGTCTTAGAAGATTCTACAGTATAGCGTTTTTCAGATTTTTGAGTTTCCAAGGCATGGAGAGATTAATGATATTAATTATAATTAAAACACTTACATAAAAATAAAGATTAATTCAAAAAATAAATATCGCAGTCAAAGGTGCTTTTAAAGGAAGTCTATAAACATGAAAAAAAGCTGAAATAAGTATTTTTGATCAGAATTCCTCGTATAAGACGATTTTCATCCATATCGCCACAAAAATTTATCTTTTCTGGAAATTAGTTGGTCTGGGCTAATCCAGTTTTTGTACGAGCAGGGCCAGGCCGAACGTCTAGCTTTTATATCGGTCCGGGGTAATTCCGCGATTTCACTTTTTATACCGGACTGCAGCATAGAAGCGCTACCTGTTGAGGGATTTACACCAACACTTAATTAGTAACAACTTATATCAACGTCGAACTGAATCTGAAGTTCGATGAAAATCCGTGCATTAGTACTTGAGATAGAACTATTGCAGAAATCAATGAAAATGTAGCATAGCAGCGCCACCTGTTGCGCGATTTACACAAAAACTTAATCAGCAACAACTTGTGTCAACGTCTAACTGAATCTGACGTTTAATGAAAATCCGTGCATTAGTTCTTGAAATAGAGTTTTTGCGGAAATCGTGAAAAATACAGCATAGCAGCGCCACCTGTCGTTAGATTTACACTAAAACCTAATATACAACAACTTGTGTCAACATCTAACTGAATCTAAAGTTTTATTAAACTCTGTGCATTAGTTCTTGAGATAGAGCGCTCACAAAATTTGTGTCACATACAGACAAACTCACAGATAGGACATTTCCTAAAAACAGTCAAATGGTGTTCAGGACCTTCAAAAATATAAATCCGTCGAAAACCTGAAGTCCGATTTTTTCACGATTCCAATACTTTCTTCTTGTAAAGATAGGGGAAAATAAAAAGAGAGAAAATCGAAGCGTGAGTTCAATAGTTATTATTGGACGTATACATTATAAACACATATATAAAAGAATTGTATAATTTCCTTCGTTGGAAGTTGGTTAAAAAGTATACATAATTCGTTAAGGCCTCGATCACCACAACGCTAATATGAGTATGCTTCCCATGAATGAAAAAAAAAAATAATTTAAAAAGGAATATTAAATAAATAACATGTTAATGTTTTCGTTTAAATCCTGGGAATATCATAATGTGTAGAAATACGAAGTTCGGGGTATCATGATACCAAATAACTTTTTGTTTTTTTAAGTAATGTTTTTTAGTTTTTAATAAATAATAAGTGTCTTCTATCAATGCATCGTTCTTCGTCATGGTCTGTTTTGAAGACCCTTCAATCTTGAATAAGTCATTGCATTAAAATTACTTTAAATATACTCATAACGTACTCTCCATCATTTATATTGTAAAACTGCATTTAAACATATGCATACTATACTTGTAATAATGATTGCAAGTTAAATATTGCTATTTATTTTCTTTAGGTATGAATACACTACTTATTCTATTAAAGAATCCTTTATTGATATTTGTTTTTGATTAATTTGCAAGCCGAATGTTAAAAATTTTGAAACTCTCTGTACAAGGAACATTGATCTCGGTTGATACATAAATAATCTCGGGACACATAAATAACTACACAATTAATAATGTATAAATTTCTGTGCTTATAAATCCGTACAGAATAATGTTTCATTAATCTTTTTTAATTTTATTCTAAGCAAATATATGCGCATACCTGCACATTCTAAATCATAAATATTATTCTAAAGGGGGATGTTTCTGTAATTAACCAAATTAATATTCTTATTCATATTAAAATTCTCATCTGAGAAACTTTTTTTTTACGATCTAAACTCAAAAAAGAATCAAACTTCGGTTTCGGACAGTAACTTTCGTTTCGGTCGAACACCAGTTTATTCACTGAGCTATTTATTTTTGTAAACACTATAAAATAAAACATGAGATGAGTAAAAAAAATTGAATTGCGGAGTCACGCTATATAAACATTTACCTCCAGTAAGAGCAGGTCTATAACCAGAAATCCAACATTTAATATACTCAATCGTAAATACAATTAATGAAAATCTGAATTCTATATCAGTAAATATAACGATTTATGTAGTAAAATTCGCTCTCAATTAAATGAATGTAACGGGTGGCTTAAAATATACCCGAATTTTGATAAAATGGAAACAAAGGAACTAGAAAAAATGTTTCAATCAATATATAACGGTATAAAACTAAAAATCTTACCTTTAAATGTGTTTAAAGTTAGTTGTTGCTTCAAAAGTTCCACTTATAACGGTAGATCTTGTTTTACATATTTGGCATGCAGCCTTAACTTTACCGTTATTATCAACATAAATTATTTTAAAGATTTTCCCATCTAGTATAGCGCAACGTGTACTATCGCAATTCATTAATTCACTTGATATATTATTATCCGGAACTGTAGAAATATCAGCCATTCTTTCACGAGACTTAAACATACATTACATTTCTTTCTATGGTTCTTTAAACAGTACTATGCACAGAAAAACTTTAAATGATTCTTCCTGTTTATCACACAGTAGATTTTGTCGTTCTCATAGCAACATTATAATTATAAAAGCTAAAACGTTAGAATTGTAACAATTCAGCAAAAATGCTTAATTAAAACAGAAGCATTCATTCTAATCCTTATCATATCAGCAGCTGAAAAAGTAAGTTTACATTATTTTCCAGAAATGAACCCTATAAGACAAAACAAAACAGACAGGCATGTATTTTGCTTTTGTGAATCTTACATTTGCGGTTTAAACGACGGTTCTTGTGTTTCTGTAGAAGCAGATTGAAATCTAGAGAAATGTATTTTGAGTATTTTCAAAATACAAAATACATGATAAAATCATTTCAAAATATATTACCAAAATACTTTCGTTTAGTCGGCTTAAAATACAAAATACAAAATACAAATGTATTTTGAAAATGTATTTCAAATACATGTATTTTCGATACTGCCCATCTCTGAGTAAAATAACGTCTGTTTTTTTAAAGGGTGGTGGGTTTCTAAATATATAAATTGAAAACAAATTAAGCATTTTTACTGCTAATATCTAACTTTGACATCATATTAGGATTTTTTGGTGAATTTTACCTTCTGATATTAAACGGGAAGTCATTCCGTCAAATAGTTTGGGAAGTATGCAGGTTTAAGTATTTCAAAAAATGTGTGTTATCGAAATTAATTTGCGAATAAAAAAAAAGGAATAGCGCTTAATATTTTCAACAGAAATCAATTTCTAGAAGTTTCAGATATGAAAATCCAATATGCCAGGTTATCTTGCTGAGACGTTTTTGAATTATGCTTAAAAAACTAACCACATTGCAATCAGTTTTGAACGATTAAAAACCAATTTAACATTGTAGTTCGAATCGTTAAAGCCTTCATAATTCATAAACTGCTCCACTAATCGACTTCCGAATGGGTACCCCGACATAAACTTTATGTAAGAATACATGGTGTGAATGATGATTTCAAAATTATGTCAAAGTTAGATATGTAAAGCATCTTAAAATGTCTATATTTCACACTATGATTTGCGGAAGTGTTAGTAGGAGTGTTATGCATTTTTTTCCACAATTTTTCAAATTATATATTAGAATTTTATAATATTCAAATTTTATTATATCAATGTTTTATAATATTTACAATTTTTACAATTAATGTCTCGAATGATTTGATTAAATACGGAAATTCACTTTGCTGATTTGATGTATTGTGCTGCCTTCTTTAAAAATATTTTAATGATACGGATGATAAATAATGATGTTTTTGATAACAATATATGTAAAGGTATATAATCATAAACAGTTTTAAATGTATTCACATTTCCCATTTCATGTGTTGTATCATGGAATTTGTCTACAAAATTTACCAACATAATTATTTGACATATACAAAATATTAATTTTCGAGCAAGGGTGCAAGCTAGATTTCATTAACAAAATTATTTACTTTTGTACATAATAACGACTTTAAAACTACAAATATCGCTGTCATAAGTTTATGTAGTTTAACATAAATATGACATTTAAATTAAGCTGGGAAATTTGATTTGAGATTAATGATCCCACATATTATTCCTATTAGATTTTGGCAGCTTGAAAAGTGCAAGCGTTGTCACAATTGAATGTATTTGATGTAATTATATAATAATTGATTATATGTAATATCTGAATTGAAAATAAGCATTGTATTGCATCTATATTTCATTTTGCTATTATTAAATACTTTTTGAATGATAAAATACATAAGTTATTGTGGCGGTAAAAAATGATCGTTTAAGTGGTTTAGAACAAATTGCGAAGGTCTTTTAATAAGTTACTATTGATCGTTAAAGAAGTAATAAAACTGGAAACGTCTTACTTGAAATGTAGACAATGAAGAGGCAATTTGATGAAAACAAATAATATTCTTTATTTCGGTCGTTAGTAGCAGTAGAAGGTTAAGAAAATACTTGCTTCTGGTCACCATTTTAAAATAGAAGAACTAATCTTTTAAGAAGAAAAATAGCAGCCAACATGGAATAAATCCATGGGATTCCTTTTAACGAGAGCAGCACAACTTTAAAGGTTTAAACTTTGAGAAAGAAAACACATCCACGAAAATAAAATATCAAACTCATTCGGCCAAAAAAAACGGCACGGCATTCGAACGGCCGGCGGGCCGCGCTCCGCTAAAACTCCGTTAAAAGACTACATCTTTTTCAGACAACATCAAACCAAATTCTGAATTTAAAATTAAAGAGTTTTAGTATTTAAATGAGGAATACGGGGTTGACAAAGTAATTAAAAGGCAGATTTTAAATTGATTAGCTAAATTAACATTTACGGGAAATTAATGAAAATCGAATTACAAGCTGCAGAATTAAAAAAAGTTTCACTGATTGGAAAACGAAACAAAACGATTCTCCTGTCAGCGATCGGCGTCAAAAGAGGGCGGAGCATAATTCCAATGACGTCATCATAATGCAAGCTGTCTCCATCGATACGAGAGCTCCAGAAATGTGCTCCTAAAATACGGAGTGCGCATGCGCAAGCTGCCGATCCGCTCCCAACGCAGATATGAATATCGGCGGTGAAAAATGAACTTGCTTTACGGTGAGAGATAAACGCGTCAACATCGCGGCGTAAAGATTGGGTTTAAATAGACATCGATGCAAAAAAATAGCTGAAAGGAAATAAAAATAAACCAAATTTAAATACTGTGAGAAGTATTCTCACATTACCTCCCTTTACCGAGAAAATTTTGTAAGACCAGGAGATGTAAAAGGCAAAATTGATCAAAAACCTTTTACAGAAAATGGGATGACAAAATTTTGAACTGCCAAAGCGAAAAAAATCATTAAAGTCGAACAATAAAATTTAAAGTTAAGGTGATGGGAAAAAAAAAATGGTGATTTAACAGTTGAAAAAAGTTGGTGATTTAACAGTTGAAAAAAAAAATTGGTGCTGGAAAAAAAATATTGGTGACCACAAGTAAGTGAGAGAAAAAGAATATACATTGCATAAAGTACATTCATAATCCAAAAGTATACAATACATCAAGTATACAATAAAAATGCCAAAAATACAGTAACATTGGCAAAACCTTCTATTTGATCTCATAAAATTATCATCCTAAAAATGTTAACATATTCTGGGTTAACAAAATTGAGATCATTGACTAGTCATAACAAATTTTGCTATCTTGGTACCAAATAAAAACAGAATTAATTTCTGATAAAAGTTGCAAATACAAAAGCAACAAAAAAGTCAGGAAACATTTTGTAGTTTGACTTTTATAACATGCCTAGGACTTTTTAATTTTAGAATTATATCTAAAAAAGAAAGAGTTTTCTTTATTACTCTTAACATGAAAGGAAATGAAATGGCCATATATAAATAAACTTTCATAAAACATAATGATATCCTTTTAGTGTATCAAACTTTAGTATTTCATTTAAAATAAAACAGACAACCAATTGTATGCGATACCAATTGTGTAATTGAGTCGTGCACTACCCAATCACCCAAACAAGGTATCCCATAAAAACAAGTTGCTATTTCAATTAAAAGACATGTCATAATTAAGTGTCATAAATCCCATCATAGACACAATTTCTTTAAACTTTATACTTTACTAAATAAACATTTCAATGTATTAGTCATAAGAATTCTTAATATATATATATGAGACTCAAAAGATTAGGTAAATATACATATACCATGGTTTTTCTTTAAAATGTGAGAGACTGGTGATCACCAAAAAAAATTTAAGTACTTCCATATAGAATGAATGAAAAAATTTGACAAAATCATGAGTTTATAAAACTAAAATACCATGTACCAGGAATATAATTTTTAAATAATCATTTAAATATAATATAGAAATAAAATTATTACAATTCAATGTTAAGCTCACAATGATGATAATGACAAAGATAAATCATCAGCAACACCGTAAACAAACAAAAAAAAGATATATATATGTAAATATTGAAGTCCACAACCATGTCGATGACCATCATGCCCTAGCCACCAGCATATCTATGAACAAAAATAAACACATATATGAACTCCTACGTAAAATTTTAGGTGGCTTGGATCTCCTAGCAAGGCTCCTAACATCTTAAGTAAAAGAAAATTTTAATTATAAATAAGAATATAGTAACATTGTGTAACTGCAGGTGGTAGAGGCAATGTTTATGGATTCAAAACAATGTTTATTGAGTCCAGAGCCATATGGAACAAGGCTATTTGAGATAAATAGATGTCACTGAATGTTTAGTAACACAACATGAGGTGGTACACTGGTATAGTGCTGTCGAAAAAAAACTGGAACATTCACATAATAATCATCAAAATAGATGATCTTTGCATGATGACATTAGAACATTTTAACATGACGAGACACTTCGTAGAAAGTGAGAATGCATTGCATTCTCTTTGAAGCACTTAACTGACGACATCGTACTCATTACTGCAGAGCAATCATAACTCTTGCGACGCATACATGAATCACTTTTGCAGAGTCAACAAGGACGAGAAGTCGATGGTGCACTTATGATGAAATGTAGGACATAATCAGGAGTTGAGGTCAAGAAGCACTTTTTTTGTAAAAAAAATTTACTAGATGATTTATAGAAAAAAATTCTATATATATATATAAATGCGCTGGTAAAAAATTTCCATCTAGAATTGTGCTTTTCTGTGACATTCTTGTATTATTTATAGGTATGAAGAGAAGACATTAATAAATTTCACTTTCTTCATAAAACATTGAAAACTTCAAAATGAAGATCATTTTTACTATTCAATTCTTCATAAAACAAAAAAATCTTGAAAATGAATATAATCATTCTTTTTTTTTTTTTAAATCAATGAGGCAAATGGCAAAATAAAAACTTAGAGGCTTTGGGTATGAAATAAGATTAAAGTAAAAGGCACTATGCACATAAGAAATAAATAAATGTGGGGAACTTTTCAAAATAACCTGATCTTGCATAAACACTGTAACAAATATTCACAAACTTCTTATATTAATTGAGAATTTACACTTTATTATCAATGAGCAAAAATTTTGCAATGTGAGGATGAATTGCTACACACAAGCAAAAATTAACTCTGAATACTTTTAATTGCACGTGCTAGAATATTTGGAGAAAATGCAGCATAATAAAAAAAGTTGTTGAAGGTAAAATATATCAGTAATTTTCAGGTAATATAAATTTAAACTTCCTTGTTTTGAGAAGACTTAGAATAAAGATATGGTGTGAGTAACTGAGTTCTAGCAGCAGACAAGTCAACAATTTCACTTGATGAGGATATTTGCTCTCACATGAGAAACGTTAACTGACACACTATCATAATCAGTAATGAAAATTATTTATTTATTTATTTTTAAGAGAACAAAGTAGTAAACACTATTTGTAGCTTCACAAACCGAAGAACACTACTGAAGTGGTTTCATAAATGGATATTTGCCTATAAATGAAAAACATCTCCACCAGGCATCTTATGGCTGAATACGAAGCATACACACAAAAAATTAAACTATTGTAGATGTAGGAAACTTTTGAAGTAGGTAGGTAATTTTATAATTTTTAGCTTCCATGATAACATGTGCAACAACAGAGAAGAGACCAGAAGAAATGGATGTCACACAAAACCACTGACCACCTTCATCAGGTAAGCAACAAATGAATGGAAGAAAAGTCTGAAGAATGTCATTACAGGTAATTAAAAAATTTTCTAGCAGCATATACAGGAACAGTCATAATTAAATATGGCAAAAAGCACATAACTTAAGAGCTATTGATAGTTAATAAGTATATAAAAGTAATCTTCACTATTGGCAAGGAAAAAATATTTTTCTTATGGTGAATGGAATTTTTAAGTAGAACTGTTACAGGATTGAAAAAGCCCCATTTCATTTTAAATGAAAAAAACAATAATGTTGCTCTTTTTATTTTTATAAAGCAACATGAGAATAAGGTATGATGATGTCGATGTGGATATGTCATGCATAGACTTATAAATTTGTGAAAGAATTGAATTTGCCAAAGAGAATTGAAGCAATGAAAATTTTGAATATTTTCAATTTGTTAGCTGAGAGTTCTATAACAACATCAACAGGTAAATTTAAAAACAGGAACAGTTCTTTAAATATTAGAGATGAAATCAGACTAGTCCACAAGACAACATGCTAACTACATATACAGCATATTTCACAAATCATCTAAGGAGCAAGTCTAAGAACTTTTCAAAGGGGATATCTGTTCATAAATTTTCATATTATATTTTTGTTATTCAGAGAAGCAGGCAATACTTCAAAATAATCATACAGGATAATTACTACTATAAATTACTTGAAGAATACCAAACTTCAGTTGGAGAAAATAGGCATAATGAGATGAGAACAACTTTAAGTGAAGAACAAAATTTCTCAGCAACAAGAATTAAAAATAATACTTCAATAAAATTTCAATCATTTAAAAAAATATATATATTGAAATTCAAATTTATAATTCATTTAAAGTGCCATTAATAAGTAGAAAATAAAAAAAAAATAACCCAAAAGCCATGCCTCCTAAAATATCATATCATGTTCTTGAGAACAATTTTGCCAATCTTCAAATTCATTGAAATTATTTGAGAACATAAATTCATTTATACAAATATTTCAATTTCAATAATTATTCTTCAAAATTATTTTTAATTCCACAATTTTCAATCAATTAAAAAAATGTAACTGCCTCAGAATTATATTCTTAAAAATAGAATATTGCTATTATTTGCACCAACATAAAATTCATTTTCAATATTGTAATTATATAAATTCATTTCTTGATTTGAATAATAATATATTCTACAAAATATAGTAAAATTTAAATATGAATTCTTTAGAATATTGTAAAAAATATTGTAACTATGTAACAAAAAAATGGCATAACTCAAGAATTTTTCAGAATGAGAACATCAAATATTTTACAATATTTTCATAAATTATATCCAATAAATCTTGAATTAAATTAACCATTTTCTTTTGAACTACTGAGGACAATTCCTCAAAAAAATTTTACTTGACTTTCTTGAATAACGATCTTAATATTTTTCAAAAATTAGAACAAGTTTCATGAAAATGTAGCTTCTATTAAAATATTTTAACCAAAACTCTCATAATTCTTAAAAAGAGAACAAAAAGTTCTAAAAAAATTATCTTCAAGAATCAGTATTTTTTTTTTTTAATTGCAATAATCCCAAAGCAACAACGTGCAATTCGAAAGGTACGACGGCGCCAAATGTGGCGGTAAAAAATGAACTTGCTTTACGGTGAGAGATAAACGCGTCAACATCGCGGCGTAAAGATTGGGTTTAAATAGACATCGATGCAAAAAAATAGCTGAAAGGAAATAAAAATAAACCAAATTTAAATACTGTGAGAAGTATTCTCACAGTTATTAAAAAAGTGAGAATTAAATTAAAATTCATCGTTTTTTTCGTAGGCATGTTCCGGACTGAAAATTTCCATTAAATATTTCAGTTTAAAATTCATGAACGGGTATGTAATAATGAGTACGGTATTTTGTACGGTATTTAGAGAGCCTTTTTACAGTGTTTGTGAAAAAACACGTTTAAAAATTGATGATTTTATGTTGTTTGTAATAGAATATAGGTCAAATAATGATTCTATGTTATATGTAAAAGAACATATACAAATGTAAAAAAGTGCGAGTAGTAAGTCAAAACTACGTCCATTACTAATCATATCATAATATTAAAATATTTATTTGCTCAAAAGACGTTATAAAAACTCATTAAAAGTAAACTAAAAATCTATATTTACATGTTTCAACTCATTTTCTGAGTTGCCGTCAGAATGTATAACAGAAAATTACAAATGCATATGAAAAATGAAAGAAAAAAAAATTGGAAAAAATCATCTAAAATAAACAAGTAAAAATAAAGAATATATGCCAAATAATGATTCTATATAATTTGTAAAATAAAATAGAACAATAATGTGTTTCTTTAAAAATTCATAAATAAAGTTACATTTAAGACTTGCGAACCACACTTTAATAATGTTAGAATAATTAGTTAGTCGGTAACTTAGATGAATATATCTTTCAAAATATGTTATTTATGCCTAACGAAAGTGACCAACTGTTAAATTATTAGACTTGGAATATCTTGCTAATCCAATTCAAGTAACATATTAATCAACTTAAAAAACAAATGTCGTTTGAAAGATTTTTGCTCCATTTTCTACATCGTTTCCATGTATAACGCATGTATTTAACATTTAACTAAGTTACAACCATTTATCAAATAATTTAAACAACGTTCGCGTCATTCTAATGAGCTCAATGATAAAATAAAATTTCTCATATAATATGAAAATATAGCTTTAAACAAAAATTCCACAATGAAATTTTTATATAAAACGTATGGACTGATAGGTATACATTTGTCTAATTATAAAATAAGTAGCACATAAAAAATATCTTTTAACGTTTCTTATTTAATTGACAGTATTGTGTAGATTAACAATACGGGTATGTGAAAGAAAAATACATGTGAATATAGACAAGAGTTTATAAATTTCGATTTACAAACCTGTTTTATTAAAGAAAATATATTTAAAGGATAATTCTCTTTACATGCATTAAACGTGTAATAAATGTTATAAGTAAAAAATTATTTTGCTTTTCCGAAAAGAGATATGACCTATAATAATGAAAACCACAAAGTATTTACTAAACTTATGGTGTCGAAATGTGTCCAAAGCTTAATTTAAATCCAACACATATTCCGAAATCAATACCAACTACATTTATGAAGTGTTTTAAAATCGCATTCTTTTTTTTCCCATCTAACAACAATAAAATAAGTAAAACGGACTGTTAATTAATAAGTGTCATAGAGAAAAACATTCTTTACTGTAACTCTTAGCTACTGTGACAAAAACTGTCGCGTAGATACAGTTGAGACCGCTAATCGGAGGATGAATAAAACGTTCTATTAAGTCATAGTCTGTTTTTGTACTAAACTTTATGTACAGGATTATTAAAATTCCTGTATTCAGAAGTCTCTAATGATAGAACTAGGGCTCCAAACAAAACAAAATTTCATTATCATCTCTAGTTAAAATCAGTGTTGTAGTCATAAAACAAGCAGAGAGTATACGGTATAGACAGACGGTATACGCTGACGTCATGAACGTTCATAGACAGGGTATACGCTAATGCATTATTTGAGAAACAGAGCGTATACGGAACTTCTAAAAATTCCAGAAGATACACGGCGTATAATCTCCACTACATCTCTGGTTAAAATGTAAATTATAAGTTAAGCACTGAAAATTTTAAAAAGAATCTATGAGACAGCTAACAGTAGATAAGCGTTATTTACGTTTTGATATATTTATAATACCTGTGGGTAAGATGGTGATGATAATAAAGAAGACATGTACTATAAAAAAGTGCCTGAAGGATGATTTGAGTAAAGTCAATTTTACATTTAAACCAACAAGGAGTTAAAACAACGGCTTCCCGGATTACAGAATAGAAGCGGAAACCATATATATATCTTTTTTAGTTGAAAACTGTACTAGTTATTTTACTTTTTATATGTATATTCTTATATTTTTCACTAACAATACCAACAATCATTTTTATATGAACAGTATCTATTATGTATTAAAAAATAATGGCCCTGTGCCAGGATTTAACAGTAAAAATATCGCAAAAGATTGCTAGACATTTTTATTCTGATAATTTCAGTAGTTTAAGCGTGGTTTGATTACCTGTTTTAAATTTGAATTTTATTTATATTTTATTATTTAATTTATGGAGTGATGAAGTTTTATTTTCGTTATGGAATATATGCCGGAAACAAATGATGAACTATTTTATTTATATTTATTTTAGTGAAAAGAAGTTTATCTTTTGTAATCGTCTGTCCGGAAGTGACAGAGATGTATATCTTAAAAAATCATACTTGAAAATTATTTTTTTAAAGAAAAATTCAGGAAATTGCGATACAGTTTTCAAACAAATTACATCACATTTGTAAGTACATTTCTTTCTCTATTCAACGGCGTAAAAATTGAAAATGTGCTAACGGAGAAAATTGTGAAATGGAAAATTTAGAAAAACTGCAATAAAATATAATAAAAGTTAAATTAAATCGGCTGCTGTTGCGATTTGCAAAATGACACCAGAGTTACACACAGACACATTTGTCCTAATATAGATAGAAAAATTCATTCACGGAAGTGGATATTTAGAAATTAAATATTCAAACGATAGAACATAAAGCACACATTTACTGCATATATTAACGCATCGCTTTCTGTTATTACGCTTATATATATGTTGTTATTTTTTAGTACATTAAAAATGAATTTTTCCTTGCGAAATTATATCTAAAAATGTTCGCAAATCTTATATTAGATGTATGTAATATTGTTCAGACTACAATTCTCTTTAGAATGTCTTCGGCAATTTCTAATACCCAAGACTTTATGTGACTGAGAAAGCTCATTGTCAGTGCCAATCCATCGTCCAAAGTTACTATTTGAATTATTTAATTTGATATTTATAACTCAAGGAAGCTCCATAAAGGCCGCTGTATAATTTCATTTTAGCTAATATTTTAAGGAATTGATGAGTAATAATAATAATAATAATAATAATAATAATAATAATAAATATTATGTATTAAATTACAAAAACAGTGATTTATTAATAGACAGTTTTTCTTTTCTTGTATGCACGTAAAAACATACATACATTGTTAAAAACTTTGTGATGAGTTGAAACAACTTTTGGTGCTGCAATAACTACTTCTATAAGCGAGTGAAATCTCATTCCAACATATGGAGCTCTAATTGCACAGTAACTCCAAAAATTGTAACGAGATATTAACTTCTTATGTTTGTAGCTATTGACGCAACAAAACTTAGTACAGCCTAGAACAAAATTTTTAGCCGTATGCATCTATTTTTAAGCAAACATGTGTTCCTTTTAAAACCTACACCAGCTGGGAAGACCGTGGTATGCTCGGTTAAAATTAAAAACGTTCTATGGACTCTGTTTGGTTGAATCATTTATCTTGGCTCCTATAGGAAAATTCTAGGAAATTCGTTCAGGTTGTACAATCCAAAATTCGCAAACTTGTCGAGATTCTTTCATTTGGCCCCAGGCTCGTATTTTGGGATCGGTAATCTCGAAAGTGAAATTTCCCGCCAAATCTCTCCAACTTCGCCAAACCTCTCCAAATTTGACGAAATGTTACCAACTTTACGACTTCGTTTATTACCAAATGTTCAACAACTTAACTGTTCCAACCTTCATTCCAACTGACATCCATTCAGCGGCGCCATTTGAGGGGGGCGCCCCCCCCCAAGGAATTTGGTATTTCAGAAAATTTATCTGTCATTTCATTAGGGATGCACCGAATAGTGATTTTGGCCGAATACCGAATATTCGGCCAATATGTAAACTAAATACCGAATATTCGGCCGACAGGTTACCGAATACCGAATATTCGGTCTACAGGTAAACCGAATACCGAATATTTGGGTAGCCGAATACTGACTGTTAGGCCGAATTTAAAGTTTAAAGATATTAAAAAATTAAATTTTAAAACTATTTTTCATAATATTTAACACAGATACTTCCATTTTGATAAACAAGACCTTTTTACAAACAAACTTTACACACACACACAATTTGTGGCATTTCTCATGATATCATATGTCACAGAAATCAAAGTAACTCTTTTGAAAATATAGTTAATGAGATCTTTATTATCATTAAAATAACAAATAAAAATCTAAGTTTGACATGAAGTGAGATGTGATACACTGTATTTTTTATTTTGACTGATTAAGCGGATTGCGATACTGGTTTCTTGGGCAAAAATGGTCTGTCTTGACGTCTATTATCACATCTGAAAATTTTCCCATTTTCTTTAGAAACACTCTTTTAGCGAAAAAGCAAAAGACAGATTATTTACAAGACATTGTTCAGAAACTTCCATTTGTGCATCATTTATTTCTATGAAGGTCATCATTAATGGGTAATTTTTTTTTTTAAGTGACACTATCAAACCGCAAACAAATAATGTAACGGCATTCTTTTTTATTTAAATATGATTCTGTTTTCAATTATTCTGATTTTCTTTATAAATTGACAGTTAAAAGGTTTAAAGGTTATTAAAAATATTTTTCAAAAGATATTGTTAAGTATTCGGTTTGGCCAAATAGTTCGATATTCAGCCAAACCGAATATACGGCAGGCCGAATAGTTCGATATTTGGCCAAGTCGAATGCTCGGCAGAACGTAGTAATGAAGTAGTTTGATATTCGGCCTAACCGATATTCGGTAGCATGGCTGAACACCAAATAGATACCGAATATTCTATGCATTCCTATATGTCATCACAGGTCAGACTCAATTTTTTTTTCATAAATTGCTCAAAAGCTAAAGTAACTTGTCAGATTTTATTACAATTAAAACACATGCAATAAATAAACACTTTATGTATGTAAACTAATAATTATCAAAAATATTTTTTACAGACTTTGCTATTCCAACATTCTCAAGGTGAACCATTTCTTATTAATGCGTATTTTGGCTAATTTTAAAAAGGTATGTGAGAAAAAATTCTATTTATTGCTTTCCTGCCGTGTGCAAAATAGATCAAATGAAAACTTGTGCCCCTCAGGGCTAGATTTTTCGCTGTGAATTTCCCCTTTAGCCAGAAATTTACAGAGGATTTTTTCTTTTTTTAAAAAAGAGGGTTAATTCAAGTTCTTAATTATTTGAATTTTTTATTTTGCATAATTAGTGTCACATTATATTTACTGCAGTCATTACAACGCTATCAAATCATTTGCTTTATTAAATCATATTATATACAGCATGTTCTTAATAATCTCCGCTGCCGAAACGAAAAAAAGAAACGTCAATCCGCCTCGATATGTGCCGTGGATCAGATCGTGTCGGTTTTAAGAAAAATCGCGTTGGGCAACTCAATGCAGACTCTACCTGAGACTAAATGTTTTGCAAATTTCTGAATTGTGTGGGATTGAGATCGTAGTCTGAAAAGATTCGTCTTTTATTAACCCCTTAACTGCCCCATACGTATATGTGCGTCTTTAGAAAATGAATGCATCTATTAAAGGGATGGCGAATTCCAATTATAGCGAGGTAATTTTCACCACCTCAGCCATTATATATAACAGTATAACATTTGCATTTTCTTACTGTTATTTCAGAAAACTAATATACACCTTCTATAATTTAATTAATATGCGATTTAAGTAAGGCACTGGAGATCGCGCAAGATTTCATCGGCAGTTAAGGGATTAAGGAAATTTTTTACTGACAGGAAATCACACGTGAAAATTTCATATCCCTATGGATCCCAAAATTTGCAAATTTCTTGACGTGTTGACCATGTTTGTGTGCTGATTATCTCGTGACCGATTGAATTTCACGATTTTTTTTCCCGACCGTTTAAACGAAATTTGCAATTTTTTTCCGTGATCGTTTCACGGAATTCAGAATTTTTTTCCGAGCCCATTTGTCAAAATTCACGATATTTTTGTGACCGATTTACGAAATTCGCTATTTCTATCCGAGACATTTTGACGAAATTCGTGATTCTTTTCTATGATCATTTGTTGAAATTCATTTTTCTTTTTTTTCCCCGAAGCCGACTAACAAAATTT
Source organism: Maratus speciosus (assembly GCA_963932465.1). Lineage (NCBI taxonomy): Eukaryota > Metazoa > Arthropoda > Arachnida > Araneae > Salticidae > Maratus > Maratus speciosus. The sequence goes on along the minus strand of OZ010791.1, from coordinate 220,865,336 downwards.
GCGATTGCTTTATGCGATCGTTTGACGAAATTCTTGAATTTTTTTACGCGATTCTTTGACTAAATTCGTGATTTTTATCTGAAACCTTTGATGAAATTCTCGTTTTTTTTCCTTGATAGATATTCGAAATTCACAATTTTATTTGCACGACTGATGGGCAAATTTGATTTTTTTTTTCTGTGACCGAATGTTGAAATCTGCGATTTTTTTCCCCGCAACCGATTAACAATAATCGCTGTTTGTTTCTACGATCTTTGCAATATTTTTCCACGGTCCTTTCAGGAAATTATATTTTTTCCGCGACTAATTTGCCAAATTGACTATTTTTTCAAAGTTCAATTGGCAAAATTTGCGACTTTTTCCCGCGGTCGATTGGCGAAATGATTTCGCTTAATTCCGCAAAAAGAAAAAAAAATACTGCAGTCTTCCACGAAAATAGAAAAATATTCCTAGAAGAATCCCATGGTTTTGAAAGATATTAAGTGGGCAAATTTCCACTTGTTCACCCTCCCCCCCCCCCCATCCAAGGACCTCTTGAAATGGCTCCCCACCCCTGCAGCAAAACCTGCAAAGAAGAAGTCGAAAGGTCAGGAAAAAAGCTCCATTTTAGACAGGTTTCCGTCTTAGCAAGAATAATTATATGTTTTTTTTTCATGGAAACGTGATATTTTTTCCGTTTCCGAAAGAATTCTTTTTTTGACAGGTTTCGTTTTCATAAGTTTTGCAGTAAATGTAATGTGTCTATGTTGTTCAGAGGTTTACTATAGAAGAGACGCTTTAAAAGCCTTAGATATACTTGTAAAAATGGAAAATGTCTATAAAGGAATACTGTCTTAAATGGAAAACCTGAGTCAGTATCTTGTAATTATACGTGCTAAGATGAAAACCTGCTTAAAACGGACTTTTAAATCGGTTTTCGTTCGGAGGTAAGAGGATACCCCCCCCCCCCCCCCCCCGAAACTCACTCTTGGCTATGCCACTGTCCTAAAAAACTTTGCCCCCCCAAGAAAGTTCTGAAATGGCGCACCTGCATCCATTGACCCGTAGTGACCCTAAAATGACCCAAAGATAGAATTTTCTCGAATGTGTGCCCTAGCGCAATGGTCTTTCTTCTCCTACTCCAAAACGGCAGGATACAAAATTTAGTCAAGATCACTTAGTCAAATGGACTCTGATAGGTTTAATCACATATATCGGTTCCTATTGAGAATTTCTAGAAAATGCCTTCCAATTCTCAAAACCAACTTTATTGCAGAAATGTCGCAAATTTGACGACATTCTTTCAATCGGCGCCAAGCATGTATTTAGGCATTAGAAATCTTGAAAGTCAAATTTTGCCAATATCGCCAATACTTATCCAAATATCACCAAATTTGGCAAAATGTTGCCAAATTTGCGACTTCGTGTATACATCGTTTACAACATAATAACTGATTCAACCTTCATTACCATTAAAATGCATTGTTCCGTACTGACAGCAAAATGACCCACTATTCTAATTTTCTTGAACATATAACTAGTGTCTTCTTGTAGTCCAAAACGGTAGTATACAACCTTTAGTCAAAATCTTTAGACCCGTTTTTTAGATAAAATTTGCATACACACTCTGCATAATATTCTCAAAATATCAATCACTCTGTATTATTGCTATAACGTATTTTATTTTATACGTTGAACTTGTGATCTGCCCAATGATCTTCTCGATTCCTGAAGCGATAAAATACAAAATTTAATCAAAATCGTTTGAGCCGTTTTCTATATAAAATTAGCTTGAGCCGTAGTGACACCAAAATGACTCACTAATCGAAATTTCTCGCAGAGGTGACCTATCCCAATGATCTCCTTGAGCCCGGAAACGGAATACAAAATGTAGAATACAAAATTGTGTCAAAATCTTTTGAGCCATTTATTAGATACAATTAGCTTGACCCTGACCTATTGTGACCCAAAATGACCCACTAATTGAATGTTCTTGAACATGTCACCTAGCCCAATGGTATCCTAGTGCCTAAAAACGATAGAATACAAAATTTAGTCAAATTCATTAGAGCCTTTTCCCGATAAAATTGCATTAAACCACAGTGACACAAAAATGACCCACTAATCGAATTTTCTCTAATATGTGACTTAGCCGAATGTTCTTCTCGTAATCCAAAACGGTAAAATACGAAATTTTGTTAAAATCGTTAGAGCCATTTTTTAGAAAAATTTTGCTTGAACCATAGAGACCCATATATGACTCACTAATCAAAATTTCTCGAACATGTGACCTAAACCAATGGTCTTTCTGTGCTTGAAAAAGGTAAAATACAAAATGTAGTCAAAATCGTTTGAGCCGTTTTTAACCCATTAAGCGCCGCTGTATAAGTTAAACGATTTTTTTTTTATGGAATCATTGTTTTTTCTTAATGAACAGGATGCCATTAAAGTACTTCTGAAAAAAAAATTCAAAAAAATTTGATTATTTATGAAAAACAGCATGTTCCCGAAATGGGAGCAATGGCGCTTAATGAAGGTAAATTTTTTTACAAAAATATAGTTTTGCCTTCGTGTAGTTATAACAGTTATTTTTAAATTCTTTTAAAATAAAAATGATTATATCATTCTGAAACAGACATTTTATGAGAAAATTAGATAAATTACTCGTACATATACAATTATAATAAACATCTACATTTATAATAAAAAAAAAATCAATTTAACCTTCTGATAAGCATTTTCATTACATATATCTTTATTTTTCATCATTACATTATTTTTTCTCTCTATTTTACATGAAAGACGACTGAACAATTCTTATGCATTTAATTTTTTGTTCTTTTTTTATTTAGTAAATCACATACTTCTTCGTTGACTTTTGATTTTGAATGTACGGAAAGCTCAACATCAACTGATATATCACGAGGTAAATTATCGCATAAATTGTTTTCTATTACATATTTTGCACCTGTTACTATTGCGGAATCAGGTGGCAAAGAAACGATTTCCGTATCATGCGAATAATAATCAGTTGAACCTACAGGCCCTGACTATCGCACGGGCACCTGGGGCCCATGCCCTGGGCACGAAATTTCTGAGGGGCGCAAAATTTTTCAGATTTTCCTCTAAATGTCCATTAATAAAGGTCATAATTCTGAAAAAATGTGATATTTGAGGTATTAATGCGATGAAATGACAAAGAATAAGTGTGTAACATGTAAAAAAAACTAGTACCAGTAAATCAACCAATCTAAGAGGGCACCAAGAATTGGAAGTGTCCTGGACACAGAAACTTGCTAGCCGGGCCCTGTGAACTTACTTGTTCAAAATAATCCTAAGCTTGAGACCCAGTTAAAAATTTCACAGACATATTCTCAGTAAAATCGAAATAAAAATAAAACAGCTTGCTAATGTATATCTTTTAGCAAAAAGAAGATATCTAATAAAGTAAAAAACATATTTTAAGTGTAACACTTCCAAGAAAAGTTTGCTAGGAATGATAAAAAAGCGTTTCTATAGCTTCTATACAGACTGTTTTCACGCTCATAATAAAAGCACCGTATTGGGTCTTCCTAATTGAGACTTTCCGTCTGGCCTTGAAAACTAACGAAAGCGCCATTGCTCCCGTTACGGGAGCAACTCGTTCTTTCTTGAATTATGATCAATCTATTATACTTAATAACTACGGATTTGGGCAGTATTAGACAATAGATAGTTATAAATATATTTTAAATAAAAAATATAATTTTTATTAGTAAGTTATTTTTTTTTTTTCTTGCGAAAGCGGTCAAAAAGCTAAATTTCGTCTTTTTAAACAAGTTTTAAAAAATAGAAAATGCAAATGAAACTTTTTTTAAAAAATTACAGAAGTCATCTCATATATTCAAAATACAAATAACATAAACTTTTTGACAATATATAAAATGCTCATTTTAGAAAAAAATCCCAAAGTAATGTTCCCAAAATGGGAGCAATGGCGCTTAATGGGTTAAGAAAAAATTTACATACACTCACACACACAATTTTTGCTCGTGTTATAATGTAAAAAGTTACACACGTTTTTTATAAATGCAACAATTTGTTATATAATTGCATTACTGTTAAATTTCGTTTCATACGCTTTTCGGGAAATATGCTATTGTTATATATTCATTTTATTTGAATTCAATTTAATATATGCGTAATTTAAAAAAAATAACAATATATATTTAAAGAAAACCACAAATAGATAAATGAAAATAAATGTAGATGAACACGTTAGAATAAATGCTGCATCTTTCAGTTACACACAATCTTTTGAAGAATCCTGATAATTTTATTTAAAAAAATGACTCATTTTTCATTGGTAAAAGTAAAATGCTTTTATTGGCAATTTGAAAACATTATAAAAATCCTTTTTATCGAAAAAAATATCGATTTCGAAAGCATAAAACATGATAAGTCATATCAGCGTAGAAAACAATTATGAGAAATCTACTTTAGATGTCTTCCCTCTAAAATTGCTATTTTTGGATTATCCCTTTTCTTCGAATTTTGAGCTCTATTGGAAAATGGTATTACGATCAATATTCCAATAACATTAGGGTTAGAACTTTTGAAATTCACATATACCTAAGAGTAATATGTGTATATGTTTAATGTATAAAGCTAAGGAATGCATAAATGAAAGTACATCTTTTTAAATTTAATTTGTAAAACAGTAGTTATCAGTGTATTTTTAAATAATATTAAGAAAAATTTTGATATTTTTTTATGAAGTCGTTTTTTTATATTTAATAGTTTTATTTAGTAGAATGTTTACAATTTTGCGCAAAATGTTAAATTATCTTTTGGTTAATTGAAATGTTTTATAACCAAAATAATCAAAAAATATCTCAAATATAACTTAATAATTTAGCATATAAAAAATTATATATGAATAATAGGGATAAGCAATGGGAACGTTTAGGACAAGTTATTTAATTTTCATTTCGTAGGGTAAATTAATCATATTAATTAAACGAAGTCACTTTATCATGACGCAGTTTTCTTAATATGATTTAAAGAGCCACTGTCGTTTTAGGTTCTGTTTGTTTGTAATTTCATCCATAATAGTGCTACTATTTAAGGGGTCTTGTACCTTTTAAACGCGACGAAATTTAACGAAAAAATTCAAAGTGTGAATTAGTCTATCTTCAAAACCTTTTTATGTATAAACATGAAATTTTGGATATTGATTAAACAGATTATGCTTTGTAATATGATGTCATTGGAAATTTATTAGCCTTTTACAGAATTTGTGTATTGTTGAAATGAAAATAGCTCTTTTTTTTACTCCATAAATCATTGCGCGCATGATATCTTGAGAAAGTATGTATGGATTGTCATGAAATTTGGGACTACTAAACATATACTATACTAAACATATATGTGTGTTTAAAATGAACTACTCTTAGGCAAAAATTATTTCTTTAACTACTAGGGGACTCGGCCCCATACGAGCTACGCTCCCAACCTCCGTTTAGACACCGCGGTTTCTAAAAGCACGCTAATTTGATCGGCTTTAAAAAGATTTTGAAAGATTGAATTATAATTAAAAAAAAAACAGTGGCGATCTCCCTATAAACGGGTTTCTATTCATTTCTCTTTGATTGGGAAATTTTAAGGAAAAATCAGCTTCTGTTAAAAGATACTATGGTTTTTTTCTTCTTTGATTAAATAAAACCAGTTAAACATTTCAAAATAAGCTAATATAAAATGAATTAAGTAAACAGTTTTCGTCTTCCGGTATTTCTTAACAAAGCGAAAAGAAAGTTCTTTTAAATAAGACATTTTAAGCGGTCTCTCATGTCAAGCACACAAGTCGTATGTTTGTTGTTCAATAAATAAATAAATAAATGAAATGCATTTTAAATGTATCGTTTTTATTTTCACGCAATTTTCACCAAACTTTTATTTTTCTTTTTAATATTCACGTGAAAATAATTTTGTTAGAAAGGAAACATTATTTGCGCTGTCCCAACAAAAATAGTTGAAAAGTTCATCTCGAAATATCAAATAAATGTCTCGCGCAATTTTTAAATTTAAACTGTTTTGCAATATTATTTTTTGTTCATTTTACGTAATAAGTGTAATGAGACGTAAATGTGACGTAATTTCTCCTATTTAAGACTTCTAACGCATGTTAATGAATTTATTATTTTACAATATCCTTTCTCTGTTAAAATTCACGTGTAAATATAGTTTTTATGAAGTAATTTTCAATAAGTTCCTGCTTTTTATACGTAATTATTTAATTCTAATTTGAAAGTTTTTTTTCTGTTTATAATAGTCACGTGTAAATAAATTTTTAATTTGAAGCAAACATTATTGTTTGCGCTGTTTATACTGTTAGCAACAGATTAAATTAGTACAATTTTCTAAAATAAGTAAAAAATATCTTTCGAAATGCTGAAAATTTGAATTTTAAATAGAAATAAAAGCTCAAAAAATGAGTCAAATTAAAAAAAAATAAATGCATTCTGCACACCGGGAAATTATAACGTATAAAATGATCTAAAAATGATTACATTCCGATGTATAGATTTTGCTCCTATAAAATTTTTTTAATGGAACGACTTTGTCCAACTTTAGTATTAAATATCTCTTAAAATAATTCTTCAATTTGAAAACTGTCTGCATCAGCGTGTTTATCAAACATTTCTCTATGATACCGCTGATTTTCATATTTTTGTATGCAATATTTTTCTTAATATTAACGGAGAAAGACCTCCGGTTGCAAAAAATTCAAAACCGGCGGCGGCGGTGACAGCGTAAGATACTTTTTTTTAGAATAGGGAGAAGAGATATAAAAAAATATTTTTGCAAGAAAAAAAAATAAAATTTTTGTATTTTTAATGAATAAAAATAGTCATAACTAAAATATTAACATTGTAAATACTTAAAAGTAGTTTATTTTAAACACACATATTTGTTTAGTATCTTTACCAAATTTCATGACAATCTGCACATACTTTCTCAAGATATCATGTGCGCAATGACTTCTGGAGTAAAAAAAGAGCTATTTTGATTTCAAAATTACGCAAATTCCCTAAAACGCTAATAAGTTTCTAAAGGTAGCATATTACAAAGTACAATCTGTTTAATCAATATCCAAAATTTCATGTTTATACATAAAAGGGTTTTGCAGATGGACTAATTCAAACTTTGAAGTTTTTCGTTAATTTTACACGCGTTAAAAAGGTACAAAACCCTTTAATATTTTATGTTTCATAATGACTAATTTTGAATGCCTTTTCCTGCAACTATTCTATTGTGAATTTTAAATGTTAAAGTGTAGCTGATTTATTTTTAATAGACCATATATCCAATAAATCGAATGTAAAAGTCATATTGTAAAGTGTATTGTAAGGTTTATTATAAAATATCTGTGTAAAGTTTAATGGTATATTTTCTAATCAACTTTCATTTTTTTTTAAATTTTGAATATGCAGTTCAGCTAATATGATACATACTGAAATTTGAATGTCTCAGTTTTGTTATTTATAAACTTCTTTTAATAAAAAATTGATTTTTGCTATTCAATCACGTTAATGAATACACCCATGTGTACTAAAACTGATTAAATTTGTTAACTATAATGGAATGTCATTATTAAACCTTTCCGACATAGTTGAAATGTATTTATAACTAACTTGTCTGGCCGTCTGTCTGATCGCGATTTAAATCTTATAAATATGCTCAGATTACCATGTATTTTAGTGTGATTTACTGGAGAAAATTTTCTATTGAAAATAAAGTGTGCAGCATGCACAGTTCTTTTACAAATACATTCAAAAGAATTTTGTTAAAATACAGTATATAAGAAAAAAATCTTTTCAGTGTGTTTTAATGATATCTGTTTCAAACGTGTGGAAATTGATATTTATTACTGTGGTGGACTAGAAAATACCTTCTGCAAAATACAGAACGAATAATATTCATAATTTATTTACTTACAAAACACATCATTTACATTATGGAGTATGGAGGAAAATCATTTATGGTGCATTTTATTGGTGTTATGATATTGATATGCATCGCTGATCTAACTACAACCATGCTTTTTTTAAATTATGGAGTACATAGCATTGATATTTGATTTACACAGAGACACGACAGAATTAGATTACAGAATTCATGACTATGAGGGATAATTGCTGGAAGTGACTTTTAATTTAACTCTTTTTTTAACATTATGCGGTGTGTATATATTCTGTAGATCATATACAGGATTGTACGAAATAATTCACACTTAAAATGTGTCACAGGTTGATAATGTGTGTTTACTGCGTTATGTTTTTTTTATTGTTTATTTATGTATTTTATTTCAATCCTTGAAAAATTTGAATTTATTAATATTATTCTAAGAATGTTGGAGAGTGTTTCATATTATATGCCTAATGTAGGATAATTTGTTCTTTTTTATATTATATTCCGGTTTTGGAGGATTCATACGGCATATAATATAAAATCGTAGATGTTATTGTTCATTTGGATGTTAGCATAATTATTTTTATGTTAATGTGTATCAAGTGAAAGCTTAAAATTTCCCTTAGGTGTAATCTTGGCCGAATATACAAACCATTCGAAATAAAATGAATCGTACTTTAATTATTTACCTGTCGGAGATGTACGGCGTCACAAATCGGAGTGGCAACTTTTACAATTCAATAACAAGAAAATGGCGTCAGCCATTGAAGTTATTCTTGAAAGGGAATAATATGTAAAGTCGTGAGTTCTTTCGGTATGCTTGATTATTTTAGCTCCAAATATCACTCATAGATGGACGTTACAAAATGTTCAAACCTATCTCAAACTGGCTGAAACTGTTACAACGCTCAAATTAACATATACAAATGGATGAATATTATTTCAGTTTTTATCTTTCATCATGCTTAGTTCTTGAAAGGCCAAAAATTATATTTTCTTTTTGACATTACAAGGCTATTTTGCCAGTTATAAAAATTTTAGACAGTATATTTGAAACAAAATAATTGTAATAGCGCTACTGTTAATTTGTCTTAAAATTTAACATTTTTCATTCCATTTCAGCACACTATGTAAGACGACAATGTAAATAGCAGATCTGTCAGAATAAGGAAGGAGATACAGTGCGTATCAATAGTTTAAGTACAATAACAATTTTAGAATAAAACTTTAAATATTCACTTTATTTCAATATCTGTCTTGTATATGTTAATAATAACAGGTTTAACACCATATTCAATAAAGTTCACATAAAAGTGAGGATAGTTTTCTTAAAACTAAATAAAATTGGAAAAATTAGAGGTAGTTATGTGCAGAAATAGGATTCAATAATGCTGAACATTTCATAAAATTTAGAAAATATTTTTTTTTGTTTACATTTATATTCAAATATATAAAATTCGACGCAGTGTTGTTTATATATGTAAATCAAACGGCCATAAAAATATTGGGGATTTTAATTGTCATGGAGTGAGGTTGGGCCATTTTGAAAGTTCTTGATAACGCTTAAAATATTCAAGAAAATTCCTTATTTTTCTCCCCCCCCCTCCCCCCATTCATTTAATTTCTTGTGTGATAAATATATGCCATAATTCATATAGTGTACCCTTGAATAGCATTTAAGGTGCAATTTAAAAGAAAATAAAAAAATGAGTTTGGAGGTTAGTTGTCGAACCAGAATTACCGGAGTCTTGAAAACAAAAACAAAAGGACAAGAAATCAGAAAGACAAATTAACCATTTTTATCATATTTACAAAGGGACCAATTTCAATTTACAAATAAAATAAGATAAAAATTAGAGCACCTATTCAAATGTTCTCCTAGCACATGCATTCAAAACAACATATAAACAGTTTTGTATATTATGCTTTCTTGGAAGTTGTTTAAAAAGAGATAGTAAGAATGTTGACATATAATGAATAAATTATTCTTAGATATCGCATCAGCAATTTCACTGCTTTGATATTACATGCATAGTAGGTGTGTTAAGCATATCATGACAATCTGTGCTTTATCAAACATATTTTTTGAATGTTCTTGCTTGTGATACTTTTGCTAAATTACAATTTTTTATAAATATATTTTATCTTCTATACTAATATTATACAGAAGTAAAACTTATTTATTTGCAGGAGGTAAGCTCTGGAACTACCAAACCGATTCCAAAAGTAATGGTAACAAAATGATGGTGTTAGTCCAATTTAGAACATAGGCTATATCTTATGTCCTAGGGAGGAGCGAAAAAACTTTTTCTCGAAATTCATATTGCCTGAATCATAATATGGTGTGAAACTGACTAAAACAAATTGTCTCCAAATTTCAGTTCAAAATGTTGTCATCTTGAGGTTCCACACCTCAATTGAATATTTGTATTGCCTTTTTTTAAAGTTTTTAATGCATTTTTTTCAAATAATAATTAATTGAATAATTAATTGATTTGTAAATTAATATTAATTAATTAATTGAATAATTAATTTATTTGTAAATTAATATTAATTAATTAATTGAATAATTAATTTATTTGTAAATTAATATTAATTAATTAATTGAATAATTAATTTATTTGTAAATTAATATTAACTAATTAATTGAATAATTAATTTATTTGTAAATTAATATTAATTAATTAATTGAATAATTAATTTATTTGTAAATTAATATTAATTAACTAATCGAATAATTAATTAATTTGTAAATTAGTATTAATTAATTAATTGAACAATTAATTAATTTGTAAATTAATATTAATTAATTAATTGAATAATTAATTAATTTGTAAATTAATATTAATTAATTACGTTTTCATTAATAAGTTGCTTTATTAAAACGTTATTGTCAGTGCTAGAAAGGGCATTTCATGCATAAATAAGAAATTTATACTCCAGAATCTAATAGATGGCAGCACGTATTCTAAACTGGTAACTGTTTTATCATTACCTAAGCACACATGTGACTTTCATTGAATTGAATGATTCGTTTTTATAACTGTTTACTTTGTTTGTTGCTTATCTTTGTTTAAACAACTAATTTGTCGACACTAATTCGTTTATTTTTTTGGACAGGACAATACAGACTTTTCATTTAAACATGACATCAACTAGAAGTGAAATTCTTTGCACTGTTTTTGGAACTCCACTACAACTGAAAGGGACAGGGTTATCCACGTATGCTGATTTAATGAAGCAATTCCTATGGGTAAAACATGATATATTGTGGAAGCAGAGGAACAAGAAAGATCCCTCAGTAAAAGATATCGGCGAATCTTGTGACATTAAAAGAATTTGGAAGAAAGCCTCCTTGCTTGTGGTATGTCATCAAGAAGTTATTTTTCTTATTGGAAATTACATTGAAATGTACAAAAATATAAAAAGAAAACCCAAATTTCGAAAGGGGCTGACAAAATTAGGAAATAATTATTTCATCAAGCAAACAGTACTTTGTTTGATATTTCTGTATGCAAATGTTTAAATTACGAACAATGCAACTGTTCCGTGAAAGTTCCAAGATTGGAACGAAATTTTTAGCAGACCAATGGCATGAGAGGAAAATGACAATAGGATCAATTGTCATTTCAGCGTGTAAGAGAAAGGCAATGTAGAAGGGGAAATCAGGAATCTAAAGCAAAAGACTTGGATGATAATGCTTTTAAAAGTATTATAGATTTAGAAGCAAACGCCATCTTGGGATCTGATTCAGAATTGAAAAACATCTCTGAAGATTATGACCATTACGTTTGTCATGAATCAAAATGTCGGAAAACAACTGACAATAAATCTCTCTCAACCTCCAAGACAGGCCAAATGAGAATATCACTGTCAAATCTAGCCGTCGCTTGTGATAGAACGGGGGTATCGGATAGGTCAGCTGCTATCATTGCATCCTCTGTGTTTCGTGTCATAGCGATTCTATCCTAAGATACTCCATCTAAAGTTATTGACAGGAGTAAGCTGAGGAGAGAACGTCGAAAGGTACGACCACCGCTTAATTCTATACGAATAACACAGTCTTTGTAAGGTATTTTCTTCGATGGAAGAAATGACAAAACTATAAAGGAAGAAAAGAAAGGAAGTTCTTTATATACGACTATAGCTGTAGAAGAGCATATTGTTTTGTTGTTAGAAACTGGTTCTGTTTATATAGGACATGTGACTCCGGATTCAGGCTCTAATGCGGATATTATACAAAGCATCATAAAATTCGTTACACAGAAAGGGATTACACTTTCGGAACTGGTTGCAATTGGTTGTGATGGGACGAACATCAACGCGGGAAAGAAAAAGGGTGCAATTATACGGCTTGAAAATCTTTGTTGGCCATAAATTTCACAAGTTTGTATTCTTATTGCGTATTATTGAACTACTTCTTTAACGCCTTTTACCGAAGATTGACGGAAAGACTCTTAGCCACATCAGTTTTCCGGAACAATAGGAAAATTTGTGGAAACGTGCAAAACGATTGCTGTGACAAGTTTTGTTGCTATTCTAGTTGCTGTGCCTGAAATTGATAAAAAAGACCACAGTGCAGATCAAAAATATCTCTTTGATATTTCTAGGGCAGTATCCTCGTGGGAGTGCCTTCCAGATTTGGCAAACAGAAGTCCCGCAACGATGTCTTATTCAAGATGGCTGACTACAGCCAACAGATTTCTGCATCTATATGTGCCGACTGCCGAACCAACAGAACAGTTTAAGCTCCTAGTAGAATATGTCATGAAAGTTTATGTGCCATCCTGGTTTGAAATAAAGAAAATTCCAGGAGCTACCTATGAAACATGTCAGCAGCACGGAATGATAAAAAAAGCTCATTCCTACCAGAAGATTTTAAGTAAATCTTTTATGAAGTTATTCAGAGGAACTCATATTTT